>JARHVA010009508.1:80000-305298 GCA_037957365.1 Torreya grandis | reverse complement strand
AATACCCATTTGTAAAACAAATGGTTTGGAAGTTAGTACATATCAAGGAGTGTAGTGAACCAAGTTAGTTTCTAACTTGATGTCAAATACCAATCAGATAAAATAATGATGATAAAAAACCATCAATTCTCAATGACACTCTATTTGTTGATTGGTGAAATGATTATTTAAATTAAGTTTTTAGTTCCCAATGGCACTCTACTCACTAATGAGTGATTTCTAGGAACTAAATCAAATCCTGATGGTCTACATTCCATTGATAAAAAGTTATATAGTGTTCAAATGAATTTTTAAGCATTATAGGTGATAATATTATAGATATTCCATAATTTATAAATTAATAATATATATATATATATATGATATTAATTTGAAAAATAATTATGATGTCAAGTAAGACACATTTATCTTTTCTCCTCTCATTGAAATAGTGTGTATATATATATACACTATTTCAATGAGAGGAGAAAAGATAAATGTGTCTTACTTGACATCATAATTATTTTTCAAATTAATATCACCCAAGGTATGTCTTGTGTTGTCCCCAAAAAATGTCACTCATTTTTGGGACAACATATGAAATATTTTGGTCCTACAGACCAAAATCCTCTCTTCCCTTTTCAAAAATTATTCTATGTATTCTAATTATCCATTCTTCAAGTTTTTTAGAAATATACAGACTCTATAGGCTTGAAACTATGGACTCTGCAGGCTCAAATCTATGGAGCTCCGCAGGTTTCTATGGACTCTGTAGGTTCATTTCTGTGGACTCTCTAGGAAGAAATCTACGGACTCAAATCTATGGACTCCTCCAGTTTTATGAACTTAAATATATAGGACTCTATAGGTGGAACTATAGACTTCACAGATAGGTTTCTACAGACTCTGCAAGCTATATTTATATGGACTCTTTCAAGGTTAGAGAAAACTATGGACTTGGTTTCTATGGACTCTGTAGATAGGTTCATTTCTACAGACTCAAATTCTATGGACTCTGTAGGAAGGAAAACTACAGCCTCTATAGGAAGAAAATCTATGAACTCATATCTACAGACTCCCTCAGTTCTATGGACTCAAATCTATGGACTCTACAAGAAAGAAATGGGTTCAACACTTAGCCACTTTTTCAATTAGGAAGTTTAAAGGAAAGTCTTCTAAAAGCCCAAAGAGTACTCATATGGAGGGCACTTAGCTTCCAAAAAGACCCTTAAAACTTTTCTAAAAGGCAACCTGGGAGGTCAGACAACCCTTTCAGAGGGCAGGCAAGAAGTAGATGGACCGTTTCAAAAGTCTGAAGGATAGTTTTGGGCTTAAATAGCCCTTGTGGAGGGCAAAGTGAGATATCCTTTGGGAAAAGAACAAAGGTAAAGAACAGGGAATTCCTTCAAAAAAGTTTCCATGGCAAAGTTGTTAAAGACCATTTCCTTCGAATAAAAATTCTAAAGGAATTCCTTCAGACTTTTGTCTGAAGGAAATAACCTTGACCAAAAACAAAAGCCTGAAGTAAAAGGCTACCCAAAGGATCCTGAAAGGGTAGGTACCCTTCTGATAGGCTCTCACCAAAGGAAGCAGACCATTTCTCAAGAGCTTGAAGGGATTCTTCTCCTTCAGGAAAGACAAAACAAGAAATTTGAAGGAATTATCAAGGAAAGTGACGGGCCCACAGATGTCAAAGTTGAATGTCATGAACTAGCCATTAAGATCCAAAAGTCTGGCGACATCCCCACAACTATCAAAATCAGGGTGACCAAACTAGCTGTTGATCTTTACAGGCTTGAACATGGACCTGAATGTATTCAAAGGCCTTAAGGCCAAGGCCAAAAGGAAGAACTACTAAGAGGAGTGTAAAGAGCTAGTAAAGCTGGAAACGTAGCCCTTAGAACTTAAATTCTAGGAAGACACAAAGCTGGAAAAGACAAAAGTAAAAAGAGGGAAAAGCCTAAAATATCTGTAGAAAAGTAATTTTTAGTAGGTGGAATAGTCCACTAAATAGATATTTTGGCCTGCAAACATTGAAGGTGCCACTTGCTTGTCTCATTTGGAGTAAAGACAAAGTGGGTAGCTAAAAAGCCAAGAAGAGTCAAACGAGATGACCCAGACCCAAGAGAAGACATGTGAGATGAAATATTATGCCATAGTTAAGGTAACCACCCTATTATAGCTTGGTTAAAGGACATAACTAAAGATGCATTAAAAGCATTGAATGCAACATGGGTCACTCCAAGGAAAAGTGTGCCAGTCTTTTTTGGGCTGCTATATATTGTAAAATCATATTTTATGCAAAGGAGATCTTCCCAATATGGAAGCAAAACTCTGCCCAAATTGAAAGGTGAATACTGAGACTTTGAGCTCAGATTGTTGTTCATATCATTTTATCTAAATAAGAAAGCAAGTTGTTTGTAGACTTTGTGATATTATAACTTGTATCATTTTAGTAGATTGTTCTTATGTTTGTCTTCTGAATGTGTTCTTGTTTATTTAATTTGGCAAGCAAAACTAGTGAAAGTAATCAGGAAGGTGTCATGAAGCCAACTATGGAGAGACTTTATGCCCCCACAATTGCCTTTAGTATGTTTTCTTTCTGTTCCTATGTAAAGGATATTGGGATGACTTTGTGCCCTCATTATCCTTCATATTTCACTCTTGGGTAGTCGAGGTGGAGACTTTGTGCTACATCTCAGTCTGTTGGTTACTACACCTTTGGTTACCATTTACTTGTCACTACCTAAAAAAAATCTTGTTGTTCCCTACAAGAACACTTCTAAAAGAAGAGAAGTGTCTTCAGTATTTTCAACAAGATTTTCTCCTTTGTTTGTGAACATCATCTCTAAAAGAAGAGAGATGGATGGTGTATCATACCTCTGAGTGTTATTTTCTACATATATATAGTATATAGTGCCTCATACTTAAAGGGAACCTCCCCTTAATGAGAGGAGAGATATGTCCCCTACTAATGTAGTAAACCTACACATCTGGCTAACCAATATCCCTATGCTATGGTTGAAGAGACCTATTTTTTCTCACCAATTAGTTGGTTGACAAAATATTCACCCAATAGTTTTTGACGACTCTGTTGGAGATCAACGTGCATTCTGAAGCCTCAAGTTTTAGATTGAAGCAGTCCCTACCCTTATCCATTATAGACTCTGGAAACTCTATTATATGTCTTACCCATTATCATTATAGCCTTACCATCTTCCTCCATATCTATTTTATAATCTAGTCTGCAAACTAGATCCACTAGAGAATAACAATAGTTTGAAGTCTCAAGCTTCAAGCTAAAGCATGACCAGTTCTTTCCCATTTGTGTCTTACAATTTGGTATCTCCATGCTATACAAGAAGCTAGAAATCTCAAGGTGTTTGTTCACCCTATTTTTGAGTTGGTGTAGCAGAGTAATTTTGATTTATTTCCTCCACAACCTCACCTTCATCCAACTAGGAGCCCTTACTCCTACCTCTACCAGGTCACCAATACTAGGCAGAGCTTTTTTTTTTTTTGTTAGCAGAGCTTTGCCTATCCATATCCACCTAGATTTATGATCCCACTTATACATAATAAAATCATGGCTCAAGGCCCCTAGGGTAACTCTTTTAGTCCACTAAATTTAGCCCCACCTTTACATGAGCTTCCACATAGTTCAAGGAAGAATTTCCCCAAATTTTTTTGTGATGAAAAAGTTCACATGAACATATTACTACCTTTAGCATAGCTTGTGGTGTAATAGGTGTGGAGTATGAAGACATAATAGTCAAGTTATTCGTAGAGACACTACAAGGTGCTACTACAGACTGGTTCTACCATCTACAAGCTTAATTAGTGACTGATTGGGACACTCTTAAAGCTAAATTTGAAGCTAGGTTCAAGCCTATAGAAGATGCACATTCCCTTGCTATCCTAGCTCACACAGATGAAGAAGGAGCCCCATGAACCTATGATTAGATTTCATTTTCAAGTTTGATAAGTTGAGGAACAAGATTCCCATGATTGCCCAACTGACACCTGAGAATCTCAAGTGTTTCTTCATCAACTCACAGCTGCCTAAAGTGAGTTTTTTACTGAGATGGGATAGACACATCAACCTTGCTATTGCTCGAGACTTGGCTACTAGGGTATAAGATGACCTTATCTTGGCTGGAAAGATAAGGAGAGACCTAAAAAAAGGTCAACCCTCTTCATCTTCTGAATATTCATCTACAAGCACTACTAACCAAATGCTACAAAAGCTGGCAAATGAATTGCTAGCCTTAAAAAGACAAGTAGCCCAAGGTATGTCTACTCCTCCTTATCAAGATATGCCAAGGAGGACATTTTAGAACTAGCCATATCAAGGCAATGCTACCAGAAGTGAAGGGAAACCAAATCATTTTCCTCCCCCATAGAGGAACCTTACCCTTGAAGCAACTCTAACCAACTCAGTAGTTGGATATCTAGAAACTGAACATGATTTCTCTTTCTAACCTAAGTTTGATCAAGAAAATGATGCTGATCTCTTCACTAAGGGTCAAGAAGAGTCAGTTGGTGACTCCCACATTGGTTTCCTAAATTATCAAGATGAACCCAGAAGTAAAGGTGAAGTAGTTGAGTGATCATATGCAGTGTTCACCTAGTCCAAGAACCAGTCAGCCCAACAAGCTGATAAAGAAAAGACAGAGGAGTGACCTTAACCAACAATTTCAATTGTTAAATGTTGGACCACTCTACCTTTCCAGCTAAAAGACCTAGTGATTGCTAAGAAGGTAAGTACATCAAACATCCCTACACCTTCTACTTCAAATTCATAGATCATTCCCCCCCTTAAAAACCAAAAGGATGAACTCCCATCCTCTCTTCCTACTCCATTTTAGTAATTTTGACATAATTTACCATGTCAAGAAAACCAAAATTCAAATGACTGAATTTGAATTCCTATAATCCAACCCTGAGTAGTTGGATAGGTTGGTGGAGTGTGTGAAGAATACAACTGTCCCTGTAGGACAAGAGATTAGAAAGGTAACTCATGATCCCCCAAGAAACATTCTCATCCAAAAAAATCTTGTCATCACTCCTACTTCCCTTGGGAAAATAGAGCCTTTCTATGTTTCCCTATTGATAAATGATCACAAGCTGAACAACTGCATCATTGATTCTGGTGCATCTAACAACATCATTCCTGCCAAAGTGGTAGAATATCTTTGTATTACACTGACCAAAACATTTGGTAGATGTTTATCCATGGAGAACAAACAAGTGCCATTATTGGGATAGATCAAGGATGCCCAATTTGCATTTGCAGCATTCTTAGAAAAGAGAATCAAGATGACAGTCTTGGTGGCTGACATCCCAACCTCATACGACATTCTACTAGGATGAAATTTTTGTAAGGATGTGGGGTGGTGAGTTAATCATGGAATTTTTTGAGGCAAGGATCCCTATCAAAGGCATCATGAAGATGCTACTCCTTAAAAAGGAGGCAAAATATGTTGTCACTCAGACATCAGCACCTGAAGCTCATATTCTATTTAAGTCTTTAGGCAGGGGTAACTACTTCTTGACTATTGAGGATGTTCATGTTTTAGCAGATGAAATCCCTATAAGTGGAAATCTGAAAATTGATTCAAATAAGACATTAGAAGAATTAGTAGGTTGTAGTATAGATGAAAAAGGATCTTCCATCTTTAATGAAGAAAAATTTGATAGAATATTAGTTTTTGATGATGTTTGGATCTGGGAATTTGATGGCAGTAATTCCTCTACCAATAATAGAGCTGGGATGGTGTTGATATATCCTCAAGGATATATTATTCCTCCTTCACATGAGTTATTAGTTTAGCAACACCAGGAACACTACCGAGTATGAATCTCTATTACTCAAGTTGAAATCTACTCAAGACAAAGGTGTCAAACTCCTTCACACCAAAGGAGATGCTGAGCTGGTGGTTTGTCAAGTGTTTGATGCTAAAAAACAAATCATGTGCTAGACTAAAATAGAAGAACAACAAGATATGGTAGCGGACCATACTACTGTGTGCCAAAGTTAGAAAGAGTAACCCTTCACTAAGAGAGCAAAGATGAATGGTTTTCAGATTGGAGACCATGTCTTGCCATGATGCAAGAAGAGAGAACCAAAAGGAGTGCACAAGAAAATGTGATTCCTAGTGGAGAGTTCCATTCACTTGTCACTGATTATGGGGACAAAATGGTTTCCTACTGGTTTATCAAGATGGAATGCCATTTTTCATTGTCTCACAATGGGTAGTGTCTGAATCACTTCAATTCTTGAAGTATCAAATAAGTTCACCTGTACATATGTATATCTGTATTGTCTTTTATTCTATTTTGTGCTTTTCATTTTCATTTTTGGCACCCTTTTTTTGGGTATCATGACTTCAAAGGCACTGGAGATTTTGGTTTCTACTCCCCTCAACTGTGTTCCAAGTTTTTCATCTAAAGGAAGTTCCCCAACTAGAGCAAGCTGTTGTCCCTAAAAAATGTCACTCATTTTTGGGACAACATATGAACTATTTTGGTCTATATAGACCAAAATCCTCTCTTCCCTTTTCAAAAATTGTTTTATGCATTCTAATTCTCCAATTCTTCAAGATTTTTAGAAATCTACAGACTCTACAGGCTTGAAACTATGGACTCCATAGGCTCAAATCTATGAACTCCATAGGTTTCTATGGACTTTGTAGGTTCATTTCTATGGAATCTACAAGAAGAAATATACATACTCAAATCTATGGACTCCCCCAGTTCTATGAACTCAAATCTATAGACTCTATAGGTGGAACTATGAGATTCATAGATAGGTTTTTATGGACTCTGCAAGCTAGATTTCTACAGACTCTTTCAAGGTTAGAGAAAACTACAGACTTGGTTTCTATGGACTCTATAGGTAGGTTCATTTCTATGGACTCAAATTCTATAGACTCTGTAGGAAGGAAACTACGAACTCTGTAGGAAGAAAATCTATGAACTCATATCTATGGACTCCCCTCAGTTCTACGGTCTCAAATCTAAGGACTCTGCAAGAAAGAAATGGGTTCAAACACTTAGCCATATTTGTGATTGGGAATTTTAAAGGAAAGTCTTTCAAAAGCCTAAAGAGTACCCTTGTGGAGGGCACTTAGCTACCAAAAAGACCCTTGAAACTTTTCTAAAAGGCAACTTGGGAGGGTCAGACAGCCCTTGTGGAGGGTAGGTGAGAAGCAGATGGACCGTTGCAAAAGTCTAAAGGATAGTTTTGGGCTTAAATAGCCCTTGTAGAGGGTAGAGTGAGATCTCCTTTAGGAAAAGAACAAAGGTAAAGAACAGGGAAATTCCTTCAAAAAAAGTTCCCATGGAAAAGTTGTTAAAGACCATTTCCTCTAGATAAAAAGTCTGAAAGTAATTCCTTTAGACTTTTTGTCTGAAGGAAATAAGCCCGACCGAAAACAAAATCTTGAAGTAAAAGGCTGCCTGAAGGATCCCAAAGGGTAGGTACCCTTGTGGGAGGCTCTCACTGAAGGAAGCAGACCAATTATGAAGAGCTTGAAGGGATTCTTCTCTCCTTTGAGAAGGATAAAACAAGAAAAGCTGAAGGAATTGTCAAGGAAAGTGACGGGCCCATAGATGTCAAAGTTGAACGTCACAAACTATCCATTGAGATCCAAAAGTCTGGTGACATCCCTATAGCTATCAAAATTAGGGGTGACCAACTAGCTGTTGATCTTTGTAGGCTTGAGTGTAGACTCAAATGCATTCAAAGGCCTTAAGGCCAAGGCCAAAAGGAAGAACCACTGAGAGAAAAAGTGTAAAGAGCTAAATAAAGCTGGGAATGTAGCCCTGAGAGCTAAATTCTAGGAAGAGAAAAAGCTAGAAAAGATAAAAGCAAAAAAGAGGGGAAAAGCCAAAAATATCTATTTAGAAGTAATTTTAGTAGGTGGAATAGTCCACTAAGTAGATCTTTTGGCCTATAAACATTAAGGGCACCGCCTATTTATCTCATTTGGAGTAAAGACAAAGTGGGTAGCTACGTAGACAAGAAGAGTCAGATGAGATGACCCAGACCCAAGAGAAGACATGTGAGATGAAATAACATGCCATAGTTAAGGCAGTCACCCTGTTCCATCCTGGTCAAAGGATAAAATTGAAGATGCATTCAAAGCATTGAATGCAACATGGGTCGTTCCAAGGAAAAACATGTCAATTTTTTTTGGGCCACTATATATTGTAAAATCCTATTTTATGCAAAGGAGATATTCCTAATATAAAAGCAAAACTCTACCCAATTTGAAAGGTGAATACTGAGACTTTGAGCTCAGATTGTTGTTCATATCATTTTATCTGAATGAGAAAGCAAGTTGTTTGTAGACTTTGTGTTGTTATAGCTTGTATCATTTTAGGAGATTATTATTATGTCTATCTTCTGAATGTGTTCTTGTTTATTAATTTGGCAAGAAGAACTAGTGAAAGTAATCAAGAAGGTGTCCTAAAGCCAACTATGGAGAGACTTTGTACCGCCATAATTGCCTTTAGTGTGTTTTCTTTCTATTCCTATGTAAAGGATCTTGGGATGACTTTGTGCCCTCATTATCCTTCATATTTCACTCTTGGGTAGTCAAGGTGGATACTTTATGCTACGTCTCAGTCTGTTGGTTACTACGCCTTTGGTTACCAGTTACTTGTCACTACCTGAAAGAACTCCTATTGTTCCCTGCAAGAACACTTCTGAAATAAGAGAAGTGCCTTAAATGTTTTCACTAGGATTTTCTCCTTTATTTTTGAACATCATCTCTAAAAGAAGAGAGATGGATGGTGTATCCTAACCCTGAGTGTTATTTTCTATATATATATATATATATATTTATGTGTATATATATATATATATGTGTGTGTGTGTGTGTGTGTGTGTGTGTGTGTGTATAGCACCTCATACTTATAGGGAACCTCCCCTTGATGAGAGGAGAGATTTGTCTCCTATTGATGTAGTAAACCTACACATTTGGCTGACCAATCTCCCTATGCTGTGGTTGAAGAGACCTATTTTGCTCACCAGTTAGCTAGTTGACAAAATATTCACCCAACATCTTGATCCAACCAATTCAAAGAATGTCACTTAGAATTTAATTCTAAGACATAATAGTAGATATGGTTGTAAATATTTATAGGAATTCAATCATTTTGTATCTAATAAAACTTATCCTTATTTATAAATTTAAGGATGTAAATTATCGAAGAAAAATTGATAAGTTAGCAAAAATTTTAACTTAGCATAGCTCAAAATTACTCATTATTTTGGTTGTCTCATCTCCATCTTAAAAGATAGCTTCAACATGAAATATTTGATAATTTTGATACCCATAAATTGATAAAAACATTGATAAAATTCTAGAGTTAGCATAAAATATTGAAGGTGGTATGATTAACGTGACTCATTTTCCAAAGTCATGATATTTTTTTCTTAAATTCTCAATACTATTTGATTTTTACAAGTATTTATTTTACATATCATGTTCAAGTACCTAGTAAAATAGTAGTAGAAGAGAATATCTATAATCATAGTTAATTTTTGTATATCTTATAAGTAGAACATTAATAGAAAGCATTCAATTTGGCTCGAGCTTTGGAGGTCTAGTTTTTTATGTATCTTGAAGGCAAAATTATTATTAGTACAAATGAATGTGCATGTTTAACTTTTTGAGGTTTATTCAATCAGTAATGGGTTTTCAAAATACTAAAATTCATAGGTTTAATTTGTAAAATATTGTGTGTATTTTAGTTATGAGTCTTACTGATCACATGAATTCACAAAATTACTTTTCCTGAGTAAAATTTTAATTTGATAACATTGAAAATGCATGGATAGGTTTGTTAAAGTGAAACTGTAACATATAGTTTCATTATCTAGCTAATCAAAGGACTTGATTTGAATTATTACTCTAAAAATTATAAATTTTGGCATGCAAATTTATGGGGAAATTATTTACATACATGTTATAGTTTTTTCAAAATGTTTTTTTATGATTGGATTGTTGTTTACTAATAATGGAGTGGTAAAATTATCATTGATTTTATGATAAAAAAATAAAGATTGGATGTGAAATAATGAAATACAATATGAATATTAAATTGAAGATTTATATTTCAACACTCTTAACAAACATATTATATTTTCTCAAAATATTTTTTCATTATTGGCTCATTGTTGATTTTTAATGCACTAATCAAATTCTTATTGATTTTATAATGGGAAAACAAAGATTGGATGATGAAGAGTGAAGGATAATATGAATAATAATCTAAATATGTACATTTACATGTATGCATGTTTATCTCCACATGAAAATGTTTTATGTGTTTTTTACATGCTGGGGATGACTATTTATTTAAATTAAAATAAATTAAAAGAAAAAGTACTTAGCTAGTTTATTATATTCATGCAAATATAGGATGAAATAGGTTAGAGTGGATTATATTAATATCTTGGAGTAGTCTTTAGGTTTTAGAATTTTGAATTATGTGGCCTAAGATTCTAGTGTTTAATTTAGATAGTTGCATTAATGTTGGTATCTTAGTTGGATGCATGTGTCTAATACAAAATAGTGATTAGATCTAGGTGTGACCAATTAAATCCTTTAGGGTTTTATATCCCCTTTTTCTAATGTATAAATATCATGTGCATAGGATATCATTCTTTACCAAATAATCAAACCTAGATTCCTCATCCTTGAAGTGACTCTGTTAAAAATGGGTTAGTGGGAGCATAGTGTTGAGCTATCACAAGGAACCTGTTGATGCTTAAAATTGTACTATTTACAACACCAATAATGGGAAGTTTCAAGAATGTGGGAATTGTGACCTAAAATGACCTCCAAATTTTAAACAAGTTGGCTCTTCGTTATCTCAAATGTGTAATGAGAAAAGGGATATAAATTAAACAGAAACACAAATGCAATGAAAGAAAATATAACTATGGCAATGCACCTAAATTTAATTCAATCCTTAATACTAACCACAGTGAAAATATATTTAGGATTCAATTACATTAAAGAGCAAACAATGCATGATCAATGTAAAAGATTAAAACAATAGAATCAAAGGCTCACAACTTAGACTATTTTTGCAATAACATAGAAAATATCAACAAAGGCATAGAACTCAATCTTCTTATTAATTTTCTAGTCACATAAAAGGCACAGAGACATGCACAATTATACAAAGTTTCTAACTCAAGAAAACAAAACAAAGGCAAATGATATTCTTGGCCACAGCTAGAAATTCTAAAACTTCTTAATAACAATCTCTCACAAAAAAACTCTCTATCTTCTGATCATGATTTGTAGATGATCCTTGCACCCATATTTATAGCATCGAACTAGCTCTAGATTGCTTGCACATTCCTAAACCAATGGTCTAACTAAACTAGAAGTGTCTAACAAAAGATATTTCTTGGATTTGAAACATTCCATCTCCCTGCAAGTTCATTGGCTAAAATAGGTGCACAGGATGCTTCCCACTATGAAATGGGTGAAGACACTTAGTAGTATCCACTTTTTCACTTGAAAAACATTTCATTATTTAGGTGACATTAGAATATGACACTTGGTAGCTTCCATGACACTTACAAGAAACAAACAACACTTTTTGCATAACTTATACTCTTTATATGTCTTTACTCAGGAGTGCTCTATCTTTGACATCTATCACAGTCAACTGCTTCAAAACTTTTAACAACTTACAAAAAATGGGACCCAAAACACTTCTTGCCTAAGTAGCTTCAAAAAGGATATGTGTCTCTTTCCACGTATATTTAACAAGGGACACGTGGTGGCTTTTGTTTATTTAACTAGGGACACATGGTAACTTTCATTGAGCTTTAGCTATACAACAAAAACCTTTGAGACTCATTTCAAATTCACAAGGATGATGACACTTGGTAGCTTTCAGTTACTTTAGAAATAAAACCTGGGGCCCACCACAGTCTTTACTCAATCAATGAAACATAATGAAGAAACTACGGATGTCAACACTTGGTGGCTTCTACCACTTTTAGCTAGGGGCACATGGTGCATTTCAATGCTTTTTAGAAACATATTGAAACCTTTCGTAGTTGCCACTTAGTGCCTTTTGCTTGACCCTAAGAGAAGCTTATTAACAAACTCTTTCAAAACTCATAAGAAATTTGAAATGTGGATGCCAACACTTGTTATGCTCCTCTGAGTTACCATGGGACACGTGGCACATTTTGAGCAACTTATAAAAATTATAAAATGTGTCTCAGCCAATGACACTTGGTAGCTTCCATGAGACTTTGATACTTAGACAAAATTTAGGCAAAAAGAAACTCATGCCCGTGCTCTTGTGTCAAAAAAAATCACTACCTCAAACTAAAACACAAATGGACAAAACTTGGAACGCACAACTGAAACTCAAAAAATGAAAAATGTAGAGTTTTTTACTCTATAGTTCTTGGTGACCTCGAGGAGTTTTGAGCCTACTAAAAAAGAATCCAAAGAATGTATAAAAAAATGTGACAAAAATCACAACATCAATAAGGTTATCTGATAAACAAACCATTCATCATCAAATAATCCCTGCTTATTTTGCAATTTTTGGAAGGCTAAATCAAGGTTGATGATATCCTTGTGTGAAATTTTTGCCAAAATATGAACTGCAGCCTTCAATTGAAATTCAAGCTAGGACATGGGCATCATAATAGCTTCCACTTTAGTAACTGATGAATCATCTATTAAACCCTAGAAAACTAACTGATCACTTTGTCTGGCTAACAACAAAGGTTTAATCTCATCAACCATCAACACTATATTGCTATCAAGAAAAGGGGAGGGAAGACCCAATTGCACCAGATATTCAATGTGTTGTTTCATGTCTTTTATTCCTTCTTTCACCACATCTAGAATCTCTTCGCATTTAAATATTGTGGAGTTGCAACTGAGAACTTCATTCACTCTTTTAGTAGTGATCATTCTATCACTGATCCCTACTGCTGATAACATTCCATTAATTGCATCATATAGCTTTTGCAGTAGCATTTGAGAGTCAAACAAAATAGATAGTGGACAGAGTGGCTTCAAATGAAGTCTCCACCTTTTAACACAATTTTTGTGCATTTAGCAAAAATGTTAGAGAGGGTTTGAGCTGAGTAATATCCTTAGAGATTCTTTTCCATATTGATACATAAAGCTCCTTAACTAGATTCAAAACCCTTACATTCTTTGGCCTATTATCCAACTCAAGTGTCAATTGTTTTGTCATTTGTCACTCAGCTTGAAGTTGGCCCTTTATGGCAGTGGTATTGTTCTGCTCATTCAATAGCTTTTGTTCAAGTTGAGTGACCTATAGTAGGATTTCATCACATTTTTCTTTTAATGTTGCCTTTTCCTGCCTTAAGACTGTCATTGCATCTTTCACCTCCATCAGCCCTTCTTTCAAAGAAACATTTTGGGCCTGAATAGCCTGGTGAATCTAAAAATAAATAGTATCTTGCAACTATTTGTTGAGACTCTCTATTTCATTATTCTTGTTATTGATTTTTGTATTCAAACTATTATAGTTTACCTTCTCTCGAGCTAGATCAACCTCCATCTTCTGTATCTTATTTGATACTTTCAAATAATCAATAGCTACTGTAGAAGTGGATTCATTTAGTAGCTCACCCTTATCTTGTGCTCTAAAAATTGACATATCTATTACCACTACATTCATTTTATAATCTTTGGACTGCATCTACTCATTTGGCTTGACTATATTAGGTGACAAATGGGTCATGATTAGTTGCTACTAGATTGGGTCAAATTGTGACCTCATATGTTGTGTAGCTAGGGATTTATTATCTTTGATCCTCTTTTTCTCCATTTGGGCTTCCCTAGCCTTCTTAGTAGCATCTTCTTGAGTTTGGAAGGTAGAAGGAGAGGTAATGTGCCCACCCACAAAAGGATAACCCTGTGGCAAGCCATAGGGAATAGCCAAAAGTTGGATAGGGGAAATCTAAGGAGGTACTTTATTTGGGATAGAGGGGGAAAAGTGAGGTAATGATGTGGCCTAAGTATGAATAGATGGGGAAAAATGACAAATGGGTAAAATAGAGGTGGAAAGGGATATTATTTGGCCAGATGGGATTATCACCCCAATAAAAGAAGAGAGAGACTAAGAAGAAGAAGGAGAAACAACACTTACCTGAGGAGCAACCAAAGTACTCTATGGTTGGTGTTGTGAGGGTTCTTCCCCCTCCTTTGAATCAAGCTGAAACCTTAGCCTCTTATGTTTCCTTGGCATTTCTTCTTCTGGCTATGTTTCCTTCTCTTCAACATTTATCACTACTGTTAGTGGTGAATGTATAGAACTAGGAACCCCAAAGGCTAACACTGATGGGGAATCTTTTGGTGGTGAGGATACCACACTCTTTTGTTTTTCAATGGCACTGAGAGATTGGGGCCACATAGTTATAGTGACTACAGCTGAGGTTTGCCCTGGGGTCTTCAATGTTTAACTAGATTCTGCTATGACTTCTGAATCTCCACCCTGTGTCTACAAATTGCTTGTATCAGGGCTAGAGACAGGAGATAGATGACATTCATCCTAGAGTTCCTCCCATTTCTCATCTGAATCCACATTTCCAAAAGAGTGATTTGTCTCACAAATCTCTTGCCTATATTTCCAATAGGCTTCTATTTTCTTAGAGTTCCAATCTTTTTTCTTTAATTCTCTTCTTAAACTAGAAGTCATTCTAATTTTAGGATCAAAATGCCTTTACTTAACATAAAAAGTTTCCCATGGCCTGTCCTCTTAAAGGGGCAAATCTGTCAATTTTACATAAAAATTAGAAATATCTTCCCTAGGATTTCTTCTATTTTCCCAAAAAGGATGGCCCTCATGCACAATTCTAGCAATAACCTTATTATTCCTAACCCATGAAGTTATGAAACCATTTGGGTCATATCCCCATTTATCTTTAATTGGAAAGAAACCCAGGAAGGCTAACTTTCTTAGCAACACAAGCTTAGCATCTCTGACCTCTAGGGCCATGTTGTTTGTCACCCATGGAACATCATACATTTTATTCTTTTTCTTCCCAGTGCCATACTCATTATCCACCACAGACACTTGCCTAGTGACCTCTAAGAATGATAACCTAAGGGTCAAAATCTTAGGTAGAAACATTGGTTCTCCACTAGAACCATGGAATCTAATAATAGTATGTTGGGATCTAAAAAAGTAATCACAAGGAATAGTGAAATTGGTCATAATGCTTGAGACACTTGGAGTCAATCTATTTACAACCAGCTTTGGGCTTAGATGACAAAAATTAGGGGCGATAAAAAGTTCCCAAAATTTGTATGGGTCACTAGTTTTGGACAAGATATGTGTCCATGAAGACATAGGAATGGTCCTATGTAGATCAAATCTTGGGTCATACATATCTAGATGCATGTGTTGGAAAAAGATGCCAGAGTTTTTATACAACATAAGGTGAAATAAATAAGAAGAATACCTAAAAATCCCTTTAGATTTGAATTGGGTGAGTTGTTCAACCATTGAATATGCAATTTGCTCAGAGAAATCTAGCTAATATTCTTGAGACTTGTCAAAAACTTTCAATCTGAATAGAATGGCCATTTTTTCTTCATAGATAGTTATATCCTCTTTCATTCCAAAAATGAATGCCATCATGGAAAGTGCCTCTTGACTAACTTGTGAAAATTGTTCTCTTCATGTTGGTAGTATTGGTATAATGGTATCATCATCCCCTAATTGAAATTCTGATTTCAGAAACCTCAATTGATTATTGATGTTTCCCCACATTTTCTACATTTTGGCAATGATGGGAAATGTGGTTGTCTTGTCATGATACATGACCAACATGTCCCTAATAGCCTTTGGTGTAATATCCACCATGAATGGACCCTATTTTATGGTTTTTGAGGGATCATGAAATAATTTTATGCATATTTCAACCAAGTCAAGGCATGGATGCACACCTGGGACAATGAATCATGCCAATTGGGAAGTCTATATCCTCATTGTGAATGTTTCATATTGTCTAGCCTTAGTCCTTTAAATACACCTTTGATGTGCCCCTTCTCTTAGATTTTTTCTAGGCTTTTGAAGAATTGGGTCCATGATTCCATCTACAAAATCTTTCACCTTTTCTAGGTCATTTGCATAACCAACTTCAGGTACTCTAGTCCGTGGATAGGTCTTTAAAGGTTGTGCAGGGGCTGAAGCATATGATTTGCTTGTGAAAAACTTATCAATTAATTCATAAATCATAGACCCTTGTTTTGAATACTATTCTCCCTCCATATCTATATCTATACTTATAAATAGTAAAATGTGGTAACAAGTATGGAGCTTTGCAATAGGGAAGGTGCTTTCACTAAGTAGGTTTGGCTATGAACTGAAACTACAGGTAACAAGGATTTTCTAGCAGACGCATGAACATTTGAAACACTTGTAAGCTTTAACTCTTGTTATGGGGTATTTAATGACCCATCAAGTCTCAAAAATGGCATTAAAATTGGATAACCATTAGAAAATATTACTAAATCTTCATGGGACAGCGAGTTAGACACGTCATGAAAGTGGCTGTGTAAGGTACCTTAGGGAATTTAAGGATTTGGGAGAGATTTAATGTGTTGAGAGTTTTTAAATTTTTGAAAAAGGCTCTGATCCATGGCCATGTGTTCAAAAAACACTTATTAAAAGAAAGAGTGGAAAATAAAAAAAGGAAAACAAAGCAACAAGAAAAAAAGGAAACTACAGGTAACAAGGATTTTCTAGCAGGTGCATGAATGTTTGAAACACTTGTAAGATTTAACTCTTGTTATGGGGTATTTAATGACCCATAAAGTATTGAAAATGGCATTAAAATTGGATAACCATTATCAAATCTTACTAAATATTCATGGGACAATGAGTTAGACACGTCATGAAAGTGGTTGCGCAAGGTACCTTGGGGAATTTAAGGATTTGGAAGAGATTTAATGTGTCAAGAGTTTTGAAAATTTTGAAAAAGGCTCTAAGCCATGGCCATGTGTTCAAAGAACACTTATTAAGAGAAAGAGTGGGAAATAAAAAAAGGCAAACAAAGCAAGAAGAAAAAAAGGAAACTATCTAACTATAATACATTAACCAGGTATCTTTGCCTCCTTCCTAGATCAAAAGAAGAATTTTTGAAGTCTCCTTCATGGTGAGAAGACTTATGGTGCCAGACAAGTGGTTGAATAGGATGAAGCTCTGGTGACTTGTTCTTCTTGCATGCCACCTTGATTGGCATGCATCTGAGTGAATCAAAGTCAAACATGCTTCCAACATATACATACTCTTCTTGTTCTTGAAAGCTTGTCAAATTCTAGTTCTTCATACTGGCATGTCTCATCAAGACATTGATGGCTATTGGCTCATTACCATAAGCCCTTTGATATACATCGTTGATTGGCTTATCTCCTTCTACCTCAATCTCAGGTTCCATTGCATGATCATCCTCCTTAATGACTTTAAAAATATAATCTTCAAATTCACCAACCTCTTGAAAGGATAAGCCTGAAAGCTTGCATCAATTTTGCATATTTATTTGAGTCTCAATGGTGTCTTATCCATCTACAACCACCTCATAGCCTCTTTGAATAATATTATAACCTTCCCTAATGACTTCAAATAAGTCATTCAAAACATGATCAAGGAAATGTCCATGCTCCTCCATATCATCTTGCAAAGTGAGAAGAAAGTCAAAAATTATCTCTTCCTCATCAGAGATTAAGGCATAAGCTTATGACTTCCAACTCAGAATTTGGAATTCATGTTGAGAGACTTGAGGATTGGTAGAAGAGGTATCTTTTGGAATTTCTTCCCTTAAAACATTTAGAATTTTATGATCTCCATCAAATATGACATAAGTGCCCAGACCAGTGGAGTCATAATTTCCATATGGGTCACTTTGCATCATAGCTAATAAATGATTATTTTCCTCTTCTTTATCATATTTAGTCCAATCACCTAGCTCCTCAACAAAAACCCTTTCTTCATTATTCAACATAGCAAGAGTTGTCTCTAATTTTGATGTTAGTTCATTGGTGATGTGATCCTTAGATAGTGGCTCAGATAATATCTTCATCTTTAAACCATATTTGGTTTTTAGGATGAGATGAGACTAATCAAGTGACATATATCCTCCTATCTTGGATGTAAAGTCTCTGGATAAACATAAACCAAATACAGGGGGTATATCTATGACTACCACATCTTGATCGACAATTACATTAGGACAAGTATATAATTTCAATGGGAGTTGTTTAATTCTCCCTATTGTTTGCACTGATTTGCCATCCAGTTGCATAACTCCTCTAGTAAGTGGCTCATACTTTATTTTTAAAGCATCTGCTATTTTCTTAGGCATTACTATAGCACTAGCCCCTGAGTCTATCATTGCATTATGCAATAATTTATTTCCAACTATCAAAGTCAAATAGAAGGGCTCTAGTTTGGATTTACTTACCTCTACTACATTGTTCAAAAGGGATATTATCTATAGAGGAACTGTGTCTTTGATCTTCTCTTTATAAGTAGGTCTTTCTTTTGTACCAGTATATTTAGGCACTACTTAGCCTTGTAGAGCTTCTTGTAATAGTGTCTTTTGCTCAGGAATAGCTAATATGTCCCATATTGATACTTGTGCTAGGGTCCTCTTCAGTTGATCCACCACATTCATTGGTCCCAGAGTTTGGGTTCTTGGAAAATAAGGATATCTTGATTTTTCTTGAACTTGTCCAATAATTACTTGGTTCTGCACTAGCTGAGGCACTTCTTGTCTAACAGCTATATTTTGATGGCCTTGAAATGGAGGATTCCCTATAACTTCATTATTTGTGACTTCAAGCTATTCCATCATCCTTCTCTTTGATCTGGTGTAGTAAATTGATTATACTACTAGCTTCTTAGAAGTGGAAGCTTCATTAAAGAATACTGACTCTTCATCTTCAACCCATGAAAACAAAGCATGTTCAGGGGCTATTTCTTCTTCTTGTTGTAAGGACATCCCTTACATCTGAGCCATCAAGACTAAATTTTGCATACCAGGGGATTGGAAGGCTTGAGTGTCAGAAGTACTTACAAATTATCCATCCATTCTTCTTTGCTCTACTACCTTTTGTTATAGATTACCCATGGGACAATCTCTGGGCATATGAGCATTATTACAATGAAAACACTAAGCATGGGTGCCATCTATATAATTATTTTTCCCTTAAACAATCTCCCTATGTGGATTGGGGGGAATAGTATGTGAGGGTGTAGGGACTGCAACTAATTAGTTTTCTAGCTGAGGGTTATTTTGCCTTTGAGAACCCTTATACTAGTTTGACTATGGTGGAAATCTATTTCCTTGGCAGCCCTGATATTGGGGTTTAGGATAAGGATTTTGATATCTTTTTATGTTAATTAACTCATTAGAAAATATCCTTAAGATGTTCTTGATATCATCCATCTCAGATGATTGGGCAAGGACAAGTTCTTTAGCAGGTTGTTGAGGATATGTGTACATAGACATAGGTGGGGCTATGGAATTAGGGGTTTCTTGAGGCAAAGGTAAGGTAATCTTTGGAAACATGGGCATGTGAGGCCTTGGGGGAAACTTTCTAGCATCTATTAAATTATTTTAAGCTCTGACTACATATTGATAGGCTTTTGGCAGAGTCTAACCTCCAAGTGACTGAATCATTGCTGATATATTTGAATTTAAAGCTTTAAGATAAAATACTACAGCCATACCTGGTAATGGTCTTGCTGTAGTAGGAATCCTTTCCCAAGTCTTTTGAAATCTCGAATTGAAGTTAGTCATTACTTCTTATGGTGCCCTTTTGATAGTAATCAATTGTTGCAACAAAGAATATTTATCACCCTTTTCTTGAAATCTTTCAAAGAAAAGATCTCCAAGTTGATCCCATGTAGATATTGTATTTGGGTTCAAAGATTGGTACCATTCTAGAGCATTCCATTTAAAATAAGATGATAACAATCTTATGGCCACATTTTTCTATGTGACCACATGTATAGCACAAACATCAGACACATCCTATAGGTGTTCTTCAGGTGTTTTGAAATCTTTCCCACTTAAACTGGGTAGAGCTTCCAGGGCATTTACTTGAATAGGGTCCCAAGTGGCTAGTGGTATTGGTAGAATTAAAGGACTGCCAGTGTTCTAACTTGCATAATTTATTGGATTTATAGGTGATCCCATGTTTTCTCTTGTTATTATTATAAAATTATTGGTCCTTCTTCTTAGACTAGTTATCAATGGTGGAAAAAGAATACCTAGATTTATAGCAAATTGAGATCTTGTTATTGGTCCACAACTCTGACTCCTTGTATCTCTCTGGTTCATACGATCTTGAAATAAAGTTCAAGATAGTGTCCCACTGGGCATGGCAAAAACTAAGATGCTTAAAATTTTGTTGTTTCCAATGCCAGCAATGGGAAGTTTCAGGAATGTGGGACTTGCAACCTAAAATGACCTCCAGATTTTAAAGAAGCTGGCTCTTCTTTATCTCAAATGTGTAATGAGAAAAGGGATAGAAATTAAATAGAAACATAAATGCAATGAAATAAAATCTAACTATGGTGATGTGCCTAAATTAATTTTATCCCTAATACTAAGCACATTGAAAATATATTTAGGATTCAATTACATTAAAGAGCAAACAATGCATGATCAATGTAAAATATTAAAATAATAGAATCAAAGGCTCACAACTTAGACTATTTTTGTAGTAACATAGAAAATATCAACAAAGGCACATAACTTAGTCTTATTATTAATTTTCCAATCACATAAAAGGCATAGAGACATTCACAATTATACAAAATTTCTAACTCAAGAAAATAGAAGAAAGGCAAATGATATTCCTGGCCACAGCTAGAAAGTCTAAAACTTCTTAATAACAATCTCTCATAGAAAATTCTCTCTATCTTCTGATCATGATTCATAGATGATCCCTACACCCATATTTATAGCATCAGACTAGCTCTAGATTTCCCATGTGTTCCCAAACCAATGGTCTAACTAAACTCTAACTGAACTAGAAGTTTCTAGCAAAAGATATTTCTTGGATTTGAAACATTCTATCCCCCTGCAAGTTCATTGGCTGAAATAGATACACAAGATTCTTCCCAATGTGAAATGGGTGAAGACACTTGATAGTATCCACTTTCTCCCTTGAAAACTATCTCATTTTTTAGGTGACACTAGAAAATGACACTTAAAAGCTTCCACGACACTTATGAAAAACACACGGCACTTTTTGCATAACTTATACTCTTTATATGTCTTTGCTCATGAGTGCTCTATCTTTGACATCTATCACAGTCCACTGCTTTGAAACTTTTAACAACTTAAAAAAAATGGGACCCACAACACTTCTTGCCTGTGTAGCTTCAAAAGGGGAATAGGGATAGGTGTTGCTTTCCACGTATCTTTAACAAGGGATGCATGGTAGCTTTTGTTGCTTTAGCTAGGGACATGTGGTGGCTTCCATTAAGCTTTACCTATATGAAAAAAACCTTTGAGACTCATTTCAGATTCACACAAATGATGACACTTGTCAGCTTCTTCTTACTTTAGAAACAAAACCTAAGGCCCATCATAATCTTTACTCAATCAATGAAATAAAATGAAGAAACTGTAGATGTCGACGCTTGGCAGCTTTTGTTGCTTTTAGCTAGGGGCACGTGGCATGTTTTGATGCTTTTTAGAAACATATTGAAACCTTCCACAGTTGCCACTTTGTACCTTCTACTTAACCTTGAGAGAAGCTTATTGACAAAATCTTTTGAAACTCATAAGAAATTTGAAATGTAGATGTTGACACTTGTCACACTCCACTGAGTTACCATGGGACATGTGGCACATTCTGAGCAACTTAGAGAAATTATAAAATGTGTCTTGACTGATGACACTTAGCAGATTCTGAGAGACTTTAATACTTAGAGAAAATTTAGGCAAAAAGAAACTCATGCCTGCGCTCTTGTGTCAAAAAACTTCACTACCTCAAACCAAAATGTGCAGGGACAAAACTTGGAGCACACAACTAAAACTCAAAAAATGAAAAATTTAGAGTTTTTTACTCTACAAAACCTTCTATCAATGAGTGATATATACATATACAATACTTTAAAAATGGCCTTAGATTTATTTATTTTAGCAATATGTGTTGGCTTGTGTGTGCATAAGTATTTAATGTGTGATAAGCAATCACATAGAGTGACCTACATTATAATTTGGAAAACATGGCTCATAGGATGGTACTTTAATACTTCAAACCCATAGGGATATTGATCCTATGAATGATATAGAAATAGGAATGAATAATGTATGCTTGACTAAGTGATTTTGGTAAGTTTCCTTGTGAGTTCCTAGTATTTATTAGGTGAAGGATGAATGAAGGTTGATCTTGTATATGTATATACAAATAAATTTTGAAAATATCTCACACTAAAGTATTTAGGTTGACCATAAGGATATATTTAATTTTTAAATTGGATTAATTTTTTGCATTGGATAGGTAGTTGTAAAATGGATACCTATGTCAACATATGTGTCTAAATGGGCTGCAAGTGGTTGAGAAGCTATAAAATTGGTAGAGGATTAAAACTAGTAGATAAGGATATTGATTAGGTTTAGATAATTTTTCACAATATATGAGGCTTGGTCATTACAATAATAGTGGTTAAACTAATAGATCATAAATTTGGGATAGAGAGATAAAGAACGTAAGCCTTTAAAGAATATGAAGGTATTAGAACATAGGGTATAACCATGATAGGTATTTTCCAAATGTACAAGACTAAAATGATATATAATTTATATTTGGTTTCTACATTCCCCTTATAATCATTGAGAAATAACATTAGTACTAAAATTTATATTTGAGACCACATATCTCTAACTTAGCCCTAAACCTATCTTAGGTCATATTTTCACACTTATCCAGCCTTTGTGTGGGACACAAGTGTCTCTAGTCATCCCTAAATAAGTCTTAGGCACTCATTCTTGCATCATATCCATTTGTGTCTTAGGTTTTACCATATGGACACTAGTGCCATAATAGAGATAGTAGCACCATATGGTGCTACTGTCTCAATTTTGGTGTAATTGTCCTTTCCAAAATTTTCCATAAATGAATATCTTTTCAAATATTAGACCACCAAGGGTTAGCTTGGACCTCTTTTAGCACCCACATAAGTGCCATAAAAATATAAACACATGACTTTTATCCATATAACCACTAGATGTAAATGATATGTAAATAACACATATAAAATTTGAACAAGGTGTCTATAATTAAGGTTATAAATCCCTATTCTACCCTACTTCTACATACTACCATATAAAACATTCCTAAGCTCATATTATTAATATTTCTAGTCTTAAGAACATTCAAATCATTTAGGTCTACAATAACACTAGCTTCACTTGCACTTGTACCAACACTTAGGTGGGGAGAACTACATCGAGGTTTATCCCTCTTAGGAGTATTGGTTATAGTCAAATCTCTTTACAATGGGATATTGGGGATGCCCATCCTACCCCACTAAAAGCACACTTTAATTCTTGTATTAATAAGATGCCATAGTAACATGGAGATTTATGGTTTGTTTAGAGAATCAATCAAAATAGGTCATCTATAGTGTTTCATAACTTATGAACATAAGAATAGGCTTGATAGACCCAGACACATGTGCACCCAAAAGCTTATAACAATCTTGCATAAAGGACACTACCACCAAAATAATGAAATTGATGCCATATGACAATACTATCCAATTAGGGTGATAGTGTCTAGAAGGGGTTTCGACACTTGGATCCTATTTAAAATACTCAGGGAAACCTTTTCCAAAGTTTTTAGCCTCTAGATCATCTATCTCAATTGTTTTATAGATAATTTATAATTTACATTAGTTATTTCCATGTTTAAAAAGGTCAAATTTATTCAATTCTATAAAATATCAATGGATGTATTTATTTCATATTTATAGCCTAATTTATTATACTCAACTCTTTAATAATATATGATTTAAATTCACTAAGTCCTAAAATGTTTAAGCATTTGGTGAACCCAACTTACTTCAAATATTACCCAAACCCTAACCTTAAACAACCATAGGTTTTATGTTTCCAACCTTCTAGGACCCTTAACTAGATTTATATTTCATATAATGATGATAATAATGATAGATGAAGTTATTTGATTTTTGATGCAAAGTTTTCTAGCTTCTCTTGCATGCTCGTTTCCTTTCATTTTTAATGAATTCAAAAATGACATAAACACGTATGTATAAGATGATTTAAATAAATTCAAATATATGTCATATCTCAAATCATGTTATCTTTCTCATAGATGTAATTCTATTAACAATTAAACCCTTAGACATTGAGGATTTAACACATAAGTTAACAACTATATTTCAAGTTTCAATGTCATATCTTATGTATAGGAAATAATATCTTTCTCATACTCATTTTCATGAGGGTGATAGATACTTTCATTCTAAATAAGTCCATGTTATCACTCCTTCATGAGATTTAGCAATGTATACTATTGTTACTAATGCCCATACTCTACCTATCTCCACCTTTCCCATAAAGGGTGTGTGCCTACATGTTCAATAAAAAACAACCAGGGTTTACAATTATGAGACACTAAGGTATCAAATTATCATTATGAGAAAGCTAATATAATAACTATAAAATCAAAATTAGTTATTGAGTGAAAAGGTCACATTATTGGTAAATCAAATTACATGCACATGATATTTAAAATATGCTAGTGTAAACCATGTATATGCATCTACACTTAAAAAAGTTGTGCCTATCACTCTTTCATATCCAAATCATACAATAAAAAATAATGCATCTATTATAATTTATTTAAAAAAACTACAAGGGTAAAATAAGAGATCAAGTGATGTACTTAGGGAAATGATCAAAGCTAAGTTGATCAACCTACCTCTTCTACACCTAGTGAGGAGATCCAAATATTATTATGAATATCATATAGTGCATGACAACCACAGTGATTCATGTTTAATATTGGAAAGTAATATAAAATATATAATGGATAAAGATGACCCAAACAATGACACTTCATCCAAATAACATAAAATGGCACATATACAACTTCCAAAAACATCAAATTTATAAATGGTACAAAATTGGTTACCAATGCATAACTCATAACAATAAAAGGTTCACAAAGCACAATAAGAGAAATAAATAGTAGAACAAACACTAGTAAATAAAGTAAAATATGCAAATCTACCTCTCTAAAATGAGGATCAAATTTCAAAGCAGGATGATTTTGGTCAAAAGTATCTACAATAGTTTGATTATCATGGTCAAGGTTTGGGAAAGAAGGCTTAAGGCATCACTACTCCTATTCTATAAATTGATAATGTTAGTCAACAGTGTTTGGTATTTATTAAACAACCTAAGGCACATCATTCATATATATATTTTATCAAGTCAAAATATACAAATACACAAAAAATATTATAGAAAGAACAAGAATTTTATTTGTAAAGTCAAAATCATGTTAAGCCAACAAACATTCTCAAAAAAGGCTTTCTATCAAAAGAACCTCCACAAAACCATATGCCTAAAATTAGCATAGTTTCAAAGGAAAAATTCATAATCAATATTCTAAAGCATAACTTAGAAAGTTCAACTCCATCGTATGAGGCAATTCCCTCTAGCATTTTGTGTTATTATGATTATTATGATTTTGATAATGATTAATAATCAAATTCATACTGCAACACCATTCAACTAAAACATAGAAATCATGCTACTTGAGAGATTACCATTCCTATTTTTGACATTGGCCACAGTGATAGTGAGTCTCCCATGAGACTCATTGGTTAGTATTATTCCTCCTTTATTGTACATGCTTTCCTTATTTATTGCTTCTTGTATATAGTTTCATTTTCAAGTTTTTTTTACATAACTTATATCCATAAAATAAAAAATATATATTAAATTTTGAAAACACAAAAACATTCAAGTATTGACATAGAAAACACAAAATTATATATTGTATGCACTTCCATGTTTGTATTTCTTATATTTTCCTAAAACTACATATGCTATATATCTTAGTATAGTCAATTTTATCATACATACATGCTTCACTTGTTCTTATTGAGTTTTATAGGACTCAATTCCACTACACTGATCTAGATTTCCTATGATCTAATCACTTGGGGTATATATATAGATACATGGGTTATTCATTTGACACATTCACCCATTTGGGGGTAGTATATACACAGTTTTGATTACCAAGTTATATCTTAATATACTATACATCATAGATTGTGTATTGTTATATCTTGATATTGATCATGCTACACTTACTCATATTTTTTCCTAACCTTTAATACTTTATACTCATCATATGTACCTCTTATATCTTACACAAATTTGTATTACATGTTATTACATACTTGAATTTATATATTTCCTAGTTTAGATTTGATTGTATCTCAATGCTTATTCTATTCTAGGGTATTTGAATATGTCATTACTCTTTATCTCTATTCCACTTCTTTTCATAGTATGTATGGTTTGTACAATGTTTTTGTATTCTCATTATACACCAATTAATCAGATGGAATGACAAACTCCATGTTGTTCTCTACACTATATACATCAAACATCATATTTTAGGTTTCACACAAGTTTTATTCCTTAATCCATCTACATTGGTTAGCATTCTTGTGTGACCCAAAGCCACATAATATACTTGAGTCGATGCATAACTCACATCTCTAGTTATACATTTTTTAGTTACATCATGAATTTTTAATTTTAGATGCATCTACTACACATGGTTATGAAATAATGGATTCATAGTCTACTTGAGTTCTTGATCTACCTAAATGAGAAAGTTGGACACACCATCAATCCAATATGAGTTATTCTCAAGTCATGATATACCAAACATGGGTGGAAAATGATGGAGTCAAAATTGGATTGAGTTATGGATCCAACCACACATGAGGATTGAGAAATACATTAACTTAGTCCATTCTATTCAGTGATTGATCACTATCTACATGTACACACATAGGTTGTCACCAAGTTTATGCATTAATTTTGCATACCCAATTAGTTTTATCTCTTTACTTAATTTGATGTCTTTAATCAATTTTATCTTTACTTTTGATATCTCTTAAGTAAGGACTAATTTATGAATGTTTCATTTATATGACACATAATGAAGCATGCTTCACATACTTAGATCTAGAATCATGAGCTTCACCACTTAGGTAATTCTAGTTATGCTTCTTTTTCCTTTATCCTAGTCATTTCACTTTGATGCATTTATAGAATAAGGAGGGGGGGAATGTAGTCACCTAAAAATGACACTTGAGTTATAAGAGTGCTAATTTATACCACCTATCACTAGATTATCCCTAGACCTATCTTAGGGCCTATTTTACCACTTATCCAACTTTTATGTAGGCTGTAAGCATCCCTAATCACCCCTAAAGCAATCCCAAACCCTCATTATTGCATCCTAGACCTTCATGCCTCTAGTTATACCACCTAGGCACTAGTTAAATAATAGGGATAGTAGCACCACATGGATCTAGTGTCCCAATTTTATGATACTATCCATTCCCTCATCTTTCCACATAAGAATATCTTCTCAACTCTTAAACCACCTAGGGTTGGCTACACCTCTTTTAGTACCCACACAAGTACCAAAATAGAATAAATTCATTAATTTTATCCCTCTAACCACTATATGGAAACGAGTTTCAAATTACGCTTATAAAATTAGAATAAGTTATGCATAATTAAAGTTATAAATCCCAATTCTTCCCTACTTCTACATACTACCATTTACAACATTCCTAAGCTTAGACTACTTAGATTTCTAGTCTCAAGCACATTCAAAGCACTCAAGTCTACAATAATATTAAATTCACCTTAAATTACACTAAAAATTACTTGGGGAGAACTACATTGGGATTTATCTCTCTTTAGAGTATTGGTATGTAGTTAAATCTCATTATAGTAAGGTGTTGAGGATGTCCATCCTACCCCACTAAAAACACACTCTACTACTTATATCAATAGGATGCCCTAGAAAAATATAGGTTTAGGGTTTTCTCATAAAATAAATCAAAATAGGTCATATATAGGGTTTCATAACTCATGCACATAGGAATAGGATTGATAGAATAAGACACATGTGCACGTACCTGGGTCTGTATAATACATCTTATATTTATGTGATCCTAAATTTAGTGCTTTCTAGTGATTGACCTAAAACTAAAGTGATGTTATAATATGTAATCATTATATGAAATTAAAAGGATTTTAAATTCTTAAAAGTAAAGAGAGCAAGGTTAAGAGTATACCTATGTGTCTATACAATCATCTTATCGTTTAGAAATTTGATTTGAAGAGATGATTTTTTATTAAGCCTTGGAGATGATACTAAGAAAATTTATAAGCCTACAAGTTCATACATACATACAAACTTACATTCATAAATACGTACACACACATACACATTGGAGGACAACATGCCCCCAACCATGGTGAAAAGGTGAGTTGGACATGACCATTAAGTTTATATCAATTGTGCAACCTAATCATACTTATAACCCTATGAGTGTGAGTGATCTAATAAAACCACATAATATATTTGTTGAGGTTGGATGATTTAATCACTTCATCCTATAAATATGGTGAATTTTGATAATTTAATTTATTCCAACCTATATATATGGTGAATTTTTGTAATTTAATCAAGTCTAACTTATAAAATTTATAATATTGAGTGATTTAATCACTTCAAACAATTTAAAAGGTAAATGAACTATTGTAGTAGATTGGATTAATAAAAGTGCATAAATGTCCATCCTAGGTATGATAATTATTCATATTTTTTGTTTTTAAATGAAATATAATTTTATTTTGTAATTTAAGGTTCTTTTTGCATGGAATATGTGCCTCATATATGTATCTAACTAAAACTTGGGTATACTAATGGTACCAATATATGGAATACTACAAAAAATGTTCATCTAAATCATATAATTATGAATTTGGGAAAAATTTTAGTTTTCTCAAGTGTGGATAATGTGTTCCCATGACATTCCCCCTCTGAATCTAGAGAATCTAAGAAATGATAAGTGTGGAGAACATGTTTCCATAACATGCCCCCACTGTAATCTAAAACTATGAAAATGTGGAAGTCATGCCTTGATGGCATTCTTACACTTATATTCCACCCATTTTGAGGTATTGGGAAGTTTAAACTAGTAGTTACCTTACCTTAAAATGATAAGATATATATATATATATATATATATATATATATATATATATATATATATAATCTATATATGGATCATGTAACATATAATATTAACATGTCTAGGTAGATATAGAATTGAAGTGCTTAGTATGTAATCACATCATGTTGAGACAAGAAATTTGATATGGGAGGTAATAAAGATAAATTATCAAATCCCATTCATCATAACTAGTGAGAATTATATTAGATAAAAGGTGTGTAATGTTGAATCAAGTCCATTAAAGGAGAATCAAAAGTTTAATAGTGTTAATGATGCTTATAATTGTGTAGTGTGGACTTGGACACTATAAGATGGATTGGTTAATTCTTTCTCTAGGTAGTTTATAGTGTTTATGGTGTAGGTTTAAGACTCAAATCCTTTAAAATGGTTGGTTTGATAGGTGAAGATGTATGGATAGAAATGGGATGATTCATGATGTTTGAAATGGTTAGATCTGAATGGGGAAGTGATGATGGTATCGGATTAGTAGTTTCCATAACAATGAAATAAGAATGAGTGTTAGAGTGTAAGGGATTAGAATTTGTCTATTGTTATTGTGAAATTTTACATTTCAGGAAAACATCCCCAATTGCAATCATAAGGTCAATTAGAGGTGTTTTAAATATAGGGATGGTAAAAAATTTATAGAATGGGACATCCACTCCATAGCCCAATGGATAAAGCTTGGGTAGAATAATGAAATCTAACTATCTTTAAAGATTCCAAATAGTGTATTGAAGACATATAGATAATTTCTCTTTCAATTCTATAAGATTCTTATCATGGGAAGTGTAAAATGATAGAGAGAAGAGAGAAGTCATGAATTCATTTGATCTTATCAGAACCAAATTGAAAATTTAAGGTAAAATCAAACTTTTGTAAATTTTCTTTATTTTTGTCCCAATGTAGAGACCAGATCTAAGAGATGAATTTTAACTATAAAACTTGGTATAAAAAATTGATCTATAACTTCAAAAATCAAGGGAGAGAACCATAATTATAGGTTTTAATTCAACACAACTGCACTTTTACAAGTCATGAACTTTTTATTTTTCAAATTTCAAGTCATGAAAAAACACCAACACGCTCTTAAAAGTCATGATTTTTTAAAAAAAAAATTTAAAGTAATGCAAAAACACCAATGCACTTTTACAAGTCATGCAAATTTGTTTTTGAAGATTTCAAATCATGCAAAAACACAACTACACTTTTACAATTTGTGCAAATTTATTTTTATAAATTTTAAGTCATGCATAAAAACAAATGCACTTTCAAAAGTTATGAATTTTTTTTTTGCAAATTTCAAGTCATGAAAAAAAACCAACACTCTTTTACAAGTTGTGCAAATTTGTTTTTGTAGATTTCAAGTCATGAAAAAACACCAACATACTTTTGCAAGTCATGAAAATTTGTTTTTTCAAATTTAAATTTTTTGAAAATTTATTAATGCACTTTTACAAGTCAAGAAATTTATCATTGCACATTTAAATTTTTCTTAAATTTATCAATGTACTTTTCCAAGTTTTAAGTTAAGTAAAAACTGCATACAACGAATCCATCCTTTGTTCATTAATTGGAAGTGCTAGATAATTCAAATGGTGATAGAATTCCAAGTTGACCATTATTCCTTCAAGAATTTTTTGAGAAGGAAAACCCATGATGTTTAATATAATAGTATTTTCGTATTTAATAAGGTAGGTTTTGGTAAAATAAAAGTGGTTTTTTATGTGTGGTGGAATTATTAAAACTATTTTACCTTATGCAGTCTTTTGAAGGCTCTTTTAGATGCATTTTGATAATTCAAAACTTGCCATTTCCCAAAGATATTAAAAGCTTAAAAAAAATTCTTCACCATCATTCAATGTGGTGTTTAAGGTAGTTTAGAGTGGTTTGTGGTGGATTTTATACAATTATGTAGTTTTGAATGACCTATTATTGCATCATACACTCTTCTTGAGTTCATTTTGTATTAAAAAAATTTAACAAAATTTCACCATGATGATTATAAATTCCTCAATAATATGTAGGATTCCATATGTTTATTGATACACAAGTTTTGTAAATATCTTAGTTTCTTGATGCTTTCAACTATATGTTTACAACTAGTATAAATGTGCTAAAACTAAACATTAGAAGACTTGATTACCTAGACTATCCATTTTTAGAGAAGGTTTGAGTTATAAATTCAAATAATATCATCATGGTATTAGATATTAAAAATTATGGTGCCTTTTATGTTATTATAAATAATCTAATAATCCAGAAGTGAAAAATAAGAAGTTATTAGAGAGAGTTGAAATTGTCCTCAGTGAAAGTGAAAATAAATAATCTTTGTCAAATGCTTTTGGTCTTTTCATGTAAATGTTGGATCTTCTTTTTTCAATTTCCAATCACAAATTTTTTGAGTGTAACCTCAAAAATGTAATTCATGCAAATAAACTATGTACTTTTGTAATTATAGAATAGTGTTATTTGATTTGCACATTTCAAGTGGTGTAAAAACATCAAAATATTTTTTCACCACTTAAGTATTGCATTTTTGGAAACTCACTTTTGCACCATATATAATGCAAAAATTGTGGCTACTCACTATAACCACCTTTTTGTGTTATAAATATGAGTGTTAGTCTCATTATAAAGGGTAATTTTGGTAGTGAGAGTTTGGATAAGCTTTTTTAATGATAATATTGTATTTTCAACTCAATATAGATTAGAATAGGGAGCTTTTGCAGATTTTGTGTTCAAGATTTCTTCACGAGTTATAAATTTTTGTATGATTAATCTATATTTATATATTTAATTTTAAATCATTTTCATAATAATTAATTTTTTTTTATAAAATGTTAATTTCACATTAAGTATTTATTTTAGAATATTTTTTGTGTTATTTCTATGAATGTGAAATCTCAATGGGGATTGAGAAATATTTTACTTGTCTTTTACAGGTAAATATGAGATAGTTGTATTTAATTCTATTAAAAATATAGATAATAATCTAAATGTATGTTTTGTATTCCTAATATTTCATTATTTATTTAACATCCATTGAATTATAAAGGTTTCCATGAACACAATGTTTTCTCCTTCTTGGGCTATTCTGGTAAGTTTCCATATTTAGCTACCTAGAGTTGTCTTTCATTTTTATTGGGATTATAATGGTATCTTATATATTTAATTTGATATAGTAATAATATCTCTTATTTCATTTCTCATGTCCCCCATATTTTCTATCATTCCTCTCATTTTCATTTCTAACTCCTTTCTGTGCTTTATGGTTAAAAATATGAAACCCCCAATAGAAAACATTTTTATTTTAGATAGATGTGAATAGTTTTTACCCTACTTTTATATTTTTGAATTTAAATAAAGGTAGTTACACATGATAATAGGATAATAAATTTGTAACTTTATTTCTAAAAAAATATGAGGACTTAGTTCCCACACTATTGACTCAAATTCACCAATTTGTCCCCCTAAAAATATTTTGAGCCAATAATTTTTTTCAACTTTATTGGGGATAGAGGTGCTTTATGCACATGAATTTTATAAATTTTAAGGAATATCACTTGTAATGGAGGTTGTAAACTCTATTGAGATGAATTAATTAGTGACTACATCTTTATAATTAAAGAAATGGCTTTAGTTCACCCCAACCCCAATGTTTCTCATGTCCCATGGGGAAAATGTTTTTGTTTGTTGGCTTTGGCATAATAAAATGAGTTAACACCAAGATCAAGAAATAAATTTCCAATATCTTATGTGAAAAATGGTCAAGATGTTGATAACTATATCCTAGCCTTCATAGTGTCATGTATAATCTTTGGATTTATGCATGAATATGTCTTTGTCAGACATTTTTGGGACTCTCATAGGACCTATTGTTGGGTGGTTTCATCATCTAGAATATGGATGCATTGTGAATTGGGACTCTTGGAAGAACAATTTCATAAATAGATTCAAATTATTTGTGGACTTGTGTGCATTATTTTAAGATTTATTCCAAATTTAAAAGTGAGATGATGAGAAGATGAGAGAGTTCATAGCACATTTCAAAAACTTCTTGAGACTGATACCTTAGAAAAATTAGTCAAGTCTCAATAATTAACTATGCATCTTCATTATTTATCTTCACCTAGAGATAAATTTCATCTTGATAGGAAATAAGATAAATGACTTGGAGGTTGCACAATAATAAGCCATTGATATTAAAGATGATTTGATCATGTATATAATGTTAAAGAAAGAGGTTTTGAAAAGTGATACAACTATTAAAAATGGTGATAAAAAATAATGAAACTTGATATAATCAATAGTCTATAATATTCAAAAAATAGACTTCGAAGGTAAGTTACCCATCAAACATGTTGAAATTCTAGTAATGAAAAATACAATGTGATTCCTACCACATATGATTGTTTTAGTTTGATAATAGTATAAGAAGGTGAATATTTGGAACAAATAATGATTGATCAGAGATAAAATGAATAATTTAGCTTCCCCACTAGTAAAAAAGAGAAAAAATTGCATGTTTCACATGATTGCTTGAATCTCATGATCCTAGGAGAAAATGAGTTGTCTGAAGAACAAATGATTGAATCACAAATATAAATGAATAATAATGTTGAATATGATATTTTAACTTCTAAATATGAACATAGTATATAACCAATTTTCATTAAATTAAAACATCTTTCTTGTATCAAAATAGAAGACTTAGTAGTCAAATATAAATATTCCTCATGTATTTCATTTTGAGGTTATACCAAAGAAGAGTTATCCACAAACATGAATACAAAATAATCAACCCCACATAAATTGAAAATAATAAGCATGCTAAAGTTGAAATCAAGAAATATATGAATCTAGAATAAAATGAATGGTGCTCGATATTCATTACAAGTGAGATGGAAACTATTAAGGCAGAAGAGATTGATGAAGATGAAGACAATAATTTATTCAATGATGAATTTTTCTTTCTTTTGGGAAGTAATGTGGAAAGGAATATCTACACTCAATTCATTCTAAAAGATGCTCCTATTGTTATTATAACTCATAAATTAACATGTAACACACTTCTCTCTAGCTTATATCATGTATCTACTACATATACAATCAAAACCAACCAAGAAGACATTGAAATTTTTTGGTATTTCTTAGGAGTGATCATAGAATATCAAAGAGTTCACAATGTTTCCATTTTGGGATATGAATGTAGCAATGGTTTGTTCATTCATGATCATCCCCATGTGAATGATAACTGTTAGTTCCTCTTCCCACCTACTTGGTCATTGCTTCTATATGTGTTCAAATTTTATAAATCAAACCCATTATTTTGAAATGGTAGGTACTTCTCCCAGCTAGTGAATGATTTTATATAGTCTTATTGTTTTATTCTACCCTTTTTAAATAGTTTTGCTTTCCCTATTGTGTATTTTTTCCTTTTCCTATTTTGTTTTTTGTGTTACTTCAAATAAATACAATAGGTTGTCTATTGTTACTTGTTATCTTTGTTCTGGTCCTTCCTCTTTCAAATGTTCATATGCATGATATATAACTACATTAGATCCTAATTAGTTAGACATATCAGATCCTCATATGATTTATTTAGTGTAAAGTTTATTTAGTTCTTGGATGACATGCAGAAATGGGTCATGAAGTATTTTGGTAAACTGAGTTTCAAAAATAGACATTTAATAATCTATCTAAAAATTAGTTGTTTCAATTATGAAAATGGTGATATAGATGTTGTTATCTCAAATAAAAAAATAAATAGTTTGTCATGGATATCTTCAAGTGAATAGGTGGTGAGCAAACAAAATGTCAAGAATAGGTGATTTGGCTGGACAAGACATGTTCATTTCTCATACAATTTAGATAGGTGAACTAGCTATCAATTGGTTAGATTAAAATATGTAAATCTTTAGAGTAGAGGATCTAACTTGATAGAGCATGTTAATTTATCATACGATTGAGATAGATGATCTAGATTTTTGTTATTCAAATAAGGACATGTAAATGAGAGCTACATATAAGTATTTAGGAATCTACGATAATGAGGCACCATTCATGTAAGATTGTAGAGTTATCCTGTATTCATTTTGGAAATTCCCATAGTAAGATCTAATTATTATCATGAAATTATAAATTTGATTACAACACACCAAATTTTTCTCATATAGGTAATTAGAGGTGTTTTAAATATAAGGACAATTTTTTTTTAGAATGGTACATCAAATACATAGCCTAATAGACAAGGATTAGGGAGAATAATGAAATAACTATCTTTCAAAATTCCAAATAGTGTGTCAAAGATATCTTGATAATTTTTATTTTGGTGCAATAAGATTCTTATAAAAATGGGAAGTATACTATTATAGAGAGAAGATACAATTCATCAATTGAACTAATCTTATTAGCACCATAGTGAAAATTTAAGGTAAAATAAAAATTATCTAAAACTTCTTGATTTTTTTCCCAATGCAGAGACTAGATCTAAGAGATGAATTTTGACTATAAAAACTTGGAATAAAAATTTCATTTGTAACATAAAAAATCAAGGGAGAGAATAATATTTTTAGGTTTCAAGTTATGCAAAAACACCAATGCACTTTTACAAGTCATGCAATGGTTTTTTTTAAATTTCAAGTGATGCTAAAACACCAACACAATTTTAAAAGATACACAAAATTGTTTTTACAAAATATAATTCATGTAAAAATACCAACACAATTTTACAAGTCATGCAATTTTTGTTTTTTTATAAATTTCAAGTCATGAAAAAATACCAACACACTTTTTCAAGTCATGCAAATTTGTTTTTGTGAATTTCAAGTCATGCAAAAACACCAATGCACTTTTACAAGTCATGAAAATTTATTTTTGAAAATTTAAATTTGTGTAAATTTCTAAATAAAATTTTACAAGTTGTTCAAATTGGTCATTGTACTTTTACAAGTTATGAAAATTTCTCAATGCACTTTTATAAGTTTCAATTTGTATAAAAACTAGATATAATAATTTTATCCTTTGTCTACTTTTTATAAGTGATAGATAATTTAAATGGAGATAGAATAGAAGGTTTACCATTATTTCATAATGGTTTTTTTTTTTAATAATGAAAACCCATGATGTTTAATGTAAGGGTAGGTTTGGCTGGAATAAGGGAGGATTTGGTAAAATAAAAGTAGTTTTTTTTTTTGTGTGGTAGAATTCTTAAATCTATTTTACCTTGTGTGGTCTTTTGAAGGCCCTTTTACATTAATTTTGATCATTAAAAATATTAAATTCTTAAAAGATCTCAAACTCTTAAAAATATTCTTTTCCATAATTCATTGTGGTTTTTAAGGTGGTTTAGAGTGGTTTGGGGTGGAGTTTCTACAACTGTACAATTTTCAATGACCTACTACTACATCATACAGTCTTCTTGAGTTCATTTTATATGTAAAAATTGTAGTAAAATTATGCCATGGTGATTATAAATTCCTTAATAATATGTAGGATTCCATGTGTTTATTTATAAACATTTTATACATATCTCATGTTTTGTTTATGCTTTCAACTATATATTTACAACTAATATTAATGGGCTAAAACTAAGCATTAGAAGACTTAGTTACCTAGACTATCCATTTATGGATAAGGTTTTAAGAATAAATTCAAATAATATCATCATGGTATCAACTATAGGAAATGATGGTCCCTTGTGTATACACTAGAAAACCACACATAATGGTTTTAGATGTCAAAATGCCTCATGATACCATAGGGACCACCTAACTCTTCTTGACCCATTGACCAACCCATCATACCTTGAGTCAAGTTAGCTACTTAGTTAACTAAACTCATTCAATTACTAACTTAACCTTAAACCAACCCCTTTTAACTCATCTTGATCCCTTTTCCCTTGAACACTCGACTATTGATGATTAGGTTGACCATCAATGATTAGGTATTCCTTGTTCTAACACAACACTAGCTATGTACAAGCTAACACAACATAATTTAATATGTCCACCTTGCCTAGTGCTAATGAACTCCCAAGCATCAAAATCAACAAGCCAACCTCTTAGGGAACCTTCTATCCTCCATCTCTCTTTACCTATAAAAGTAGTGGAGTAAGAGGTGAAATAGGATTGATCATCATAAACATTCTTTCTCACAGTTATTCAAGCTTCCAGTTAGCTAGTCTTCTTAAAACAATTAAACAATCATAATAGAGATCCAAACCTTTGATAAAATTTCTCTCAAGGCAAAGTGTCATTACTCTACCAAAATTTCTCTAGCCATCAGCCATTTAACAAGTAATAATATATTTGTACTTTTGTTTTGTTATTATAGTTTCTAGCTTCTCTTCCCCATCAAACCTTTCTACAACTTTATTTTAACCTCCCATTTCTAAGCAGACCCTTAAATAGACCCTTACATGATCATTGATCCATTCTATAAATTTTTCTTAAGTACCTTCAAAATTCCATAGGCAATTGCTAATGGTTAGCACAACCATCGATGGTCACCTCCAATCATCGATGTTTACCCAACCACTAACAATTAGCTTAACCATTGATGGTTACCCTAACTACCAATGGTCACTATGTCATGAAATAACAAGTTATTTTTAACTCATTATTCTCAACCAAATCAAATTTTTTGTGTCCCTACCTATTTATAGACCCTTACTTGATTTTTTGAACCTGACCTGATCTACTTTAGCAATATTATTGGCCCACTATTACTATATTTAGTTATTATCCCTAAAAAAACATTTATTTTATTCTTATATTTCATTTTAGTACTTTATTTTATTTAATGCAAGCATTTGCTTTATATATCATTCAACTTAATTGTTATCAAAGATTGGATTGATAGCCACCCAACAAGCTCACACTTCTTGGATCTATCTCACGCTAGGCAGTCCACCTAACTATCTTGCAAACAACCCCTTTTTTAGTGATTTTTATCTATAGGCCATCCTTCTAAGACAAAAAGGAGCTCTCCATACTCATCTAAATTAAACACGCATCAACAACTAGGTTCTTTTACCACACCCTTATTACTAGTTTCTTACTTTCTTCCTAAATTAAGAAATTAAGAGAAATTAAGAGAAACATTTTTTCATGCTTGGTGGGACCCTAGCATCATCTAAGTGCCCCTTTCTTCCTTTATTATATGCTCATATAATGAAATTTCTTTTGGTCTTAAAACAAACCTTGCATACATTAAGTTCTTGTTTTTTTTAGTTCATCTAAATACCTTAAAATAAAAGTAATTAATCATAGTTTCACTCTTGTTATCACACACTTTACCAAACCACATAATAAATCAACACATCAAAACAAACTTGATATAATACCCAACTAGGATTTCATCACCTAGAGGTAACCTTGCTCTTTCCTGATAATCCTACTTGGAGGTTATTTCCAAGGGGAGATCTAACTTATCTCTCTAGTTGAGTGTAAATTCTAAAATTTAGTATATCTTGACTAACCACTTGAAACCCTTATCATTACAATGTGTTAAGTGAAGGTGTAGGTGCTAATATCAAGCCACATACTAACTTCCAATAAATATTCTTTTTAAGAAACTTTAATACCTAAAACCAACCTTATATTTCCTCTTTAGTACCTAATCTACAAACCAAATTTCCTCTTCACACTTTCTAAGGCATATTCCAAAAGTGATCTAAAAGGAATCCAAAGTTTTAAATTCACTTTTAGTTTATGTTTTGATTTCCTTGAGATTCTTTTCCTTTTTCTTGATTTGTGTTTGAGTTGTGAGCTTTTCATCCTTTACTTTCTATTCCTCACATGGTCTTTACTAGACAAAAATTAAGGAATTAAACAAAGTAAGAACCACCATCTTCCTCTTCTTCCATGGAGTATACTTATGATGTTGAGAGTTCTCCTCATCTTTCTCCCCCTCCTACCATGCCTCAAATAGTTATCGAGGGTGATGCAAATTTTTCTACCTTCCTTGATAATAACCCCATAGCCATCCAACATTACCTCAACACCTTAGCTCACCACACCCCTATTATTTTAGTTCCTTCTACAGATCTACCTTATGGTATGCCTCCCCATCTTATGTTTGGTGATACCTCTACCAAACCTTTGATTTCCCAAACATCTTCTTACACCAATAACCCATTCACTACTACCACCCAAACTCAATCCAACATCCCAACCAATATACAAACACCCCTTATACCAACCTACACCTCTAACATAGGAGGAACCTCACCTCTTGTTACCCATACCTCATCCACCATGGGGGTATCTTCTACCCCTATTTCCACCATTACCCTTATCAATACCAACCACCAATTTACACCCCTCTTCAAACTTTGGTGCTTTCTATACCTCCTACCCTTCCACCTATTAGCACAAGAGTTACCACTCAACCCTAACTAAATACCAACCCATATATACCTCCAATCAAATCATATCAATCCCTAAACAAATACCCATGACAACCTACTAATATGTTCCTAATCCACAAGGATACATATCTCCTTTTACCCAACCCTTTGTTCCCATTAACCCTTATATGTCACCATCCCAGCCTTTAATGACCACATACCAATATGTGACATATTCTCAAACTTCTACCACTTATTCATTTATTTCTACCACCCAGCCTCAACCAAACATACCACATAACTATGGAGCTTCCCAACCTCAAATAGATTTGGTCAAAATGTCAATGGAAAAAATGACTAACCTAGAGTCATCTATCTTTGGGGCTCATAACCTTTTATCTTATGATCAAATCTATAATGAACCTATCCATCCCTCTATCCCTATTTTATATTATCCTCCTCAATTGGAAATAACCAAGTTTTCCAAGTCCCAAAATTAAGGAGGAACCCCAACAACACTTAGGAGTATTTTTCCATTCTTTCTACTTGATTATATATGATGATGCTCTCCTCCTTTACACTTTTCTCATGTCTTTATCAAGACCCACCTTAGATTGGTATATTTCTCTCACTAAGAAATCCATATTTTCCTTTTTCAACTTGCCCAAATATTTTTAGATCATTTGTTAGTCAATATATCTAAAAAGGTCTTTATTACTGACCTCTACTACATTAGGCAATTTGATGATGAATCAATGGCTTATTTCATAGATAGATGGAGAAGTATTGTCAACCATCTCTCTTTTTATTTACCCCAACCCAAATTAATTTATCTTTTTTCTCAAGGTTGTGACAAAACTACTTCCCCTCCTCTTCAAGTTCAAACTTTTAGAAGTTTTGATGAGGCTTTCACCAAGGCACGCAAATTAGAAATCCAAGCCATTGATGAGGGAAAATTGAAACTAAGGAAAAAAAAATCTATATTTAAACCTAATCATCCTTCCTCATCCAAAACCACCAATAAATCTAACCATCCAAACACTAAACCAAAGCCATCCATAAACTTGGTTATCCTTAAAATTGGTCCACCATAAATTGGCAACCAACCTAACCAAACCAACTCCTCTAACTCTTACAACCAACAAAACCAAAACCAAAATTTAGTTACTCCAAAACAATACACTTTGATATGGGAGTCTTATGTTTCAATTTTAGATAAATTTCTCAAATTGAACATCATACAACTTCCTCCTATAAAACCTCCCCAATAATTTGATGCTTCTCATCCTACACCTAGTTAGTATAAAGATAATGAGCTATGTGCCTTCCAATGAGTCATTGGACATGATGTTAGTAGGTGTAACTACTTTAAACCCATTCTCCAAAACATGATTGATAAGGTATAACTTGTATTTGATAATCCCAATGCACTCCTAAATTAGTTCCTTAACATATTTCATAAACCTTTCCCTAATCACACCCCTTATACCAACTATGATAATAAACTGGAATCATCTCATGCTTTTGAGGTCCATACAGTTAAATTCATTATCAGTGAACCTATCATTGAGGATACCATTATCTTAACTACCTCTTCCTCCATTCCATTTATTGAAGTGATGGAATCACCCTCTATTATTTTGGAAACCCAAATAGAGGAAGAAACCACCCCTCTTTATTTACTTGATGAGACCATGAACCTATCCACATCTCCTTTGATAGAAATACCAAAAGAGGAAACCATTGCTTCAGCTACCTCTTTCCCCATTCCACTTATTGAAGTGGCATAATTACCCACCATTCCTTTAGACACCCAAACAAATGAAATAACCATCTCCATCCCTTCACTTGGGGCCATCACACCTTCCTCCCCTATCTTAGAACCACCCATTCTCTCTTTGGGAATCATCCTAAAATAAGAGATCACCTTGTCTTCACCTTCTATGGAGGAAACATCCTACAAAACCTTGGAACCATCCATCAAGAAAAAAGGTGAAAAAACCATTACCTCACCTCAACCCATGGGATTAATATTTGAAACTAATGACTAAGGGATCAAACCTATTTATAATTTTTTTTTCTAGATTAGTCCAAAGTCTATATTTCACTTATCAGCCTAACCTATATAGAGCCACCTTCTAGTATCATCTTGGGATCCCCTATCAAAACAAACTTGAACCTTCAACATCACTTTCATCTACCATCAAACCTATCATCACCTAAATACCTTCATAAAACACTTCTTTCTCCATAACCATATGGGAATCATCTAACCCACCTCCATATAAAATTGTAAAATCATCTTATACCTCTCTAACCAAACCTATCAAAAATCTAGGAATAGTTCTTACACCTAGACTTATTCACCCATCTTTGAAGTTGGACTTAACCCCATCTAGTAAACCAAAGAGAACCCCAACTAAACCAACTAAGAAGGTGGAGCCACCCAAAATCCAACTTGGAACCAAAGCTATGCCACCCACTTCCAACTTACCTTCTATATTAAGACCCCATCATTCTACCATCCTAAGAGTTCATCCTTTTACTAAGATGGTAAACCCTCCTACAACTATGTATTCCTCATCTAATAAGCCTTCTCCTTTGCTCTACCTACACCTACCTCTACCTTCCCACCTATCTCTAAACATTCACCACCCACCTCAAAACCAATAATAACCAAACAATCCCAGCCAAAACCACCTACCAAAACCATTCCACCACCTATAACCTCCATGGTGAAGCCTACTTCTAAGAAGGTTCCCACTCCTAAAACCAAAAACCTATCAACTCTAACACCTTTGATTGAATATTATTCAACCATTATATAAAGGTTATTTTAAACCTCTTCTTTAAACCTACCACATATCAAACCTTTTGACCCTTCAAATCCTAAACCATCATGCTTCAATGACAATTTTATTTGTTTATACCATAGGACTCCTAGACATGACATGAATAATTATAAAACTCTCCAAACAATTATCTATAACCTATGGGATGAGGATGATATATTATCAAATGAACCTCCCTTGATCCCATTACCAACCCAACCACTTACCTACTCATTTACTCTCATTTAAAAGTGAGGAAAAATTGAAGTAGCCATCTAGCCTAACACCTCCCCTAATCCACACTATCCATATGGTTACACAATATACAGACAAATAAAAGGATAAGGGAAAGGTGAAAGTGTCCATACCATGGAGATAAGCTTCCACCCCTCAACCTTCCAACCAAACCCATTCACCCTCACCTTTATCTTCACCTTCACCAAAACCAAAAATATCCATTTTGGGTGCCTCTCCTTGTAACCCTTTTGAATCCATCCAATGATTGGTTCTAAAATAACTTCACCAGACATTGATGAAGATGAGAATTTATAATCTAATCAACACCTCACCCCATCACCTCCAAGAATTGATAGAAGCCTTATAATTTATAGAGGTTTAACCAAAATACCCTCCACCTCTTTAATCCTTTGTTGGATCCCTTCAACTATCTACCTTTGTAGCATTCCAAGATTCAAAAATACCTTTCATTCATTCCAAAGATCTCAATCTTCCCCTCTTCATCACTACATACATTTATCAAATGTGCATAAAAAGGGTGATGATTTATGGAGGATATACTATTAACATTATCTCCTTTCATGCTTATGACCAACTCTAACTACCTAAGAATATCATGTCAGAAACTACAACACTCCTCTACTTCTTCAACGATACTATGGCCACTACCCTAGGAGAAGTCATCCTCCACATTTGCTTGGGACCTCACACAATTTTAGAGATATTTTATGTTTTATAAGGTGATTTTCAATACAACATCTTACTTAGACACCCTTATATTTTCACCATGAGTTGTGTCCCATCTACCTTACATTGATCTGTCAAGTTTGAAAACAAGGATCAATTTATTACCATAAAATCTAACTCTAGTTCTTTCACATATTTCAACATGACATATCAACCCAATGACATTATTCTTCCTCCCTCATCTACATCATCACCAACCAACAATAACTCCACCCATACCAACAATGAAGCTTCAACTAGCTCATATATCCCTTCTTCCTAGATCCCCATAGAGGACCCCTTGGATCCCACATCCAAACATCTCTAATTGGGGGAGAATAATATTTTAGCCTTGGATGATTTCCATAATCCTAAAGATTATGAGAACCTCAACCATGATCCTACCTATGATCCCAACATCAGAACCATCATTCCTTTTAGGCCTCCCAACCATCAAACCAACTTAATCTATGGAGGACTTGATCATCCACTTCTTACATCCACCACCACCTCTTATATCAAACCATTTACCTTTGAATTCTCCTATCTCAACAAACTATCATTTGCTAAATTATACCTTCATAGGTGTGCCTAGAAGGGATTTGGCCTCAACCATTATGAACATGGACCTCATTAGTTACCTTTTATAAAAACCTAAAAACCTTGTGAGTTATTTGGCCTTGGGTTCATACCACAAAAAAAACCTACCAATTCACCAAAACTTATTACCACCATTAAGGAAAACATCCCATCCTCACCAACCCAATCTCCTTCAAAGTCTAAGGATATCAAGATCATTCTTCCTATCTTTTTTTTTAGCCAATACTATTATCCTAGCCCCCTGACCTATCAAAAGGGTAACTAAACTAAAAACATTCCTCTCATTCATCCTAAAATGTTAAAAAATAATTATCCTACCGTCAACACCATCTAACATCAGGATGATGATTCCATTTTCACCTACCTCAGTACGGGGGATTCTTCTATCTACAAATATCTTCCTCTTGAGAACCAAACCATGTTGAATAAATCCACTATCAATGTCAACTTCGGTACTCAACATAACCCTTAAATTATCAATATTGGTTAATCCTTAGATTCTATGGAGTAATAAGATTACCCTTATTTCCTTCATGATCTAAGCATAACATTTACTTGGTCCTATCAGGATGTGCTCAAAATTGACCCTTCTATATCACTCCATAACATTGTCACCCATCTTGATGTTAAGCTTGTTTGACAAAATCTTCGTAAGATGCACCCTCACATCACCCTTCTAATCAAAGAATATCTTCAACATCTCTTATCTATTGATTTCATCTAACCCATTGATTATCCTCAATGGGTTTCTAACATCATCCCATTTCCAAGCCCATAGGGGGACTTTACCTCTGTAGTGACTTTCGTGACCTCGACCTTGCTTGCCCAAATGATGAATTCCCTTTGCCTAGCATTGGATAGATTGTTGATCTTATAGCTAGTCATGAGGTGTTATCTCTCATGGATGTTTTCTTGAGATATAATCAAATATTTATTGCCCCCAAAGATCACCATAAAATTTCTTTTATTACCCCATAGGGAACCTTCTACTATAGGGTCGTACCATTTGGTCTAAAGACTATTGGAATAACTTAATAGCATGTGATGACCTACATATTCCATGATATCATGCATAAAATCATATAATATTATGTAGATGATCTCATTAGGAAATTGAAATACCACAATGATCATCTGGCCATTCTCATAATCATCTTCAAATTCCTCATCCATTTTCATGTTAGACTCAACCCTAAGAAATGTATTTTTGGGGTCCTATCTATAAACCTTCTTGGATTTATCATCTATCTTAAAAGAATAAAATTATACCCCACCAAAGTTATGCAAATTTTGGATATGTCACCTCCAACACACCTTAAGCAACTTTCTAGCCTATAGGGGAAGCTCCAATCCATCTATCACTTCATCTCTCAGTTATTAGATATATGTCAACCTTTTCACTATCTTCTCAGGAAAGATACATCTTTTAAGTGGACTACAGATTGCCAAAAAGCCTTTGATTCACTCAAATATTACCTTATTTATCCACCCATTCTTACCTCTCCTAAAGAGGACCAACCCTTCTACCTTTATATTTCCACCACTGACCTTTCCTTATTGGCAATGCTCAGTCATCATGATGAACAAAATAGAGAGTAAGATATCTATTACATAAGTCAAACACTTATAAATTATAAGACATGATATACCCATTCTAAGAAACTTTACCTCACCTTAGTCTTTATGGCTTCCAAACTTCATCATTACCTTCTCAATCACAAAACCTTCATCATCACTAACACTAACCCACTCAAGTACATGCATTCTAAACCATACAAAAACTAGTGTATGGATAAGTGGCTCATGATTTTAGCTAAGTTTGACCATGAATTCCTCCATCAAAATTTGATTAAAGTGCAAGTCATTACTGATAAATTAGTTAAAGCTCCTCCACTAGACAACTAATTACTTCTTCTTTTATTTCTAGATGATTCCATCATGACTCTTTCTCAAGAGGACCCCACCTATCAAATGACCATGTTCTTCAATATCTACAAATGCCAACATGGTGGGGGTGCTAGAGTTATTCTCAATCCCATTAATGGTCAACCTCTTCCCCTTTCCTTCAAACCTGATTTTAAGTGCACCAACAATGTGGTTGAGTATGAAACCCTAGTAATAAGTCTCTAGATTTCTCTAGCCTTGGGAGTTAAAATGATCAGTGTCTTTAGTGAATCCCAACTTATGGTCAACTAGGTCAATAAATCCTACCAATGTAAGAATGATGTCTTTCAAAAGTATAAATAACCTATAGATGTACTCTTAACATAATTTGATCATTACCTTATCTAGTATGTTCTATGATCTACCAATAAATCTGTAGATACAATAGCTTCCCTTTTTTCCCAAATCCCATCCAAACCTACTAATTATAAACTCTTTGTCACCGTCCACCTCTTTATCACACCCTCTTATATCCATTTCGATCTTGCTACCATTTTTATTGTGAAATCATCTCCATTGAACATATGGTATGAGCAAACCTTCAACTATCTCAAATTTGACATCATTCTTCATAACCTCTCAAGGAATGCCCAAAGAGCCTTTGTTCAAAGTACCTCTCATTATACCATACTAAGGGGAATCATTTAAAAGCATGGTTTTTATGGCCTCCATCTTTCTTGTCTACATAGTCATGAAGCTTCCCATGCTATCAAGGAAATACATGATGGAATCTATGGGTACACTTTACTGGTTTATCTATCACTAAATGTATCTTTCACCTTGGCTAATATTATACCACCCTCAACTAGGACTATTTTGATTATGTAAATAAGTGTGTTAAATGTCAAAAACATGCCAATTTACATCATGCACCTACCCATGGCCTTCAAATATCCAAATACTATTGGCCCTTCTCACAATGGGGACTCAATCTCATTGGGGAAATAAATCACCATTCTTCATAGTGGTAGCAATCCATCATCACTACCACTAAGTATTTCACCAAGTGGGTGGAGGTTATTCCCCTCATCTCCACCAAAGCTGATAAGATAGTCGACTTCATCAATCATCATATCATCTATAATTTTAGTGTTCCCCATAAGATCATCACTGATAATGGTAAATATTTCAAGAAAAATAAAGTCTAAGGTCTTTATGATGTATTTGGCATTAAGTTGAGCTTCTCCTTGCCTTATCTTCTACAATAAAATGGATAGGAAGAAACCTCTAACAAAACCCTCAACAAGATGTTAATTAGAGTAGTCAGTGATTCAGGTTAAGATTAGTACTTGCACATCCTTTTCATGTTATGGCCCTATCACACTATCATTCAAACATCTATGGTTGCCACCCCTTTCTCTCTAGTCTTCAGATCAAAGGAAATCTTACCTCTTAAAGTCTAGATTCCTTCTCTTCACATATCCTTACAAGACATCATTTTTGAGAGCGAGTATCATCAAGAACATATAGCATGACTTGAGCTACTAAATGAATATCACCTAGTCATACTTAACCATCTTTGCGTCTACCAAGAATGAATCAAGCATGCCTATAAAAAGCACTTAAAATAATGAGAATTCAATATCAAAGACCTTGTGTTGAAGGAAAATCAACATGTAACCAATATCAATAAAAGGAAAAGAGGCAAGTTTTATTTCAATTGGCTTGGACCCTATAAAATAACCCACAAGTATGGATTAGGAAATTATGATTTGTCCTCTCTCAAAGGCAAACTAGAACCTGAGCCTCTCAATACTTTGCATCTACATCCTTTCTTTTGTTAAATGGGGATCAAACTCACCCTCTTGTCTAACTTAAGTTCATCCCTTGAAATATGATATTTTCACCTTCACTTACCTATCATTATCCCTTTGAAAACAAATGATTACAACATAGAACCATGTGATTAACTATCACAGTTAGAGCCTAATACTAAATATAGGTACCATAGCTCTACCCATAGCATGGTTCTAATGGATACTTTTCATCTCTAATCAGACAAAATCCCATTGTCATTGTCTCTCAAAACCCTTTCACCTATCATTAACCTTTTGTGTTAAAGTTTTTCCTTCATAAAGGTAGACCTCTAACCCTATGTAGACTTGTCCATGTCTAATCCTACCATAAAAATAATTTGGGATACCAAAATATCACATAGGTCACATGTCTCTAGCATTACAAACTCCTCCCTAAAGGACTACCCAAAAAATTAAATTTCTTAAAAGATAGACTAATCCCTTGAATAACAGTTACCAAATAAACAAAACCAAACTTAGACCACTATTTTGAAGGATGGATAAGTCAAATTTGTCAAAATAAATCATTTGAATATTCTCGTATCGATTAGCTTCACAAAATTATCAAAACAACAACAATAACAAAAGACCCTATATCAAAATCAGAACAAGTTATCCCAAGAAAGTTATAATTAGCTTTCATATCTAACATTAGTATACTTCTTGCATCAATTAGTCTACACCTTATATAAATACATGGGCTTATCTAATATGGTTCTTGGGTGACCTATAGAAGGGGAAAACTAACCCACATGAATTTACCTTACCTAACAACCCATTTACCTTTCACTTTCCACCTTTTCCCCTTTATACCATATATAAATCAAGGGATTATGAGCTTACTTGACATAATATGATCAAGACACCTTTTTATCAACCAAATCATGCTAATGCAAATCATTTGAAAGGCTTATGTTTCTTAAGCCAATCTAAATTTGGTTTTGTTTTGTCCTAACCAATGAAAATGCATCATAATTTTATCTTATCCTCTCATCATTGGTTCATGTAGATATATGTCTCCTAATTTTTGTCTCTTTTCTGACATCTAGTTTGTTATCTAACTTACTTTATGTGCGTTCATAAACATCATATCATAAAACACATCAATTAATATAATAAAACCATCAATAACCACAATCAACACATTACATGCATAATCAAAGGAATCATCACAACCATAATCATAATCAAACCATCAATAACCATAATCAAACCACACATGACCATAAACATCAATTCCATGAACAAAAATAAAACATCATCCATAATCATCTCATGCTTAAGCTACTAAGTCCACATCTCATAAGCATAAACCATAAAACCACAAAACTTGCAAATCATAAACCATGAACCATAAACCACATCTATACATCATCATATACATCATGTCATAAAGATAAATAATACATGTAATAATGTATAATTTCTCTCTCAAATCATGCACATCTCACTGCATCAACATGCAGGCTGATATAAAAATCATGTACATCTAAACCTATACATCATAACATATCATATCATGCCTCTAGGGCACCACTACCATTATCCCCACCTACACTACCATTTCTATCTAGTGCCTATCCTCTTAGGATGCCTACTTGTCCACCCATCAAAGTGGGTCACTAACCTAAAGTCATTACATCTACCCCTATTAAACTAGCTTTGTACTCACCCCGTTAGGGTTGTTCAGGATACTATGCGATAACTATGGCCTCATAATACCTCAAATCTTTTACTATGGCCAAGTATCACACTTTAAGGATGGTACCTATTGGTTCTTCTATAATTAACACTAATTCTACCCTATGTCTCAAGGTTTACCTCTCCTAGGTCATCAAGGTTAATGAGGTCTTGACATGATCTCTCTCACCTATAATGATGGTAACCTAACCCTGTAATGTCCATGTTTAACCTTGAAATGTGGCCACCTACCCCTATAACATGGTAATATGTTCTTGCGTAGTAGCTAGTGCTAATCTTACTTTTCACCCTATACATATACTTGTAGACCTCCACTAGTTGGATCCACATCCATGGCATGTCATCCCTCATCATCCCACCCAAAATTGGCCATTGCAAAAAGGATTAGTACCATACCATATAGTTTTCAACAAAACTAGAATCATCCACCCCTTCTCTAAGAGGTATCTCCTCATGATCTAAAACCACCTCCTCTAATTGTGGCTCATGTAGAAAAAACTTAGCATCCTCCTTCTTATACCTTAGGAACATACCTGGAATCCCCTTCACTAGGCTAAACTACCTCTAAACTTTATCAAAAGGGATGAGCTCAATCTCACTCTCTCTCATCCATAAATCCATCTCTAGCTCTGTAATAATGATGTATGATAGTTGTAGAGGGCCTACCTTAATAATCCAACATATGGCCTCCAAACAACATCACCCAAAACAAGGCCATCCAATGTATCCCTAAACTAGTCAATATCTCTCACACCTCCTCTAGATCTTATGAGGGTGTAATATCCCTTCCACTGCATAAAACTGAATCTAAGATCCATCTAAGCATATCCCTCCCATTATTGACCTAATGGTCTCAGAACCCTAATGTGCTCATATGACCAATAATATAGTACAAACCCCACATTGATCCCATATTTCCTATGAGCTTGGAACATATAGAGCTCCTTATATATTTGGACTAGCAAAACTAGTGCCAACCCAAACACTATCCTACCAAGCAACTTCTCCACCAACACTCACATTAGTTGATAAGGAAACCACCCACTACTCAAATCAGGCAACACAAAATAAGACACTACCATCATCATCATATTCATCAAATGCCTCTCTTCTGGAGCCCTCTAGTACAATGGCCCATAACCAAAACCACCAGTATTGCACCTCGTAAGGGCCTAATCCACACCATATAAGAGCTTCATTTGCTCATCCCTCTCCTCACTCTCAATGTGATAAATTGGATCCCCCTAAATAGACAACCATGTGATCTTGTGAACATCCTCTAGTAGGATGATAATCTCTCCTATCAACAAGAGGAAGGTGTTCATAGATGGATCCCATCTCTCAATGAGGGCCATAATTATCATTGATTCTTGTGGAATCATTGATATTATCTCATAAACTTGAGGCTAACCTCCCCCATGTGTGTCCAATCATACTCATTCATCCCTCCATGGATCTTTTTAGAGATCCTAGGAACCTAATCCCTCATTTGGATTTGATCTTATGCCTATAAAAAATCAAAGTTAACATGCACACTTAGTTCTCCATTATCATTAATCATTTTTATTTACTTCATTCATTCTACCTACATAAACATATTTATCAACCTAGATCCACCTAAATAAACCTATTCCCACACTATGCAAACTTACAAACATTTCAATACCTACCATAACCCACTAAACTAAACATCTAACTCTTTTATTAAGAAACCTCTACATCATTACCTCTAGAATTACCTATAGCATTACCAAACATTTTAACACCTACCTTAACCTAACATACCTTACCTAAATCTATCAAAACAACACCTAACTCTAACCTTGATAATTACACACCATTCCTACTTGATAATTGTACTAGCCTAACTTACACTTGGCATTTTAACTACCCAACACCCCTTTAAACATTTTAAAATATTCTTTATATCTTAATATTAAAACATACCTTCCTTAATCATTTGACTATTGATGGTCACTATGACTACCAATGGTCAAGTGACCTTTGTGCTTTGGTGGTAAACCTCCAATAATCAAGTCTAACCATCAGTAGTTAGATCAAACCATTGATTGTCACTGTGTGTGACTATCAGTGGTAAACCACCTAACCCTACCTTCCTAAAAACCAACAAATCAACAAAAATTAAATAAAAAATTACCTAATTATATCTTATACCCTACCACCAACCCACATATTCTTTCAATTTCAAATTTCATCAGCTAATTTTTTTAATCCCAAACAAAATGTACATCTAAGTTAAACCCCCCAAAACCCTATCCAACACAACCACAAACTACCCAAATTCAACTTCAAAACAACTAAATCAACTAATCTAATAATTTTAGAACATTTCCTACCTCATTCCTTAATCTATATCAATGATAGAGCTTGTGTCTTGTTTCTTGGCCACATCTTCATCCACCCTACATCCTTGGTCCCAATACATCACCTCAACACATGCCTTCAACCAATCAATAATCACCAAGTTAGAAAAATGCTCAGTCAACCCTCTCACATAAAACACCAAATTGATAGAATACATGAAAAGCATGGAAGTCAACAAGATAAAAGTGAAAATAACTTTTTTTTGACTTTTTATCCTCTAATCTTTTAGGGTTTTACCTTGACAATTAATAAAAGGATGACCATCAATGGTTTATCTTAAGACCCCTGATCATCAATGGTTAGGAAACCCACATTTTAAAAAAATTTAAGAACCCACACCTAAGTTCTAAACATTTTGGGATAATACCCTTCTCCCACCTAAAATTTTGAAGATTACCCTTTTCCAACCAATCATTAAACCATGTCCACCTTGAAGTTGGCCATTTTATGGCCTAAACTATTGCATATTTTGTGATGACCTTTCCTTGGTCCTTTTTGACTGCACTGACCAACCTTTCCATATTGAACATTCAGATTTTCAACACCTCATACAAAACTAAAACATTCTTGTATTTCAAAGGAGCACTTTCTACCTCAAATACCTATGAAAACACCAACCTTGTTTAGGAGACTTGATAGGGATGACCCGATTAGCTATGGCTAATGTTGTGGCCCAATTACCTCATCACCAGTCCTTCTCAAAACAACCTTATTTTTACTAATCATGGTAACTTTAGTATTTGTATGATATTTTCTATCACACTTAGTCAAATTTTATGTGCATGTTTGTGATTCATATGCCCAACCACCCCTTGTCATCAACCTCATGAATCATCATAAACAACTTATCAAACCCTAAATCAATTTTGGTTATACCTCATCAACTTCTAATTTGAGGGGGAATACCTCCTCCCATACTTGGGGTAACTAGACCTTTGACCAAGTAATTAGTTTTATTTTTTAGCTTGTTAATTCAAAGACACATAAAAAATGGGCAAAATGTAGACACTATAAAACTATACATAATGTTTCTAGATTTTAAAATGCCTCAAGATACATTAGGGACCACATAACCCTTCCTAAACCACTAACTAACCCATCAAACCTTGAGTCAATTTATCTATAGCCTTCTAAACATGATCCTAGATCAACCAGACTGATATTTCCATGACAAATCTATCCCTTAGGTCCCATTATCTTAGGACTATAGCACCCAACTTGGATAATAGTGTCTAACCCTATAGTGTCCACTTTTGGCATTCCTATTATGTGTATTTTACCTCCAAAGGTCAATTCCTTATTATTCCTATCCCCCTTCTTGTTGGCCTAATGCAAGCACATTTAACCCATGACCAACAAATCCCTATAAAATCCCATTTAAATGTCATTTAGAAGAGGTTGACAAATATCCTAAAGCAAGAAAGAATACAAACAAGACTACTCAAGGAATCTTCCATATTCTCTACATACAACTAGCCAATACTATTACAAGCTTATCCAAATCCTTGCACCAATCCTTAGCCACTTCATGCACACCTAATTTTAGCATTTACATCTTCATACACACAATTGCACAAAGCACATTGAGTGGGAGAACTAAATATGGCATGATCCCTCTTTAGAGTATTGGTAAGTAGGTAGCATGCCCACACAAGTAGTGTGGATACATGTTTAGTACATATTACACACATTAACCCCACCTTCTTCCTCAAATTTTGTCAAAGAACAATTAATTATAAGGTTTAAAGAATAAATGAACATCCAATAGTCAAATTTTCATATGTAGGCTCACACAATCACAATGAATAAAAATCAAAAAGTTCAAGTCTCCTAGAAAATAGTGGTAGAAGAGGACTATAGTGCTAGAACCTAGTGTATCCTATTTCAACATTCCTATGTAATCATAAAATGAAGGCTAGGACCTAATTTATGATAGTTCCCCTGTTTTACATAGTGAATTCTAGATTTTGTCTCAGCCATCTCAGTGAGTTTCTAGCTAAGTCTTATTTTCTCTCCCTTATTGCTATTTTTAGAAAGATTCAAATTATAGTCAAATTATATAAATCAATATCTTAATTATTGAATATTTATTTACTAATTTTATTACTCCAGACCCTTAACTAAATTTGGAATAATACACCAATATTCCCAAAATTGTTAAATCATTTGGTAAACCCGACATACTTTGTTTTCACATTAAAACCCTAAAATAAATTTACTACTAACTTTTCCTATATTTTTTTGATTTGTTATCTGTATAATAAAATAAACAATTAACATTAAATTTTAAAATTTCATAGTAATTTTAAAATAATTTTCTTTCAGACACTAGTTGCCCATAGTAAGTCCCGATATTTTATGAGTAATTTTCGTATATTTTTATAGTTTTTTACTTACATATTTAAATAAAAAATCTGCATCAAATTTTAAAATTCCATAGTAGTTTCAAAAAATAATTTTTCTCCCAAACCCTAGTTGCATACACTAGGTCCTTTCAAATCTAGAATTTTCCAATAATTTTCTAATTTTTTCCTTACATATTTTTAAAAAAATTCACATCAAATTTTAAAATTCCTTAGTGGTTTTAAAAATAAACTCATTAAAAACCTTAGTTTCATGTACTATCTCCTACTATCCTCTTGAGGTATCACCTTACACATTTATGAGCTTCATATCCTTTTTATGCATAATCCAATTCCTTGCTTAGATTATATTTGTTTAATCTTTTCATCCATTATTCAAGTTGTTCTCATTATCTCCTTGCATCTCTTCTTTCGAGATGAATTACAAGACTTAATGGAAACCTTCCTAAATTCACCTAGATTCCTTCAACCCAACCATATACCATGGATAAAAAACTAACTCAGGTTCCTGCTATAAATACTACACATCCAAATTACACCAATTTCATTAAGGATAATTTCAACAAAGAGAAATATGAGAATAATAGTGATGATATAAACAATGATGTTAATGATCCACCACTTTAGACTCTTGATCAACTTCCACCAATTTTTAATAATAAAGTTATCCTCAACAAATATTTGATCCTACAAATTTTTAAATAAAGACTCCAGGACAAGCCCCAAGATCTTACTCTTATTTTACAATCTATCATGGAAATAAAAAAGGCTAAACAAGTTGAGACTTCCATTATTTTAGAGAAACAAGTTGTAAATTACACTATGAGGGTGACTATGTCTCAACAACCCCCTTTAGCAATCCAACCTACCTCTATGACACCAGCTAAAACTAGTACATATATGTCTCTTAATGTGGAAACCCTTGTGCAAGAGATAAGATCTCTTCAATCCAAGGTGCTACATCTTGAACAAGGTGCCTCTAGACCTACATAGGCTTTGGATTATTTTTATTTACTGCATACACCATTGGTACATCATATTAATTCTACATCCTTTCTGTAAGGTTTTGTTCAACCCCAAGCTTACAATATATGATGGTAAGGGTGATCTAGAGAAACATTTGAGATATTTTCATGCAACATACTTGGACTATGTGTCAAATAACTAAATATTAACCAAGCTATTTACTTGGAGTCTAAACGATTATGCTTTATAATGGTTTTATATTCTATCTAATAAGTCGGTCAATGCATTAAATCCTTTAGCTAACATGTTCCGAGCTCATTTCAACATTAACTTTGGTGATAAGGTTTCATATACCCAAGTTGAAAAAAATAAACAAAGGTCAAATGAGCATTTCATAGATTATGTTCTTCGATATAAAACTATATTGTCTAAGATGACTAGCCCCATGGCTGATCAAGAGTCACAAGATATCTTTAAATAGAGTCTTCTACCATCTTTACATGAGTCAATAATGTTCAAAATGTTCTCTTCCTTCACTAACTTATGTCATACACTAAAGGAAATGGAAGTCAAATTAAATTCAGTGGGAAAAGTCAAGTACACAAGTATATCAGAAACAACAAACAATAGTAATAGAAAATTCCCATAAAAAGTCAAGGTCAATGATACCAAGAGTCAAAATCAACCTATAGTCAATGCAACTTTAGAGGCCCCTCAATAAGTGGTTTTATCAACACTTGTTCGATGAACTTTTACCAATCTACTAGTTTCTTCAACCAAAGTTTTACAGTAGTTATTAGAATGTAATATAATATCTCTCCCTCATATTTAGGAATTGGATCCAATAAAGCCTCTTCTATGAGGATATCATTAGTATGCATTTTGTGAGTTTCATAGGAACCAAGCCATATAATAAATAGATGCAACAGTTTGAAACACAAGGTACATGACTTGATAGATGGTAATACTATTGATCTTGGCACTTCAGTTTAGCCTCCTTAGACAAGGAAAATACAAGATAAAGCTTTTAAATTATTTTTAGATCCTTTTCCACAACATTATAAATAAGAGATAGGGGATAAATTCGGTGTTTACCATGCATATCATTTACATCCCCTACTAGATACATATAGGGCACCTTTAGTTGAGATACATCCTTTGAGAAACATAATTGGTGTATACAGTTCCAAAGTTCCAACTAGACCTTCCATCTCCTTCTCAAAGTAGGATATAGTCAAGGATGATTTGGATTATCATGAACTTTTCATCAGAGCTTATATTCATAATCATCCTATTCATAGTGTTCTCATAGATAATGGATCTAGTGTAAACATGTGCACTATGACATTATTGTAGAATTTGGGATATTCAGGGTAAGATATAACATTGATGAACATAGTTATTAGTGGTTTTAGTGGGAACATATAGATTTTATTGGGTGAGATTGTACTTCTTATACATGTTGGTGCAACACACGTGGCCACACCATTCACAATTGTTCCTAGTGTAAGAGTTTTTGATATGTTACTTGGTCAACCATGGATTTAGAAACTTCAAGTAGTAACTTCTACAATTCACACATACATAAAATTTATTCATGCTAATCAGATTGCTATAGTTGGTCGAGTTACATATGAGTTACCACTCCACACTTTAGAACCATCTTCTACTTTGTAGTCACCAGTTTCAATTTCACCACTAGTTTTAGTTTCTCCACCAGTTATAGTTCTTCCTCTAATTCAAATTTAGACATAGTTGAGACCTACATCACTAGTATAAAGAGTTCATACACTTTTACAGAGGTCTCTTTTAGACTAACCATAGTTTCAATATTCTAAATGGCTTCTAGCTATAACATACACACCTAAGGTAGTATCATTGAGATCTCATGCCTCTACACATAGAGTAAATCTTCAGAGAGCTTCTCTTACAACCATATGGGTCTTTAAGAGCTCTATAATTGCATCCACTTCTCAGAGTTATAGGGGGACCCCAAAGTCAGTTCCCATTTTAGAGATTGTAGAGAATTTACAACATACACATATTTTAAAGCCACATTCTTAGCCCTTCCATCATGCTTCATGAACACGCACAATCCCTTTCATTGATATAGGACACCATTATAGGGAGTCTCCCATGAGACTCATTGGTTAGTATCATTTATTCTCCATATTACTTGTACATATCTTCTTTTCAAATTCTTGTACATAGTCTCCTTATGATGGATTGTACATAGCTTATTTCAAAAAATACCAAAAATAATACACAAATTTTAAATTTCAAAAACAATAAAATAGTATCAAAAATTAAAAACATTCAAAATCCAAAAATAATCAGATAATTTAAAAACACAGAAACATTTCAATTGTATGCATTATCCATGCTTTACATTTCTACTACTATGCTAGACTTACATTTGCTATTATATGTTATTGTTTGTCAATTTATCTACATTACCATGCTTCACTTAATCTTCTTTGATTCCATATAGTGACATCTAGATCCTTGACTACTTCACTCTACCCATTTGAGGGGGCATCCTAATTCTACATTCGAGACACACATCAATATACATACCCACTAGGGGCATCTTCTATATGAATACACCATCTATATTATGTCATTCATATACCACATGCTCTATTTATCATGTTGATGCACATTACTTACTAGCTTACATAGATTACTCTATCAACATTTCACTAATATCTAGAACTTGTGTATTTATTAGCATATACCTAGTCTTGTACTCCATGTCTTGCATAATTTCACTTTTTTTTTATTAGTTAAATATAATTATATTTCTAATATATTACATGTTTTCCTTCTTACTTTGCATAGTTAGATATGATTACATTTCTTAGTTCTTATTTTGTCTCTTATATGTGCCTTTGGACATTTTCCAATGTCCTTTTCTTCTATTCTTGTGTGTGCCTTAGGACATTTTCCAATGTCCTTTGCATGTACTCTCCTATAAGTTTATGGATTTTATGCCAACCTTACGTGTTTAAATTATATGTGTATGTGGCATTTCAACATGCCTTGGATGTTTGATTTCTATTTGAAGTGACATGTGCTCATGTCCCTTGTTTGTTTGGCCCCTTAGCCACTCTTGTATGCTTCTTGATTCTTTCCTTGCATGTTTGTTTGCTTGTTTGCTTCTCATTATTTACAATGCTATGATACACATCATGCATTATCTTGATTTTTTAGATGCCATGATCGACATCATTCTCCATTTCTCCTTGAAAAATAACAACTAATAACTAACCAGACTTCTAGTTTTGATTTAATGCATTTCATATGTTATTACATTATTATATCTATATAGGCATACCCCTATTGATCTAACAATATCTCATTATAAACCATGTTATATATTGATATATCTTGTCAATTATCATTGTTATATCATGTATATTTGTAGCATAACACACTTTTAGGGATATTTATTCTAAAGTTAGTCATTTTAGGGTCTTAATTTCTACCCTCAAAAGAGGGGGAAACAAACAAATGTTTTTTCACAAAGATCAAAGCTTCTAACGGTAAAAGGTTCAGTTTTTAGACCATCTAGAATAGTAACCAGACATCAAATTAGATTGAATAGACTAAGTAGATAGTGAAAATGTTAGAATAGTTACCAAATTTACCCTAAGAGAACACCAAGATTGGAATACAATGTTAGACCCTCTAGTGTCCACTTTCAGTGATCCTATCCAAATAGTATAAAAATCAAATTTTCTAGACATAAGCAAAAAATAAGGTTCAGCTACAACTTTCCACATTCATAGTAGTTTAGATATAGTAGTTTTAGTATAGTTTTTCTCAAAGAATCTAGATATAGGGGGCATCATGCGTGTTATGATGGATCTCACTTCCAAATTTTAGATAAGATAGTTGATATAACTTCTAGATCAAAATCCATATTTTAGACACCAATGATTGGAGGTAATGTGCATGATACATGTGTCTTCTTTTCTTTATAATCTCATCATATTACCTAGTCATTCTCAATAGTTCTATGAATTACTCTATCTGTAGGTGGTTGGCATCATTTTAAAGTGGATTTTGTACAAGTCTAACCTCCACATTTTTGAGTGGACTCCACAGAAGCCTTAGCCCAATTTTAGAATAGATTTCATACAAGCCTAATATCTACCTTTTTTGAGTTGTCCATGAGTGGCCTAGTTTCCATCACACATTTGGCTATCCATGACACATTATTAGATTATAAAACATTCACAAGCTTATGGATCTATCTCATATGACAAACATTTCATACTGGTATCAGTTCATAGCTTCACTTCATGGGGAAATGATGGATTCAAAGGGCGAACCTTTATATTCTTGAGCCACCTAATCAGAGGGATTAGACACATAATACAAACATCTATCAACACATACATGACAACATATCTTCATTTAATCAGTGAAGATAGATTCAAAGGGATAGCCTTTGCATTCTTGAGCCACTTTTGAGGAATTGATGACTTAGATCCATTCATGATATTACTGTTGGTACATCATCATCCAACATTACTCATCATTGCTTAGCATCAAAATAGGTTTTGTATTGGTTTGCATACTCAGTGAGGTGTATTCATTACTTTCTCTTTTTCTCTCTTACCCATATTTGTACATTATTATTTTAGATATAGTATATCTAGTAAGAACAGATTTACTCTTTGTTTTCTCTTTCAAATTTACACTTCATAATGTGCTTTCTCTACACACACCCAACATTACACAACGTCATTGGATTCACCCTTATAGGTAAGTTTAGGTACGCTATATATTTTTCCTTTATCCTAGTATTTCACTTTTTTGGATCACTAGAATAAAGGGGGCGGGCAAATTTAGTTATATAAAATATGAAAATTGGTAACTTGAGTGTGGATAATGACACCCAACCCATTAGGTCCCTCTTACTTTCTCTCATGACCCTCATAGGCATATTTTCACTAGTTCCCAATAATTTTTAGCTTTATAGACCTAATTTCATCTTAGTTAGACTAATTTTTCAATGATAAATCTACCCCCTAGGTCTCGTTAGCTCAAGACTATAATGCCCAACTTAGACTATAGCACTAGGCCCTCTAGTGTTCACTTTCAACACTCTTGTCTAACTGAATTTTTGCCTCTAATGGTCAATTATTTTTGGTTCCTATCCCCCTTATTATCAACTTAATGTGAACACATTCAACCCATGACTAATAGATCAATATAAAATCCCATTTAAGGTCATTTAGAATAGGGTGGAAAATATCACAAAGCAAGAAAAAATAGAAACAAGACTACTCAGGTAATCTTCCCTATTATCTACATACAAAAAACCAATACTATTACAATCTTATCCAAATCCTTGCACTAGTCCCTATCCACCTCAATCACCCCCAATTTTGGCATTTTCATCTTTATACACATAATTGCAGAAAGCACATCAAGTAGGATAACTACATATGGCTTCATCCCTCTTCAAAGTATTGTTATGTAGATAGTGTGCTCATATAAGGAGTGTGGATACATTTTAAATTCATCTTAAACACACTAACCCACCCCCATCTTCCTCAATTTTTTTTAAAGAATAATGGATTCTAGCGTTTAAATACTAAATCAGCTCTACATGGAGTTATACAAAAATCCAACACTCAAAATTTCATAGGCAGGCTCACACAAACACAATGAAGAAAACCTAGAAAGATCAAGTACCCTAGATAATAGTGATAGAATAGGAATATAACACCATACCCTAGGGTGTCCTATTTTAGTTCTCCTATCCAATCATAAAATGAAATTCAGAACTTAATTTACAATAATGCCCCAATCCTATATAGTGAATTCTAGTCTCTATCTAAGTCATCTTAGTCATTTTATAGCTAAGTCTTATTTTCTCTTCCTTATTAATTATTTTATAAAGATTAAAATTAAAATCAGATTATTTAAATTAGTAGCTTAATTATTGTATATTTATTTACTAATTTTATTACTCCAAACCTTTAACTAAATTAGGAATAATACACCAATATTTCCTAAACTATTAAATCAGTTTCATACCTTCTCTATGAAATCATTGCCCAAATCAAACATGTATGACTAGTACCTTCTCCTATTTGGGTAAATGTAAACACCTCACTTCATATAATCTAGAGAGAGAATTATTATGAGGGGTGTTTATGACATAATTGAAACTATGAGAAATTAAATTCTGCTAAGTTACCAAAGACAATGAAACCACCCTTTGAAGACTTCCACATAGCCCAAATTTAGAATAAATCCCATTTTAGGTCCTTAATAATAGTAAGTGAAGAATCAAAATCATATTTTATAGTGATAATTATTCCAAAGATAGCCTTATCAACATACTACATAATTATATTAGAGTGTTCATCTGCATATAACAACCCACCATAAAATTGTGCCACTTCTCATAATAACTCCATAAAAGAATTTGAAATAATCTGGAAGATGAGTGAGAGACATTAGAAATATACTCTCAAATTGGAATACCAATCTTTATGAGCAACTCTTTAATCTTATTTTATTATTCACCAAATTTATACCAGGTGGAAGATAAATCTATGCCCTTCTTAGTAAGCATGTACTCATGGTCGATCTACAACTCAATCTTAGTGACCATAATCATGGGGATTTCTAATTTTTTAAAGACAAACTAGTATTCTCACATGAAAAAATTCATTTATAACTTTGACTTGCATGTCTCTTCATACTTCCTTTGTATCATTCTCCCTAAAAATTGCTTTAACTTGCCTCAAAATAGGTAATTCCATAGCATAAATATAGGGCCTTAAAACCAATACCATCATCTATAGTTAACTGTAAAATATACTTTTATGACACCAAAAATTTGATATACTTACTTGAAGCCTCCTATATAAAGTAATATCATACACACTTGTCATTTATTTTTTGAACAACCCAATTACAATGGAAGACTAATGGTAGATATAACATGACATTGATATTATACATTAACCTGTGTAATGGATTTCAATATATTTACATCCCTTATTGGCCAATGATAGAAGGACAGATGTTGGTGAAGGGATATACCTACACCAACCATAAGGACTACTCTAACTAGATTGCCAAGATGATGAAGTGTTACACAAGGGTAGTTTCTATATAACCTCTCACACACTAATGATCAATAATAATCAACAAGGTCTAAACCAAGGAATATAAAACTTCAAAATCCCACTAATGTCTAAGATAAAATCACACAAGCAACAACCACACCATTGTTAGCAAAAATTTAGTGTTAGAATATAAAATAACCATAATTACAATTAAAACACATAAACGATAAGAAAATAAAGGAAATAATAACAAAAACTCAATGAGACCTAAATGATATATTTTTCATTCACTAAAAGTGGTTTGCTTTCCAATTTACCATACAATTTCTTATAAAATCTTCCAAATGACCCATCATATTATTTTATGACTCTTCACTCCTTATGACCTTTTAAATTCTCTTTGACACCTCACATCTCTTTCTTCTCCTTTTTAATATAATTAATGGTGAATAATATTAAATAATAATTCTCTTTACCTCTACCAACACTCAACTCAAATTAAAATATGTCTCATCCTAAGACATAAAACCCCTACTAACAGGAAAATGTAATCACCTAAAAGTAGTAATTGGATGCTAAGAGTGTCTCTTGAGTTACCCTATCTATATCTTAACCCTAGACCTATCTTAGAGCCTTATACACACATTTCTAGTCATTGTGCAAACCATAATAACTTAGAGCCAGACGAAACATAGTCCTAGGACTATCTTCTTAGATTTCAATTGAACATACTTAGTATTATGCTAAGTAGACATTAACACCACATTTGGGACACTACATCCACATGGTGCTAGTGTCCCCAACTAGGTGATACTATCTTTATCCCTAAATATTCCCAATAGCTACTTTTTGAAATATGTTCCCCTCCTAAGGTTTGCCTAAGAACATTTTCTTATCTACACAAGCTATAGATCTCTATAAATATAAGTCAAATTGACTTATATTCACTAGATGTAAAATAGATGCAAAATCACATTCAAAACCAAATCAAAATTAAGTAAAATTAAATTATTTGATCCCTATTCTAACCTACTTATATATAAAACCATATATAGTATCTTTAAGCCTAGTTTTCAAATATTTCAAAGTTAAAGCACATTCCAGGCATCCAATTTCACTCTCATTCTATCATTTAGTTATACTTACATCGAGCATTAGGTGCAAAAACTACATTGGGATTGATTCCTCTTCAAAGTATTGGTATGTAGGAAAATATATTCATAATAGGGTATTAAGGATGTCTAATCTATACTACTAATAAACACATAATTATTGATCATACCATACTTGTAAGGAGGATTAAGGTTTACACACTAAGTCATGTTTTTTTGGCACAACACTAAGCTCTAAGTTTTGTGCATGAAATAACATGACTTAAAATCATAAGTGCATGTGCTCCTAAAAAATAAGAATAGTCCTAAAAAGGGGACCCTTCTACCACTTTGATGACACTATATAAACATGACACTACTATCCACATGGGGTGCTAATATCCAATTATAAAACACCTATAGAATCCTATTGATGACACTCAAAACTATCTAAAACTCAATTTTTAGAACCCAAATCATCAACAATATTCACTTTTTAGATAAGTACATACTTATGTGTATTTATTACTATTTTTATAAAGTCAAATAAGGTCAAATTATATAACAAATTAGTGCTTACTTATTGAAATTCATTTATCTAATTTAGACATCTCAACCCTTTAATCTAAACGTAATATTTACATAGTGAAACCCTAAAAGGTTGAATCAAGAATTGATCTTGTATTTATATCACTCCATTCAAAAAATATTTCACATTAAAGCATTTAGGTTGACAATAGGAATGCATTTCATTTTTAAATTAGATGACATTAAGGAAAAATAAACTTATGTTGGAATAATACATTTGTGTCGATGTAGGTGTCTGACTAAGACACAAGTGTCTAGGTAATTAGAAAAAAGGCACATGTCTAAAACTTTTAGATATTGATCATAAATATGTTTATAGCATTCTAGGTAAGATATAAAACTTGGATCATCATAATAACATTGGTTGGATCAAGAGATGAGTAATTAGGCACAGGGAGATAGTGTATACAATAATTTTAGTAGTGGGACAGTGTCTAGAATCTAAAGGTACATCCATGATATGTATTTTACAAGTGTATAAGACTAACATGCTATATAATTTGGAAATAGTGTTTACATTTGGTTGATGTACTCTATTCACACACATAAAAATATATTGATTCTAGTTAATATAGTTGGAACACACAAAAAACATGTATTGATGTTAGATGATACAGTCTGGAATAAAAAATATAATTGGAAGTAATAAATTAGAAATTTAACTATTTTTTAACCTTTTATCTATAATGAAGATCAGTTAGATGTGTTACAAGGATGTGATTGATTTTTAAGATCTCAAATAGAGTTTTTTTATCTGATTGATAGTGTTAATCTAATATTTCAAAATGTTGACTATGGTACAAGTATCATTCCCATATCCCACTAAATTAGGTTTAAAGTGTAGGTTGAGAGTGACTTCTTAGTTCTAACCCATAATAGATGCACTACATAATTAGATGGATGGTTGGCTTCCCAAGGTTTAATAAAAAAATGAAAATCATAGGCATTTCCTAAATAATATGAGGTACATGGAAACTAAAGTCTGTGTTTACATCTATTATATGGTTATGAGTATTTGGAAAATCCCCTCATGCTATAATGTCTATAATAATAGGTGAGGATTATAAAAAGAGCACTATGTAGCCCCTCATGACAATTGCTAAGTAGTTTCAACACTATTGAGACATAGTTTCTATGGATAACTAGACAAATAATAAATAAAATGAAAAAATCAACGTCAAAAATCATTTTTCAACTATTATAGAATGAAAATAAGCAATAAGTCAACTTGAATGTAAATGTTTGATTGACTATTAAAAAAAATAAAATTAGTTTGCCTTGATTATGTGTAATATAAGTAACACATATAAATATATTATCAAAAGCCAATGTAATTTTTTCAGATAGTATAGGCATAGTAAAGTTAATCAACCAAGATTAAAATAGTTCATTAAAAACAAATGTAAACATAAAATTGTATCAACCAGGGTTGATACAGTTTTAAAAGGAAGCAAATAAATTTATAACTATATCGGCCTGAGTCGATATAGTTTTTGTGAAAAACTATTTTTTTGATAAAATGTAAATTTTGAATTAAAAATTTAAACTAATTTTATTAATTAAATTAATTGTAAAAATAAAAAAATATATTGGTCTTAATCATTATAGTTGGCCAAAAAATTCATGGAAAATATAACTATATCATCTTAAACTAATATAGTCAGGTGATTCAAGATAATATAGGTTTGACTGTTAAAATTAAATCATCCTAAATTAGGCTATCCTAATATAAAAACACAAAATTAACATTGTATCTACCTACATTTATATAGTTCCTTTAAAAATGCATAGAAATTAGACTGGATTGACTTGGGTCAATTTACCTTTATGTAAAATATAGAAATATAGAAAAAATAAAAATAAAAATAAATGTTGACTAAAATATAATTTCATAAATTAAACTATAATTATGTAAATTTATGTATCATATTAATAAGATCATAAAAAATTAAAATTTTATCAGCACATTTCAATGTAGTTTTTCTTGTGAATAGACATAAGTTAGACTAGACTGACTTGAATCAATGTAATATACATAAGAACATATAAATATAAAAATGTATCTACCTATATAGATATAATTTTATGAATGAGGATAAATTAATTGCTAGTTCATGTTGGGATCACCAGAAAATATGCAACAAATTAAGGTAGACCTATAACTTACCATACTTAATAGATCTAAACTCAAAGAAGATAAGTGAACTAAAACCTATTGGATACTTAATTATATAAGGTCATGACTAATTTTATCCATTAAACATAGGTAGAGGATCAATTATCACAGAACATCAATAAATAGGGTTTGAAAGCCTCTAGGTAATCAATATAATGTAATAACCTTAACTAAGTCTCTTAATAATAATGGAATTAATCGAATCTAGTGTTAAAAAATATTGAAACACAAATAAGGGGGATAGTTAAAAACATAACTAAAAGGGGTAGGGAACCATGGTAGGCAAATGGAGGCCTAGGTTACTTATGGTGGAAAATTACAAGTTTGAATAACCTTATAGCCACACTAAGTTTAAGTGTATAAGATATTCAAATAAGGATTTATACATTCAAAACTATAAATTATGCATTACCTATCTACTAAATGAAATAGATAAGGTTAAAAATAATTATCTTAAATATAACATGTCAAGCCTCAATATCTCCCTTGGTCAATGGTGCTTTACAAGAGGTTTTTTTAGTTGTATGGATCACAATGGTTTAAATCATCTCTAGGATAAAATACATCTTTATTTGCATTCATGACTACATGAAATAGACCTCCAAGACAAGATATAATCAATGGTTTCTCCTAAATGTAGATTGAATAAAAATTATAAGAAATAATAATGATAAAAATGAATGTTCTTCTCTATTAGATTAAAATTATACTTGAATTTAAAGTGGTGAGTTGAACCTAAACCCTTCCATACTTTTAATCGATAATCTCATCCCACCTCAACATAGTTTTAAAGTTATAATTTATCCTCAAACTAGGTCAATTTAGGTTAGCCTACTCTAATGCATGTGTCATGACTTTAGGAACTATGTCGACATAGGTTGACGTAATTTTAGTTTTTAAAGGAAGAAGAATACACTATATCAACTGGGGCCAATATAGTTACAAATGATATGTCTTGGATTATTTAGGGTCTATTGGGGAGGAATATTTCTTAGGAGGTAAATTAATCAATAATTTTTACTAGATATAGGCATGATATATTTAGAAAATAATATTTCAAAGCACCAATGGTCTACACACCCATTTATCATACACACTTTAAGGCATGCATTCAGAGAGAATGAAAATTGATAGGTTGATACAAGTGATAAAGTGTTAGTAAATGATAAAGTTTAGAATAATTATTTGTATATATTATTTTTCTTATTAACTAATATTATCCCTATTATGGTTATGTTTTGGAGTGGGTGGCCACCACTCAATTTAGAAACTTCTCTTAAAAAACCGATCTTGAGAAAAGGGTGACTAATCTTGTGATTTATTTATGTAATCGTTTAACATCATTTTATGTTATTTTTAATATATAAAATGCAAAATTAGATGACTTAGGCATGGCTAATATCACCCAACCTATAGGTCCTCTTTCTTGCTTACTCAACCCTTCTCGACTAGACTTTCACTGATTCCCGGTCACTTGTAGCTTCTCAGACTTAGATTTTTTTAGACCCAAGTAGCCCTCTCAGACCTAAATCCATCCCCCTAGGTCTCATATTTTTAGGAAAATAGCACCCAATTTGGACAAGAGCACTAAAATTCAAGGGTGTCTTATTTTTGGTACTGTTGTCCAAGTTCACTTTAGCCTCAAATGGTCAAATTTTCCTAAATCCTTATATTTTCCCGTGTCAACCTAATGCAAGATCATATAACCCATGATCATAAATTTCCCTATAAAATTATATTAAATTCCCATTTAGAAGGGTTAACACTGATTCATAGGAAAAAAGAAAGAATACAAGTAAGTACACTCAAGCACTCTTATCTATTCTCTGCATACAACCTTCCAAGACCAATTCAAGCCTATTCAAAGCACTCATACCAGTCCCTAGTCATCCAAATTACATTATAGTTTTTAATATAGTTGGATACATCAAAAAATTATGCAAAAAACTTCAAATGGGAGAATTAACTTACCTTGTTCCCTCTTCAGAGTATTGGTATGTAGGCAACATGCCCACACATAAGGTGTGAAATGTGTCTAGCATATCCTTTACACACTAACCCCTCCTCTCTTTAAAAATTTTTATACTCAGTTTAAAGTAACAAGAGCTCTTAAAGGTTTTAAATATTTAATAAAACACACAATGAGATCAACACAAACCCAAGATTCAATATTTCACTGTTAGGGTGTCACAGGCCTACCAAGTAGAACCCATAAAAGCCATACCACCAAGAAAACATCATCAAAAGTCAACACTATCACTGAAAGTGGAATATAACACCAAGTAATAGGGTGTACTTAGTTTATCACTCTTTTCCAATCCAGAAATATATTTTTGGGTCATGTTTATGATTGTCTACCATCCCTACACAATAATTTCTAAATCTTGCATCATCGATTTCAGCCTAGAATAAGCTAAGTTTGATTTCTTCACACTTCTTAATATTTTTAGAGAAGGTAAAATACATATCTATTTACACAAATAAATAGGATAATTGAGACACATTAATTACTAAGTTACATTTACTCAGACCTTTATTTACTTATGAATTAAATACCTAATTCCCAAAAAGAATAAAACATTTGGTGAACCTGACTTCAAATTTTCACACAAAAACCCTACAAACCCTAGAGATAATTAGTTATAATTTTTTACAATATTTTCCTAAATTTTCATAAATTTAAAAATAAAAAACTATAAATTAATTTAAATATTTTCAATAAATTCACCCAAACCCTAGTTTACACATACTAGGTCTTATTTGCATATAAACACATTCAAAACATTGGGAAAAATATACTGCTAATTTTAGAAATATTTTTAGTTTTTTCCCTAATTTTTCAAAATTAAAACTACAATTTTTCTATAAAATATTTAAATTACTGCACTAATTTTTGAAAAATTTATTCAAAACCCTAGTTACATAAAATACATTCTCAATTATTCTCCAGTAATTTTTGCATAATTTTTTGAAAATTTAGTTGCATGTCAAACTCAAAAAATCAATTTCAAATTCAAAAGTCTATAGTATGTTGTAAATAATATTTCTAAGAAATCCTTAATTACATGTACTAGTTGCTTTTTGCTTGTTGAGGTATCACCTTACATGTTTAGGAGTCATGTATCCATTTCATGCACATTCTAGTGCCTTGCTTAGATTATATCAATTTAATATTTGCTACTATCATCCAAGTTGTTTTCCTTATGCCACCTATGTTACTTGAATCTCTTCCTTCAAGATGAAGTGAAAGACTTAGTGGCAATCCCTCTGAGTTCACCTAGATTCCTACAACTTGACCATATACCATGGATAAACAACTAATTTAGGTTCTAGACATAGATTATACACATCCAGATTACACTAATTTCAATGAGGATAATTTGAATAAAGATCAGTATGAAAATAACAATGATGATGTACACACTAATGCTCATGCTCCACCACATTGGACTACTGATCCACTTCCACTCATTGTCAATAATGAAGTCATACTCAACAAATATTTGAAATTACAAAATTTCAAATAAATAATTAAGGAACAAACAAAAGATCATACACTAATTATATAATCTATCATGGAAATAAAAAAGGCTAAGCAAGTTGAGTCTTCCAATCATTCAGAGTAGCTAATTACAAATGACACTATAGAGGAAACTATGTTTCAAATACTCCCTATAGAAGCCCAACCTTATTCTATGCCAATAGTTGTAGATAGTACATCCCTATCTCCTAATTTCATAACTCTTGTGAAAGAGATATGATCTCTTTAATACAAGGTCCAACATCTTGAGAAAGGTACCACTAGGCCTGCACAGATATTAGATTCTTTTGTTTTACTATATACACCATTGGCATGTCACATTGATTCTACACCCTTACCACAAGGATTTGTTCAACCCAAGATTACTCTTTATGATGGCAAGGGTGATCCAAATACACATTTGAGAGATTTTCACGTATCGTGTTTGGATTATGTACCTAATGACTAGATACTTACCAAACTCTTTCGATGGATCCTAAAGGATTATGATTTATAATGGTTTTATGGTCTATCAAATTAGTCGATCACAGCCTTCAATGCCTTAGCTGACATGTTCCCAGCACATTTCAATATCAACATTAGTGACAAGGTCTCATATACATAGATTGTATAATAAAAACAAAGGTAAAATGAGCCTCTCACAAATTATTACCTTAGATACAAGACTATTCAGACTAAGCTAACTAGCTCCATGATGAGCAAGAGCTACAAGACATCTTCAAATAGAGCTATCTACTAGCATTACATGAATCCATTATGTTAAAAATATTCTCTTCCTTCACTAAATTCATACACTTAAGGGAAGAGAAGTCAAGTTAATCTCAATAGGCAAACTCAAGTATTCAAGTACTCTAGACACAATAAACAAGAGTAATAGCAAAGTCCCATAGAAGGTCAAAATCAATAAAAACAAGAATCAAAATCAACCAAAAATCATTACATCTTTATATCCCCCTCCATGTGTGGTTTTATTAGCACCTCCTCAATGTGCATTTAAAAATTTACCAATTTCTCCATCCAAAGTTCTACAATAGTTATTAGAATGCAACATCATCACTTTCCCACCTATTCAAGAAGTAGATCTAATGAATCCTCTTCCATTTGGATATGATCAATATGCATTTTGTAATTTTCATATGGTACCAAGACACACCAAAAATAGAAAAATTTATTTATGACATAAGATAGAGTACTTGATATATGATAATCCACATGATCCGGGCACTTCAATTGAGCCTCAAAAGACAAAACCAACACAAGATAAAGATTTGAAAATATTTTTAGATCTATTTCCATAGCATTTAAAATAAGAGAAAGATGACACATCAGGCATTCATCATACATACCATACACATCCTCCACTAGTTACATACCAAGCACCTTTAGTTGAGGAACATCCTTTGAGAGGTATGATAGGTGTGTATGAGTCTAGAGTTCTAGCTAGGTCTTCGATATATTTTTTAGATTAGGAGATTATAGAGGATGATATAAGTTAAAATACACTTTTTATGAGAGCACAAATCCATAATCAGCCTATCCCTAATGTACTCATTAACAATGGTTCCAGTCTTAATATGTACACCTTCATACTACTACAAAATTTATATTTTTAAGAGTAGGATATAACTTTGATTGATATAGTTATCAGTGGGTTCAGTGGGCATGTTAAAAGTTCACTAGGTGAGATAGTACTTCCATTACAAGTTGGTCCTACACATATGACTACATTGTTCACTATAGTTCCCAATAGTTCCCAACACATGAGTTTTTTACATACTACTTGGTTGACCAAGGATTCAAAACTCAAGGTAGTACCTTCTATAGTTCATAGATGTGTGAAATTAATTCATGCTAATTAATTTATTATAGTTAGTGGAGTTCTTTATGAGTCACCACTCCCCATTTCAGAGCCATCTACTAGTTTTCAATCACCAAATCCAATTCTTCCACTACTTTTAGCTTCTCCCCTATCTTCTATTCTTGTTCCACTTTAGGTTTAGCCATAGTCACAACATTCATCACCATTAGAGAGGGTTCATACACCCTCATAGCTTCAATATTCTAGATGGCTTCCAATGACAATATTCACACCTAAAGTAGTTACACTGAGATCTCATATAGCTACACAAAGAGAACCTATTAACAAATCTTATTCTCTTACTTTTAGATGGGTCCCTAAGATACCTATAGTTGAATCCACTTATCAAATTCATAGGGGGACCCCACATTCAATTTCCACTTCAAAATTTTTAGATTAGGTACAATATACACATTTTAGATTCATAATTTTAATCATACACACGTGCCTCATGATCATGGATGATTTAGTTATTTGACACAGGAGACCAAGACATGGAGTCTCACTTGAGACTCATTAGTTAGTATCATTTATTATTAGTCCTTTCTATACATAGTTCAAATATTTTTAAAAATATATACAAAAATAATATAACACTTCAAAATACAAAAAAATTCAAAAAAAATCAAAAAAAAATCAAAAATGCCAAAAGTATTTTGATTGTATACATCACCCATGATTTACATCACTAATATTATGATAAGACTCAAATTTTTTATTTCATGATATAATATATCAATTTTATACATTACCATGCTTCACTTGATCTTCTTTGAGTGTGTGAAGTGACATCTCGCTACTGCATTACTTTATTCTACCCATAGAGGGGGAATTCCTACTTCTACATTTAAGACATACATTGTTATACACACCCACTGGGGATGTATTCTACATGAATACACCATCTAGGTTATGTAATTTCTAAATCCACACACTGAGTTATCATGCTAATGTATATTACATTATAGCTTATATAGAATACTATATCAACATTTCACTAGTATATAACACATGTGTATTTATTAGCATCTATCGAGTCTTATACTACACATGTTTTTCATACACTCACATTTGATTTGATCAATTAGATGTGATTATCTCTTTCCAATTGTTACATGCATTCTCTACTTATTTAGTGTAGCTTGTGTGATTGTATTTTCAATTCTAGCTTATCTCTTGTTTGTGCCTTAGGACATTTTCCAATGTCCTTTGCTTATTTTTCCTATGTGTGCCTAGGGACATTTGCCAATGTCCTTTTTTTATACTCCTCTATGTGCCTATGGGCCATGTGCCAAGTTTATCTATTTCACTTATATGTGTATGTGGCATTTGAACATGCCTTCCCTTATTATTTCTAGTATGAGTGAAATGTGCCCATGTCCCTTGTTTATATGGCCCCTTGGTCCATATAGTATGCTTCTTGCTTCTTGTTTGTTGCTTGTTACTTTTTTTCTTGTTGTTTATCAAATGTGTACAATTCCATGATCTATATCATGCATTTTTTTCTTTCTTGGATGCAATGATGGACATCATGCTCCATCGCTCTAAATAAAAACTAAAAATTAGGATTTCTAGTTCTAGTTCAGTACTTTGCACATTATTTCAAATTGTTATATCTATCTAGGCATACCCATACTAATCTAAAAATAGATTGATACAAACATTTTTTATATATTGAAACATATTGCCAAATATCAAATGTTATATCATATATATATTTAGATTAACACACTTGAAGGACTATTTTCTTTTAAGGGTAGTCATTTCAAGTTTATCATTCCTATCCTTAGAAGAGGGGGCATCAAACAAGGACTTTTTCATAGAGATAAAACTTCCTATAAATTGAAAAAACATCATTTCAAATAGTCAACACATAATCTAGATGTCAAACTAGTTAAATTAGAGCAAAAAAATAGGAACAATTTCAGATTATCAGTTAGTTTTCACACTAGACAATAGGGCCAAAAATGAAAAATAGTTATATAAATGGATATTATTCCAAAAAATAGTGGTTTCCATAGTTTGACTCTCTTGTTCAGGAAAAAAAAACTCAAGGTTTCTAGAAATAGGCAAAAAGTTTAGTTTCGGGATAGTTTTTGCACTTCCAGATCCTTTAGATTTAGTAGTTTCAACATAATTTTATTAGATACAAGGGGTTATCATGCACAAAATGATGATTCTAACTTTTAATTCATATTGGGTAGTTGGAGTAAATTTTAGATTAGAATCCATGTTTTAAACATCAGTGATTGGGGAAAATGTGTGTGGCACATTGATCTTTTTTTATTTCCATGTTTAGTTTATTTTAGGCATTTTGAATAGTTGTATGCATTAATCCATCTTCAAGAGGATGGAATCATATCCACACCTATTCTTCTATCCACACCACAATGTTAGATTTATAACACATTCATGGGATATATAATCCATCTCATATGATATATATTCTATACTAGTATCACTTCATAGTTTCACTTCACCACTCCCCATTTCAGATCCATCTACTAGTTCTCATTCACCAAATCCAATTCTTCCACCAGTTTTAGCTTCACTCCTAGCTTATATTCTTGTTCCACCTTAGGTTTATCCATAATTAAAACATCCAACATTAGTACATAGGGTTCATACACCCTCATAGCTTCAATATTCTAGATGGCTTCCAATGACAATATTCACACCTAGAGTAGTTACACTGAGATCTTATATAGCTACATAGAGAGAACCTCTTAACAGAGCTTCTTATCCTACTTTTAGATGGGTCCCTAAGATACCTATAGTTGAATCCACTTATCAAAATCATAGGGGGACCCCACATTCAATTTCCACTTCAAAAATTTTAGATCAGTTACAATATACACATTTTAGAATCACAATTTTAATCTTACACACGTGCCTCATGATCATGCATGATTCAGTTATTTGACATATGACACCAAGATAGGGAGTCTCACTTAAGACTCATTATTTAGTATCATTTTTTATTAGTCCTTCCTTTACATATTTCAAATATTTTAAAAAATATATAAAAAAATAATATAACATTTCAAAATACAAAAAATTTCCAAAAAAATTAAAAATGCCAAAAATATTTTGATTGTATGCATCACACATGCTTTACATCACTAATATTATGATAAGACTCAAATTTTTCTATTTCATGCTATTATATATCAAATTTATACATTACCATGCTTCAATTGATCTTTTTTAAGTGTGTGAAGTGACATCTAGCTACTAGATTGCTTTATTCTACCCATAGAGGGGGAATTTCTACTTCTACATTTGAGACATACATTGTTACATACACCTATTGGGGATATATTATACATGACTAAACCATATAGGTTTTGTCATTTCTATAACACACACTTTGAGTTATCATGGTGATGTATATTACATTATAGCTTATATATAATAATATATCAACATTTCACTAGTATATAGCACTTGTGTATTTATTAGCATCTATCTAGTCTTGTACTACAGATGTTTTTCATACTCTCACATTTGATTTTATCAATTATATGTGATTATATATTTCCAATTATTACATGCTTTCTCTACTTTTTTAGCATAGCTTGTGTGATTGTATTTTCAATTCTAGCTTATCTCTTGTTTGTGCCTTAGGACATTTACCAATGTCCTTTGCTTATTTTCCCTATGTGTGCTTAGGGACATTTTCCAGTGTCCTTTTTTTATACTCCTCTATGTGCCTATGGGCCATGTGCCAAGTTTTCCTATTTCAATTTTATGTGTATGTCACATTTAAACATGCCTTCCATTATTGTTTCTATTTTGAGTGACATGTACCCATGTTCCTTGTTTATATGGCCCCTTGGCCCATATAATATGCTTCTTGCTTCTTATTTGTTGCGTGTTACTTGTTTTATTTTTTCTTGTCAAATGTGTACAATGCCATGATCTATATCATGCATTTTTTTTCTTTCTTGGATGCCATGATGGACATCATACTCCATCCCTCTAAATAAAAACTAAAAATTAACATTTCTAGTTCTAGTTCAGTACTTTGCACATGCTTTCACATTGTTATATCTATCTAGGATTACCCATATTGATCTAAAATTATCTTGATACAAACATTTTTTATATCTTGAAACATATTTCCAAATATCAAATGCTATATCATATATATATATATATATATATATATATATATATATATATATATATATATATATATATATATATATATATATATATATTAACACACTTGAAGGACTCTTTTCTTCTAAGGGTAGTCATTTCAATTTTATCATTCCTATCCTTAGAAGAGGGGGAATCAAACAAGGAATTTTTCATAGAGATAAAGCTTCCTATAAATTAAAACAACATCAATTAAAATAGTCAACACATAATCTAGAGGTCAAACTAGTTGAATCAGAGAAAAAAATAAGAACAGTTTCAGATTAGTAGTTAGTTTTCACACCAAAAAATAGGGCCAAAAATGAACAATAGTTATATAAATGAATATTCGTCCAAAAAATATGGGTTTCCATATTTTTGGCTCTCCTATTCAGGAAAAAAAACACTCAAGGTTTATAGAAATAGGCAAAAAGTTTAGTTTAGGGATAGTTTTTGCACTTCCAGATCCTTTACATTTAGTAGTTTTAGCATAATTTTCATAGATACAAGGGGTTATCATGAAAAATATGATGATTATCACTTTAAATTCATATTGGGTAGTTTGCATAACTTATAGATAAGAATCCATGTTCTAAACATCAGTGATTGGGGGAAATGTGTGTGGCACATTGATCCTTTTTTGTTTCCAAGATTAGTTTATTTTAGGCATTTTGAATAATTGTGTGCCTTAATCCATATTCAAGTGGATGGCACAAAATTCAAGTTAAAATTTCATATAATTTTAGATTTTTGTGTACTCTATTTCCTTAGTTGGATTTCATATAATCCTAGTACTTCAATTTCAAAGTGGCTTTCATACAAACATAATCTCCTTCTTTTGAAATGGCTAAGAGTGGCCTAGTTTTTAGCACACATCTGGATATCCATGCCATAGTGTTATATTTATAACACATTCATGGGATATATAATCCATCTCATATGATATATATTCTATACTAGTATCACTTCATATTTTCACTTCACCACTCCCCATTTCAGAGCCATTTACTAGTTCTCAATCACCAAATCCAATTCTTCCACCAGTTTTAGCTTCTCCCCTAGCTTCTATTCTTATTCCAAATTAGCTTTAGTCATAGTTACAACATCCATCACCATTACAAATGGTTCATACACCCTCATAGATTCAATATTCTAAATGGCTTATAATGATAATATTCACACCTAAAGTAGTTACACTGAGATCTCATATATCTACACAGAGAGAACCTATTAACAGAGCTTCTTCTCCTACTTTCATATGGGTCCCTAATATACCTATAGTTTAATCCACTTATCAAAGTCATAGGGGGAACCCACATTCAATTTACACTTCAAACATTTTAGATCAGTTACAATATACACATTTTAGATTCATAATTTTAATCATACACACGTGCCTCATGATCATGCATGATTCAGTTATTTGACACATGACACTAAGATAGGGAGTCTCACTTGAGAATCATTAGTTAGTATCATTTATTATTAGTCCTTCCTATACATAGTTCAAATATTTTAAAATATATATATAAAAATAATATAACACTTCAAAATACAAAAAAAATCAAAAAAAAAATCAAAAATGCCAAAAATATTTTTATTGTATGCATCACCCATGCTTTACATCACTAATATTATGATAGGACTCAAATATTTAATTTCATGATATTATATATCAAATTTATACATTACCATGCTTCCCTTGATCTTCTTTGAGTTTGTGAAGTGACATCCAACTACTAGATTGCTTTATTCTACCCATAGAGGGGGAATTCCTACTTCTACATTCGAGACATACATTGTTATACACACCCACTGGGTATGTAATATACATGACTACACCATATTGGTTATGTCATTTATACACCACACACTTTGAGTTATCATGCTGATGTATATTACATTATAGCTTATATAGAATACTATATCAACATCTCACTAGTATATAAAACTTGTGTATTTATTAGCATCTATCTAGTCTTGTAATACACATGTTTTTCATACTCTCACATTTGCTTTGATCAATTAGATGTGATTATCTCTTTCCAATTATTACATGCTTTCTCTACTTATTTAGTGTAGCTTATGTGATTGTATTTTCAATTATATCTTATCTCTTATTTGTACCTTAGGACATTTACCAATGTCTTTTGCTTATTTTTCCTATGTGTGCCTAGGGACATTTGCCAATGTCCTTTTTTTATACTCCTCTATGTGCCTATGGGCCATGTGCCAAGTTTGCCTATTTCACTTATATGTGTATGTGGCATTTAAACATGCATTCCATTATTGTTTCTAGTTTGAGTGACATGTGCCCATGTCTCTTGTTTATATGGCCCCTTGGCCCATATAGTATGCTTCTTGCTTCTTGTTTATTGCTTGTTACTTGTTTTCTTGTTTATTTTAAAATGTGTACAATGCCATGATTATATCATGCATTTTTTTTTTCTTTCTTGGATGCCATGATGGACATCATGCTCCATCCTTCTAAATAAAAACTAAAAATTAACATTTCTAGTTCTAGTTCAGTACTTTGCACATGCTTTCACATTATTATATCTATCTAGGCATACCCATATTGATCTAAAAATATCTTGATACAAACATTTGTTATATCTTGAAACATATTGCCAACTATCAAATGTTATATCATATATATATTTAGATTAACACATTTGAAGGACTATTTTCTTCTAAGGGTAGTCATTTCAAGTTTATCATTCCTATACATAGAAGAGGGGGCATAAAACAAGGGATTTTTCATAGAGATAAAACTTCCTAAAAATTGAAATAACATCATTTAAAATAGTCAGCACATAATCTAGAGGTTAAACTACTTAAATTAGAGCAAAAAATAGGAACAATTTCAGATTAGCAGTTAGTTTTCACACTAGACAATAGGGCCAAAAATGAATAATAGTTATAAACATTGATATTAGTCTAAAAAATAGGGGTGTCCATACTTTGGCTCTCCTGTTCAGGAAAAAAACACTCAAGGTTTCTAGAAATAGGCAAAAAAATTAGTTTAGAGATAGTTTTTGCACTTCCAGATCCTTTAGATTGAATAGTTTTAGCATAATTTTCTTAGATACAAGGGGTTATCATGCACAACATGATGATTATCACTTTCAATTCAGATTGGGTAGTTGGCATAACTTCTAGATCAGAATCCATGTTATAGACATCAGTGATTGGGGGAAATGTGTGTGGCACATTGATCTTTTTTTGTTTCCAAGTTTAGTTTATTTTAGGCATTCTAAATAGTTGTATGCCTTAATCCATCTTCAAGAGGTTGGCATCACATTCAAGTTAAAATTTCATATAATTTTAGATTTTTGAGTACTTGAGTTCCTAAGTTGGATTTCATATAATCCTATTACTTCAATTTCAGAGTGGCTTTCATACAAAACTAATTTCCATCTTTTGAAATGGCTAAGAGTGGCCTAGTTTCTAGCACACATTTGGCTATCCATGCCACAATGTTAGATTTATAACACATTCATGGGATCTATAATCCATCTCATATGATATATATTCTATACTAGTATCACTTCATAGTTTCACTTCATGGGGTAATGATGGAGCCAAAGGGCCAACCTTTGTATTCTTGAGCCACCTATTTAAAGGGATTAAACATACAATCTAGACATTGATTATCACATGCGTGATTTATTAACATCACTTAGGTGGTGATGATGGAGAAAAAGGGCCATCATTTTAATTATTAAGCCACATTATAGGGAATTTACCACTCATCTTTATTCATGATATTAATCTTGATTCAACACATACTCAACATAATCCATCATCACAATAGGTTTTGTATTATTTCACATACCTAGTAAGGTGTATTTATTCATTTCTCTTCCTTTACTAAACTTTTGTATGTTCTAATTTTAGATATATCATATATAGTAATAACTAATCTACTTCATGTTTTTTTTTTAGATTCACACATCACAACGTGCTTTCTCTATGCACATCTCACATCACACAGCTTCATGACCTTTTTCCCCTGTAGTTAAGTTTAGGTATGCTTTCTATTTTTCATTTATCCTATTATTTCACTTTGTTACATCACTAGAATAAAGGGGGTGAAAATTTAATCATATAAAATGTAAAATTGGATGACTTAGGCATGGATAATAACACCCAACCTATAGGTCCTCTTTTTTGCTCACTCAACCCTTCTCAACCAGACTTTCATTGATTCCTAATCACCCATAGCTTCTTGAAAATAGTTTTTTGAGACCCAAGTAGCCCTCTCAAAACTATATCCATCCCCTTAGGTATCATCCTCCTAGGATAATAGTTCCCAATTTGGATAGGAGTACCATAATTTATGGGTGTCTTATTTCTAATGTTTTTGTCTAAGTTCACTTTAGCCTCAAATAGTCAAATTTTCTTGAATCCTTATATTTTCCCCTATCAACCTAATGTAATCTCATCTAACCCATGATCATTAGTTTCCCTATAAAATTACATTCAATTTCCATTTATAAGGGTTAGCACTGATTCACAAGAGAAAAACAAGAATACAAGTACAGTCAAGTACTCTTCCCTATTTTTTGCATACAACCTTATAAGACCAATTCAAGCCTATTCAAGCACCCATACTAGTCCCTAGTCATCCAAATTACATTTAAATTTTGCATCTAGTTGTATACATCACACAATTATTCCAAACACTTTAAATGGGAGAACTACATTAGTTTGATCCCTCTTCAGAGTATTGGTATGTAGGCAACATGCCCACACACGAGGTGTGAAGTGCATCCAGTGTGTCCTTTACACAATAACCCCTCCTCTCATTCCTAATTTTTCTACTCAATTTCAAGTACCAAGAGATCATAAGGGTTTCAAAGATTAAATCAGATACACAGTGAGCTCCACACAGATTTAGGCTTCAATATTTCACTACTAGGGTGTCACAGGCCTGTTAAGTAGAACCTAGAAAATCAAGATCACCAAGATAGCAGTGCTATAAGTGGACATTACCATCAAAATTGGACTATAGTTCCAAGTAGTAGGGTGTTCTTCGGTTTGTTCTCTTATCCAATCTAGAAATAGAGTTTTGGGTCATGTTTATGAAAGTCCGCCATCCTTGTACAATAATTTATAGATCTTGCATCATCCATTTCAGCTTATAATAAGCTATGTTTTATTTCTTCACACTTCTTAATATTTTTATAAAAGGTAAAATACATATCTATTTACACAAATTAGTAGGCTAATTGAAACACATAAAATATTGATTTACATTTACTCAGGCTTTTATTTGCTTAGGAATTTAACACCTAATTCCCAAAAAGAATAAAACATTATTAAATATAGTGTAAATAAGATTCATATATTATCCTTTAGAGAAGGTGGACACACCATTTTATTCACATGACTCATAGGATTTAATTGAGTGAAGAAAATAGAGAAACCTTATCATTACTCTAGGTAATTATTTCTTGCATTTTCCATTTAACATGTCAATGACACAATTTTTTCACTCTATTAGATTAATTTTTATTACAAAATTTATATATAATAATAAATTAGTTAGTGACATTTTTTTACTAGTATCCCTAACAATGATCTCTTTAAATTAGAGTTGGTGGGCATCCACTATATTTAGAGCTTTGTCATGATGGATTAAGCTTGCATGATTCTACTTTAGAATGGTGGAAACTCAATATAATAACTTTATTAAGAGGAATTAATTTATAGGATTTAGTGTATTTAAAAATAGATTCCCACTCAAAACATTTTTAGGAAGAATTCATAGTTTTATAAGATTAGTGGATCTAAAGATTTAACATATCTTAGCAGAGATAGGACAAGTGGTACCTACACTTTGCATAGATTATTATTTTTTTAATGTACAAGTGTTAGTGTGCATCCACTCTAAACATGATTAATTATAAATGAATGCCATTTTTCATCTTTATGCTTTAAAAACTTAATTAAAATTTATATTCTAAAATTAGTTGTTTGTGAATATAAGAAGCCTTTAAGGGATGATCACATTAATTATTTAATATGTTAATTACAATAGAAATAAGTATGAATATTAATACCACTTATTAATGGGTGTTACATCTCATCAACAACCATTATTTTCTATATAAAACAAAACAATGATATGATTTATATAATTTAAAATTAATTGATTTTAAGAAATATATTTGAAAAGAAGGTAAAAAAAATTCATTATTTTAAATTAATATTTAATTTTATATATTGGGTCCATTGAAATGAGAGAGAGAGAGAGAGAGAGAGAGAGAGAGAGAGAGAGAGAGAGAGAGAGAGAGAGAGAGAGAGAGAGAGAGAGAGAGAGAGAGAGAGAGAGAGAGAGAGAGATTTCAAACATAGTTATTTAATAAGAATGAAAAATGAAGCAAGGCAATTAATTTAAAAAAATTAATTAATTTTATATGTACTTATATATAAATTTAAATATTATAAATTAAGACTTAGAAACACCATAAATATTTTTAAATCTTTCAATTTTTTTAGTATACATGTTCCAAATAAAATATTTACTTAATTTTATAAATAATAGTAGAAAAAACAAGAAATGAGTTTTATATATCCACAATCATTTATATAGTGATAAATTTGACTTATATTTGAAACAAAAAATGTTTATAAATACTGAAGAATATGGAAATTGAAGTTATAAATAAGAAAAAAGTACTAAACTTATATAAAAACATCTCCAAAAATCAAACTAAAGACTAAAATTAGTTTCTTCTCAAATGAGTGGTTTATGAAAATGGACTTAGTGATATAAAAATCATTTCAAGTACTACATATATTCTTTATCAAATGTATCTATAGCTATTTGACACATCATTGATTAATATTAAATGGCATGATTGTGTTCCTTTCATTTCTAACTGCATTGTAGCAAAGGTAGTAAATTACCATGTTCCTCTTTAATAACCTAATCATATATTACTTGGGATTAGTTTGTCCCTATAAAATTATGAAAGTAGTTTGAAAGTCATGCACTTACTTCTCTTTTTTCCTTTACTTTTCCTTTGTTTCAAAAAATAATTAACCAAAAGCTAAAGATTTGTTTTCAAATAACTTATATTTTATTGTCTCTTAAATAAATCATATTCAATTTAAATGATGAAAATTTTAAAATTTGAATGTATCACATTAAATTTCTATTGCCACCCAAACCAAACATGACATTTTCTAATTTTGAACTATTGGTGATAAAATCTATGGGATTGTATTTAAATATTATGCAGACAATGAGTATTAAGGATGTGTATTCAAATTTCAAATATTATGTTTGATTTTTATCTACCCTAAAAATAAAACACATTATAATTTTTAATGTTGAATAGAAGAATATTTTTAAAAACAAATAACAAATGTTTGAAAATAGTACTATAATTAACTTGTTATTGAGTTTTCCTACTATAATATTAATTGCACATTACTATAATTATTTTTTTATTGAAACACTACTTTTACATCGATTAGGTGTATATAATACTTCTTTGATTTAGTGCCAAGGACTGAAGGGTATCCATTCCACCAAATTTTCCTAGGGCACAATCTTGGCCTAATCCTTTTTTTGGTATCTCTTGGACTTTTTTACCTTGGTGGATGGACAGAAAACACCTTTTACACCATTATCCTCACCATTGGACTATTATTTTAAATAACTAATATTTTATATTATTTTATGGACACATTTAAAATAAATGTATCTTTAGTATGTTTGAAATTTACAATTGATAATATAATGATATGATAATATTACTAATATTAAAAGTTTACATTAATATAAAATTTATGTTGAGTTTTATAATTATATATATATTTCAAAACTTTCCATATAATTATAAATTATAATATTATTTATAAGTTTACATTATTATAACTATTATTATTATGGTATGTTTTAAACTATAATAGTAAATTTTAATATTATCTGAATAATTCACATTTTAGTTGTAATTTTAAAGTATATGTTTCAATTATAAGTGTATTAATATAATTTTTTTTAATTTATATTAATTTTTAGAATAATTTTCATATACAATTATTATTAATGGTATATTATAATATTTTATATTGAACTATAATAAGATTATTTTGAATAATTTAAATTTTTTAAAATTTAAAATATATGACTATAAACTATTAAATACGAATTATATGAATTCTATTATCTAAATCAAATCAACATTGAATATATTAATTCAATGAAATTATTATAATATTTTACATAACCTACATAATAGCTAATCGTATCTCACCACATGTTTGAACATATATTAGATTTATAATTTTTTCTAATAACTAATAATATAATTATAAATAAATTAAACTTTATTAGAGTACATTCCAATAATATTTTCATATGAAATTATTGTTCGTAATGGTATAGTATAATATTTTAAATTTAACTATAATAACATTATTTTCAATAATTCATGTTTATTGAAATTTTAAAGTATATGATTGTAAAATACTAATTAAAAATTATGTGTTTTATAATATTTAAAAGTAATCATAATTTAATACATTAATTAAATGAATACTATTATAATATTTTACATAGCCTACCTAATAGTGAATCACACCTCACCACATGGGGAATTTCCACTACAAGGATACGAGCCAATCACATTTCACCATGTGTCTGAATATATTTTATATTTATGTTACAATGTACACACTCATGTTTGTAAAAATAATAATAACTATAACTCATATTAAAAATGAATTCATTTTGTGAATTATATCTTAGAGTGGGAAATCACCCACTCTAAATGAGAAACTACTACACGGAGTGACAACCATTACACATAATTATATGATTAGTATTTGAAATTCTTTACATATTTTGTTCAACCACATTTAGAATGAGTGACAAAAAACATGTAACGTATCCTTTTTCCATTAAGCCCATCATGAGAAACCTTAATTATAGTGGGAAATCACCCACTCTAAAATCTAAGAAACTATTATTAATCATAAATTATTGGTAGACTATTATTATTTGAAAATCTAAACTACATGTTATTGTTGTACTATTTTTTTAACCTAGAATAGTATTGATCAATAATTTACATAGAGTACTAATAAAATTTTTATAACTCATCCATTTTTTAATAATTCCATCCTAAGATACCTTAATTAAGGTGGGTGACCACCATTAGACTAAAGGTTTAGAAACTACTATTAATTTTAAATTATTGAAAATTTGATATTGTTCTTATTTATAAATATAAATTACATATTATGTTCATTTAAACCATTACACATAGTATACTAACTGTTAGATTTATGATCAGAATTGAAATGATCATAAATTGCAATATAATGAAGAATGAACACAATAAGATAAATCTGATTTACTCTTTAGAAGTCTGCTTTGTCTTATAAATTATACTTGTGATTGAATATATCTATATATTTAACAATCAGGAATCGTTATATATACAAGTGAGAGGAAAGAGAAACATCTCTTCAATCTCCTTATTTTAAAAGAGACACATCACTTTAATCTCCTTGTCAGCCTCCACCAAAACTCCAAGACATTGGGCTAGAAGTGGGAGCTCAAAGCTACTCCTCCAACATCAACACTCCCTCTCAGCTAGGGAGGATACTTCCAACTACATAAGACATATCACTTCATCATGATGTCAACCACAATCGATGACATCCATCATGACTCTCTTAGAGTGTGGAATTAAGGGATTTCACCTTAAACTTCTCTCTTAGAGAAGAACTTGTTATCAGGGGATTTCACCTCAAATTTCTCTCACAGAGAAGAAATCGTTATCAAGGGATTTCACCTTGAACTTCTCTCATAGAGAAGAACTCGTTATAAAGGGATTTCACCTCAATATTCTCTCACAAAGAAGAACTCGTTATCAAGGGATTTCACCTCAAACTTCTCTCACAGAGAAGAACTCGTTATCAAGGGATTTCACCTCAAACTTCTCTCACAGAGGAGAACTCATTATCATGGGATTACTGATACTGAGACTCTTTTTTAGTTAAGTATATATTTTCCACTATACCAAACTTATCTCAAAAGTACACAAACTTTAACTTGGAGAGAGGCTTGGTGAGAATTCCTACCATCTACTCATCAGTGCTGATATACCTCAACTCAATAGCTTTCCTCAATACCATATCTCTGATATAATGGTATTTAATCTCAACATGCTTGGTTTTATCATGAAATAATGGATTGATAGAAATCTTCACATAGCTCTAGTTATCACAATAAATGATTGTATGCTCCATTGATTGTTCAAACAATCTTGCAAGGAACTTATGAATCCATACTGCTTCTTGAGCTACCATACAAGCTACAATTTACTCTACCTCTATTGTACTCAATGTTATAGATGATTGTTTCCTATTTCACCAAAAAATCATAGTAGATACCAAACTGAAGCAACGTCTAGAGGTGTTCTTCTGATCAGAGACATATCCTACCCAATCAAAATCAGTATATCCATGTAATTTCAAGTCTACACTAGAAGAATATCTCAAGCCATATCCAACCGTGCCACATAAGTATCTTAGGATATGCTTCACTACAAATAGATGTATTTGTATTGGTTCACACATGAACTAACTAATTACACTCACTACATAGCAAATATCTAGTCTAGTATTAAATAGATACATTAATGAACCAATCATTTGTTTGTACATGCTAGGATCCACTAGATCTGAACTAGTTGTAGCCTCTTTTAACTTCAACAAATTTGAATCCATTGGTGTAGACATTAATTTTCAATTTATCATACCAAATCTCTTCAATATGTCAATGGAATAATTCCCTTGACTTAGAATGATCTCATTTGGTTTTTGCCATACTTCTAAACTAACGAAGTAATATAAGAGATCAAGATCCTTCATTTAAAATTCTAAAGCTAACTCCTTCTTACATTTGAAAATGAGGTGATCTTCTTTGGTAATAAGAATATAATCAACATAGAGAACCAAGATTAATGCTTTGCCATCAATTAGCTTGAAGTATAGGTTTGAATCAACATCATTCTTGGAGAAATCCAAGCTCATCAAGTATCGATCAATTCTTTTGTACCAAGCATGAAGAGCCTGCTTAAGGCTGTACAAAGCCTTCTTCAGGTTGAAAACATGAGAATCATTCCCATGAACCTCAAAACCATCAAGTTGCTCAATATATACCTCTTCCTTGATTACACCATTTATAAATGTTATCTTCACATCCATTTGGTGTAATTTCCATCCTTTAAATGTTGCAATAGCAATGATGGTTCTGAGAGATGTATAATGAGAAACTGGAGAAAAGGTTTAATCATAATCTACTCCCTCTTTTTGAGAGAATCCTCTAGCCACAAACCTAGCCTTTTACTTCTCAATGCTTCCATCAACTACATGCTTGATCTTGAAGAGCCACTTAGAATAAAAATATAGATTTTCCTTCAGGTCTAGGTATGATATCCCAAACATCATTCTTGAGGATGGATTCATACTCTTCAGCCATAACATCTCTCCATAGTTGCTTACTAGTATCTTCCTTAACACTAGAAGGCTTAGACTCAATAATTTGACTCATTAATAACACATAATCTGAGAACTTATGAGGTCTCTTGCATTCTCTAAGAGATCTTCAGGGAGCTGTATATTTTCCTACCTCTTGCATGTTTTATTGAGTCCACCAAGGCCTTTTCTGTACTATAACAATGTCACTAGGTCCATCAGTTGGTTTAAAAGGCTTAACTAGAACATCATATTCTTTTGAATCAAAAACCTCCCTCTGAATCTCAGGAGTATGGTCAACTTCCATATCTTGAGGAGACTCTTGGTCTTCGTTATCTATCTCCATATGAATGCTCTTAGATATTTTGAATGTAACATCCTCTTCAAATGTAACATCCCTACTGATCTCAATCAACTTCTGACCTAGAATGTAAATTCTATAGGATTTTGAAGTTTCACTATAGCCTACAAATATTCCCTTCTTGCTAGAAGGATTCAACTTTATCCTTTTATCTTTTGGTATGTGAAAATATAATGGACAACCAAAGATCTTCAATTTACTTACTTCTGACTTCACTCCTGTGAAAGCTTCTTTAGGATTCATGTTCTCTAAAATGTGGTGAGGGCTTCTATTCTAAACATAAATAGTTGTCTTAGATGTTTCAGTCCAAAAGAAGATTTGGAGATCTTGGTCATGAATCATAGCTTTGACAACTTTTACAATAGATCTGTTCTTCCTTTTTGCAACACCATTTTGTTGACAGTTTTAAGGAACATAAAACTCCCTCTTAATACCTATTTCAATGCAAAAGTTATGGAATTCATCAGAGGTGTACTCCCCTCCATTGTTAGATCTCAGAACTTTGATCCTCTTCCTAGATAAGTTTTCTACTTGAGCATTAAACTCTTTGAACCTCTCAATTACTTCTTTAGATTCTTTAGATTTCAATAAATAAATCCAAGGCTTTCTAGAGTGGTCATCAATAAAAAAAATTTAATACAATAAACCACTCAAAAAAGAAATAGACATTAGACCACATAAATCAAAATGAATGAGATCTAGAATACATTTAGATCTACTTTATTTGCTATAAAATGATCTTTTAGTATTCTTACCCATGGCACAACATTTTCAAGTACCTTCATGCTCCTAGTTGAATTTTGGAAGACCCATGACCATCTTCTCCATGATAGGTAGAGCTCGAAAGTGTAGGTGAGCCAATCTTCTATGCCAAAGATAACATAAGCTTGGAGAATCATGTACTAATGCCTGAAGTGGATAAGTGATTATCCTATAGAGGCTCTCATGTCTAACTCCAATTATTTGAGTAGTTTTAAAGTTGGAATTATTCATCCACACAATAACTTTGCCTTCAGAGAAGGAAAATTGATAACCCTTGTCTTCCAAGGCTGAAATGGAAACCAGATTTCATTTGATGCCTAGAACATAGATAACATCACTTAACCTTAGATTAATTCTAGATTTTAAGTGGAGAGTAGAGATTCCAATCCATTTCACTAAATAACTGGCATCATCTCCAATGATAACTTGTTTACTATAATTTATCTCCATCAAGTTTGATAAATGCTTCTTAAAACTAGTGATGTGTTGAGACGCACCACTATCAATCATCCAAGTGTTGGTGTCAATAGGTACATTGATTGATAATGCTAAATGTAATAAATATTCATATGCTTCCTTCTAAGGAGAGGCATCATCAACATTTACAATTGTGGCTTGTTGCTTAGGCATAGAGGGACAATGTTTGGAAATGTGACCATACTTGTCACACCTAAAGCATTGGATTTTGGAGAGGTCCCTCTTCTTCTTGAAAGTAGGAGAACCATCAGTTCCATTATCTCTATTCCTCTTGAATAATCCTTTATTCTCATTCTTGCTTTTCTTCTTAACTAATTGAGAGGCAAGGACATGAATGTCTTAATTGGTATAGCTTTGACCAATTCCTCTAGTGACCAATCTAGACTCTTCTTGAATGCAATCTACCCTCAATTGATCAAACTTGGGAAGTTTCGATCTTGCACTGATTCATTCAATGTAGGATTCCCATGATGAAGGAAGGCCATTGAGAGCAAGTATGGTCAAGTATTTTTCATCAACTACATGACCAATTGTAGAGATCTAATTTCTTAATTTTGAAATATTCATAAAGTAAAGAATAACTATTTCTCCTTTCACCATTTTCACATGATGTATTTGTTACTTCAGTGCAAGAGCCTAGTTGGTGTTGTTGATTTTGTACATCTCCTCCAAGGTTTTAAACATGTCCCTTGCCATCTTCAACTTGGAGACAATCAGAACAATATGATCTTTAATGGAGTCAACCAATATCTTCTTCGCCTTGATATCTTTCTTTTTCCATCGAAACTTCTCTTCTTCCTCCAATGGTTTGGGAACTTTAGTTTCCACAAACTTATCCAAGTCATTTTCTTCCAAGGTGAGCATGAATCTAAACCTCCATGATGTGAAGTTGGATGCTCCTTTGAGTCTATCCTTAATTTTAAGACTATTCACCATCTTGACTAAAGTAGGGATATACAAGAGATATAAAGAAAAATAGAGAGTATTGTTGCAATGACAAGTTTGATCATGATCTTCTTCAAACCCACTCTGATACCATGTTATATTTATGATCATAATTGAAACAATCACAAGTTGCAACACAATGAATAATGAATACAATAAGATAAATCTGATTTACTCTTTAGAATTTTGCTCTATCTTATAAAATATACTTGTGATTGAATATATCTATATCTTTAACAATGAGGAATCATTATATATACAAGTGAGAGGAAAGAGATACATCTCTTCAATCTCCCTGTTGGCAAAGAGACACATCACTTCAATCTCCCTGTCAGCCTCCACCAATTGTCCAAGAAGTTGGGCTAGAAGTTGGAGCCTGAAGCTACTCTTCCAACATCAACACTAACAAGAAGCATGCAACTCATCCTTGTTTCACTTATCTAATCCATCATCCTAATAATTATCTCTAAGTTAAATAAACTACTCATTTTAATTTAATAATAAATAATATTGAACCTTATCATCATCAAAATTTTATAATATGGGAAATTACAAACATCATTATCACTACATAAGAAAATGACAAGTTAATACTCATGCTTTTAATTCCACTAAGTACATCCTAAAATACATGAATAAAATTTATGGCTTCACACTCTAAGAGATAATAATGGCACTAGGATAGTAGTGAAAATAATTAAATACATAGACATATAAATTTTAAGAGATTTACATGATGAAATAGTTGACTGAAAGCTTTAGATGATGAGTTTTTGCTATATTGGGTTTAATAGTATTAAATGATAATCTTGATTCTTATAATATTTTTTAATATTTCCCTCAAGTGTCAAATGTGGTGAGTAATTTAAATTTATTTTACTCCTCAACAATTATCATTTTTTGTTTATTTATAGTGGTTTTTAATATAACAATTCATGAAAATATGTTATTTTTGAAACTATCTTAGTTATTGATGATCTTAAAATTGTTTTTGAGTAATGGAATTGATTAATTTTAATTTATTCTAACCTATTAATTATAAATATTATATAATTCCTAACACACCAATTTATGTGATTATGTTTTTCATAGAAATATTATGGTTCTTGAGGATCTCAAAATCATTATGGATTAATAGTATTATTTAATTTTCATTTGTTACAAAGTATCAATTATTAGTTTCCTATGGTTCTAAATGCAATAATTTATGTGACTCTATTGTTCAGGAAATAATTTTAGATCATGATGAGTTAAAATCACCATGGGGTAAGAGTATTAATCAATGTTAGTTTATTCCAATGTAGAAATTATAAGTTTTTGACTTGTCCTAACACACCAAATTTGGAAAGTTTATTTTTCTTAGAACTATTTTAGTTCTTAATGAACTCAAAATTACTATGAACTTACATAATTGATTCTTATTGGTGATGATGAAAACTCTAAGTCATTGATAATGGCATAAGGATTGTATGAGTAATTAAATAATTGGGAAATTAAAAAAAATATATAGTGTTGCTACTTCTAATGTTTTTACCAACTTATAAAATTGATCATTATTGAATTATTTCCTTTGATTTCCAATTTTGATGCATAATTATCTTTTATTCATTTTGAAAAATGACCATTTCCCATCAACTTCTACTACATCATTATTTATGACTATGTTGTACCTAAACAAAATCCCCATGAAATAACACCATCAATTAATGGTCATTTATTCTTCTCGAGGAATTAATAGTTTTTTTATGTCTATATGTACCATTACATATGACTATGTTGTTCCTAAAACCATTTTAATTCATGACAAGGATAAAATCATCATAGATTAAAGACATCAATTAATGTTCATTTTTTCCTCATATGTAATTATCAGTTTCTCAATGGTACTAATGTACCAATTCCTATGATTAGGTTATATTAGAATAATTTTGATTCCTAACATGCTAATAATCACCACAAATTTTAATTATTCCTTACATTTAAATTTTGGCTATTCATAATCTTGATGGCATCCATGCTACATTCTAGCATTTATGATGATTGATTTCTTTGGTTATCATTGAGTTTAATGAAAAAATTAAACTAGATATGATTATACTCATATAGTCTTTAAATGTGCATAGATACAGTGTGCTATATTAATATTAAGGGATAATTAATATAGTTTATATTTTTAGCGATGTCAAAATCCCTATGGAGTAGTATCATTGATGGACAACATCCTTGGTATTCAAATGAATTTTCTTATTATAAGTAAGTATTTATTTAACTACTCATTTGGTAGCATCTAACATTCATGATGATTGATTTCAAAGGTGTTAAATTAATTTTAATGATTAAATTAGTTATGATGATAAGTCAATCATATGTCTCTAAGATGTACATATAGACTATGTGATAAATTAATACTAATTTAGGAGAATTAAAATATTTAAATTATTAAGAATATTTTACTAATGTGTCAATACCAAACACTATTTAGTGTGATTTCATATTTAATAAATATTTCATTCATGACTAAACTAGTGATGACAAAGAGTGAGAATGTTACATATTTTATACATATTAATACTCTACAAATTATTTATATTTAGTTATAAGGTTTTTCGACATTAGTTTTAATTTTAAAATATAAAGTTTAATCTTTGTATCTTGATCGATATGTCCAAATTATAAAATAAATTGATAATCATCTATGAAATTTTTGGAGATCTAATTAGAGATAGTCATGCATATAATACAATCATTTTGGTAGAAATAAATATCCATTATATTCTATTAATAGCAATTTTATTCCTCCCATTGATTATTAATATTAATAAGTTTTCTTTCAGGAATTATACTTTCTCACATACTCTTCTGTGTAAATTTTTATGAAATTATGATAACAGTCATGACATTAGGGTCGATCCAGAGAAGAATTTATAGAATAATATGTTTGAAATTTGTATGCTTGAAATCATTGATAATTATGATGTTATGATCTAAGACATGTATAGTAGTTGCTACAGTTAATTTTTTTATTAAGTCTAGAAAGTTAATATTGAGTTGTAATTTTGGCTTTAAAATATTTTATAATATTTAAGATAATATTTTAATTATTTAATTCCCTTTTTTATTTAATAATATGAAAAATAAGCTACTTCAATTCCAAATTTTGGGTTTAGATTGTTTGGACTATGGTTTGTTAGGTGACTCTAGATTTGCATCATACTTACTCAGGGTAATTTTTAAAAATAATTTACTTAGTGAACATTAAATTTTAATTTAAATAAATATATTATTTTAGTAGATATTATGTTTAATGTTTTTTTCCAAAAAATTGAATGAAAAGTTTGAGAAAATATAGTAAAAATAAATTTGTTAGTAAGGCAATGCAAATTTCACTTATTTGTGAAGTTTTAAATTATAATATGATAAGACATGTATTTATTGATGCCTTAAAGTGTATCACAAGGTTTATAGTGTTGAGAAACACTCTTATAATTTTTATATTCAAATAACCCATTGCATGAATAACTGGTTGTAATATTCTTCATATCTTTGGTGGGATAGTGGTCAAGTAATACAACTATTTCACAAAATTTATAATGTAACTATTTGGTTGTTGGGAGAAATTGTGGCCTAATAGCTTACTTTTGAAAGATGAAGATGATCTAAATTAATTAAAGTCTATTATGCTAAATAAATTAAGATCTAAAGTCTAATCTAGTATGTATATTTATAATGGAAGCTAAACTAAAGTGAGTTGATCAAAAAAATGGGCAAAAAGAAGGGTAGGGAAGAAAAAAAGTGTTATGATTTTCAATATAGAAATTATTATAGAGCTTAAATTTAATCAATACATGTACTAAATCAATATATGACATGAAATTAAAAATTCACATATCCTACCATATATCAAGCAAATGTCTTAGGAAAATGTGAAATAATGCACATAAGAAATCAAGTTCACTATAGACATTTACTTCCATAAAAAAATTACAGTAGCACATCTATAAATAAATCATGGAAAATGAAATGAAATTAAAATCCTTCAGTCAACCTAACTTAATCACAAATTGACAATTTTGCATTCATATGAACACATCAAGAATCCATAAAAATAATTCTAATCTGGACATCCAAATAGATAATTGAGATAATAGCTATAATAGAAAACACACAAATAGATATTGGATAATCTTTATAGAATTCCTTGCTTGTATTAATTACTTAAATTTTTCACCATGTTTTACTCAAAAACTCCCTCCTCTTTACAAATGACAATACCCCTTCTATAGAAGACTAAGGAGGCATATCAATCAATCATGTCAAATGATAATTTTACAAGTGTCTAAGACAATTATCCTTCTATAATGTTCTAGAATTGATGACACTTTCTAAAGGACTGACTTATAAGCAATGTTCTTTACAAGATTGTAAATGCTTTTAAAAAGAGAATATTCATTTTTCAAAATAATATACATGTCAAGTTACAAAAGGAATAAATTTAAGTCAACACATTTGACTTTGAGACTCTTTTGTTGCTATTGTCCTTTATCTCTACTACAAGATCTTCATTATATAGGGTTGCTCATCAATTAGCTTGAGGTTGACAATGGGTTCCATGAAAATATCTCTTTATTGACCTTCCAAGCCTTTGAGGTCCTTGTCTACCTTGTTGAATGCTTCCTTGATGTTCCTATCATCTCCCATCTTCTCTTTAGTCAATAATATCATGTCCATGATCTTTTTTTTATCTACCCTAGTCTTGCCTTGGCTTTGATTCCTTACCTCTTGCATGAACTTATTAGCCCTATGTTTTAACTCCTCATCAATGATCAAGCCAAGGGGAATAAGTGAAGTAAGATCCTTGATCAAAATCCTATGTATGTTCATCATTTTGTTTTCTAAATTTTTGAGATATCTTCCATGCCCTAGACCATTTGATTGATTCTTTGATCATATCTACCAATATTACCATAGTGATATTCAAATAGACTAGGATGACTATTCTAAATTTAGGAATTTGATCCTCTATCAAAACATTGATATAATCTTTCACCTTATGGCTTGAAGCCTGCCATTAGCCAACTTGGTCTATAGCTAAAGTGCCTTATTTACTTAACAAGTCCTACTTTGACTTTACTAACTTCAAATCACTGAATAAGTCATAGATGGTTATTTCAAACTACTTGACCATGTCTCCTAGTAATGAAAATATATAATGTTCTTCTAAATTCTTTTTCTTCTATTATAGGCCCTTGATATCAGCCTATAGTTGTTATGAATGTGCTTGGGCAAACTACAAGACATCTTATTTAAAATTGGATCTTCACTTGGCCTTTATCATTCCTTCTTAGTTATATTACTCAAAGGTTATTCATTTTGATATGTCACCTCCTCACCACCTTATATGACTACTTTATCAATCACCCTTTGTAAATTTGTAGTCTCTAGATTATAATTGATTCCAACTATAGATTGGGTCACATGTGTGATAGGGACCTCCATTGGTGATGGAGGTACTAAATCACTTGGTGTAGCTAGTCTCTTTTATTCCTATTCCTAAATATCAATGATACATGGCTTAAGATTTTGATGCATAGGAATGTTAATAGCTTTCATCATAGCCCAAAGATGATGAATAACAGACACTCTCTCCAATCTTAGTTCATATAAGAACCTCTCTAGAATAGGTTGGCCATAAAATATTTTTTCTTCACTAAACATATTGACTTAACTTAAAGGAGTAGTGACCATCACTTTAGGTCTCTATCTTTGAGAAAAAAGATGTCTCAGATTTCCTTTTTGGAGGATTAAAAACCACTAAGTGTAATACTTTTTATTTTCACTTCTCTTCCTTATCTTCCCCAACCTTTATCTCTTCATCATCTGAATTTGTATCATACATCATGGATAGAATATTTAATGAATCCTAAACAATATCATTAGGATTAAGGGATATCATATGAACCTCCTCTAAAGGTGGATCATGATATACTATCTTTCATGATTCAGGGATTGATGAACTTTGGGGAATTTCATTTGGCCTTTTCTCCTCAGGATTATGATCTATTTGTTTCTTAGCTTATGCACTGACTAATGGAGGTATAGAAGGCTCACCGCTAATCAAATGATCTTTCTTGGGTCCTAATTACCCTCTATCACCCATTTTTTGATTTCTCTCTGGTATTGACTCAAGCCTCAAATTGTGCTCCTTCAACCTTTGGGTGGCTTCAAATTAAGTAGATGTCTTGGTGTATTTAGGATTAAAGGCACCAGATTCGTGTTCATAGGGCAATTCAACATCCATTTATGTTTCAAATGATCTTTAACCTTTCCATAGGGTTCCCACTATCTAAGTTCATTAATTTGTAGATTGAAATATGATCTATGATTTGATGCTACCTCAATGGGATCCCATTATCTGAAGGTTTTCTTGCCAATAGTCATAGGCAGGTTGTGAAGGAGTCCCTTTGTTTTAGTTTTAAAAAGACCATCAACACCATGGAATAATTTATAGGCTACCTCTTGCTCAGCCAACTTATCAGACACATGGATAGGTAGCTTGAGAGGAGAATTTTGAGTTCCCTCAATCCTAATGACTATACAATCTAGATAGAACCATATATCTCCCATTGTTTCTATATATTTATTGATTATAGGGCTTATTCTCTGTATAAGAATGCTAGTTATAGCCTCACTTAGAGTTGGGTAGACACAATCATTTATGAACTAAATATGATCCATATTTTTGAAGATGTGAAACTTTGAATACTAATATGAAATAATCTAAGTTAAACTTGAATACCATTACCTTTGATTTGGAATCTTTGTTTTTTCACATAGGGCATCTAGGAGGTAAGACATCACATAAAATCTAGTTTTCATCTTATGCCTAATTGAATAGATTTGTGTATTTAATGAGATACAGATTATCTCACCTAAAGTAAGGATTATTATATTTTCAATAATAAATTAGACCATGGGCACCCATATTGGGTTTACATATGTAGTGGTTACATTTACACATAACTTGTTCAATATTGTCATTATCATCCTAACCCCTGGTCTAAATTAGATGATAGGAATGTTCTTATTGAGGTCTAAAAAGACTTGGTTCCCATAATCTAACCACATAAAAAGGGTGTCCATTAAATTATGTTCTTTATCCCAAGAATTGATTAAAGCTACATCAATTTGGGGTTTGGGTAACTTATAATAGGAATCAAATACAATAGTAGAAATGTAATCCACTTTATTATGATTATGTTCATTAATTAACATACCCTTATATATCTTAGCTTCCTTAAAAATGAGAGTAATAATATCAATTCAATGGAATACCTTTAGTTTCACCACTACATAATGTCAACCAATCATCTGGATTGTTATGATGTCATCATTGTATAGTCTATTAGCAAAGCAATTCTTCTCTTCTTCCCTAGTAATGTCTAGTTGGTTCTCAATGGTCCAAAACAATTTAGACCAATTATTATCTCCTATGTTTAAAGCAATGGTAATGAACTCAATGTCTTTGAACACATGCCCCTCAGCATCTATCATCAAATATAGCTCTATATCTTCCTCTAAAATGTTATTTTGGGTCTCCATTTATTGAATTCTGCAATTACACAAAATAATATAGCTCTTTTGACTCAATTATAGTGAATACAAAGATAATTATGGAAATCCATACACTTCTAGGACTTTTGATAGGTTTACACAGAGCCTCAATGGTAGTAATCAAGTTTTAATTATGAGATTTTATGACTAAGATTTCACTTGGATTTCACATTTATAAATTTCTTATGATGGATTCCATAAGACCTCCCAATTTTATGTGTTATGCCTATGTGGCATCACCATGTCACACTATTCATTTATTTTTTTAAAAATTACCATTTTTCACTTTTAGACACATGTCACCTTCACATTCAATTTTGAGTCTCGATCAATTCACACCATTGATCCCTTAAAAGTCTTTCCAGCATTAACTCTGTCATAGGCTATTGATCTTCCATCTAAGTTCCTGAGAGTGTGCCACTTGGTAGCTCTATAGGCTCTCTGTTCACCTTGAAAACACACTCCATTGCTTAATTCCTTTGTGCCACATGGTGGCTTTTCATTCCATCTAAGATATTGACTTTTTGACCTATTATGCACCATTGATCTTGATATGAGAGATTGATTGTTATACATCGATCTACATTTAATTCATTATGGTTATGACACATGTCACTACCACATTCAATTTGAGCCCTCTGAAAATTCTACCTTCATTCATGTCATCAATCTTTTATATACATGATAGATTATGGACTGTTGATATGTTTGAGCTTTCCTGAGATCATGGCACTTGTTAATCTCATATTCCCTCATAGGTTCTTTGATTTATTGACCCATGTTCATCATCAGATCTATTTTCACTTTATCGAGATCTTGCCATCTCACATTCCTTTGTAGGAAATTTAATTCTCTGATTCCTCACTCATTGTTAGATCTTAGTTTCATGAACCAACACACACCATTAGTCTTTTCTTTGACTTATTAAATTTTAGATTTACCCATGAATCATCGATATTTGCTTCCAGCTTTGGATATTGACACTTGGCATCTTCAAGTTCAATTAGAACATGCATACATAAAATTAAAGACATAAGCTCTCAATAAATATGTATAAACTTAATATAAAATTTTAGACTAAGGTCTTAGTTGTATTAATAAATATAATTAGGACTTAGGCTAAAGTTTTATACTAGGTATAGAATCTATTTCAAAGGAACTTAGGCTAACATAGTTAGACTAAGGTTTTTTAACATTATTTAGACACAAATAAAATTAATCAATTGTTACCAAAGGTTAATATATAAGAATCAATTGATATTATATCATTTAACCAACTAAGGGTTAATTTGACATTTAAAGAACAAAACCCTGAACAACGATTATTCAAGTGGGACTCCATTAAACCTGCAACATGGAAGCAAGGATCAAACATTATCAATATTATATAAATTCATTTTAAAATTAAATGTTGACATGCCAAATGTAAACATGATGAGAACCATGATATTCAAATAATTCACTCTTGATCAATTTGGATGTCAATTTATAAAACAATTTGCAAAATTGAACAAGGGTCCTCATTTTTCAAAATGGGGGTATGTTGACCTCAATAGTATCTAATTTAAATGTAATTTTGAGAAATTATTATCAAAATTTACAACAAATTTTAATATATCATACACATACTATGTGTGAGGATTCCATATGACATACTACAATGTGAATTAATCTTTGGCCAAAGATCATAGATACGCCATTATATATTATGAAATGTATTTCATAAAGCAATGCAATATTGAGATAATCATTGTTATATAAAATGAAATATAATTTTTATAACATTAATATTAATATCTCCTGTATTATATTTTTAAATTTAGGTTTTTATTTTATATAAGACATGCTCTAAAATCTAAAATCTAATCAAAATTTTGAGCTAGTAAGCAAAATTTGGCCAATATTCAATGTTTTTTCTCAATACTTTCACATAAATATATGTAGGAATAATTAAATGTAATTACATGACAAAATTATGGAGTAAAAATAAGAGTGATAGTTATCATATTTTTAGACCATTGATATTTAAGTGGTGATTTTATCTGATATATTAAATTATCACTTAGTCTAAAAAGTTATATTGAGTGCTAAATGTTTTGGATCCAGAATACTTTTTAATATTTCATTACCTTTATGTTGGTTTTATAGAGCATACCTACATCATATTTCTAGTTATCCATTTTCTCAATAGATAATTTTATCAAAACTTAAGTTTGAATGCTTTTTTTGATCTTCCTAAACCTATATCCATATTACCCTAGTGGAACATATGTCTATTAATACTTTTTCTAAGGTCATTTGTGTAAATTTTTATGTTAATTTAAATTATATGTCTATATTAAATTACCAAATTAAAATAATTGAGAGCCCTATAATAATTTCCTTCAATAAATCCACAAATTTGGCTCTAGAATGTATTGACTTGGCATAATTATTTTATTAAAATAGAATGTAAGTATTTACTTAGTGAAAATATAATGTGTAATTTTTCCATTGAACATGTTAATTACATACTAATAATTTACATTTTCATTGGAATTATTTTACCTTTGGATACTCTTGACTTTAGAATATTTTAGATATAAACTATCGTGCCTCTGGAGTGTGTTTATTTGGCATTTTTAACATAGAATTTAATTATTAATACATGTGTAAAAATATTATTAGAAGACTATTTCACATGAAATAGCTAATAATATAGTATTTTATTTGACACTATTTATGTGATTGTAGAAAATAATGGCTCATATTGGCCACATCTCATATAGAGAGATCACATTCATTGATGGATCCATTTATTTGGATAGAAGAGATGTAGAAGGGTTCATAGAAATCTTATTTTTAGATAACTAATGCAATGATTTGTTGGTGACTCATTCAATATCATGGTCTGATGCAGGAGCATTAGGTTTTAGTTGTTATTTGTTTAATATTTTTGTACTGGATAGGTTTATGATTCCATTTTTTTTACATTATATGCTTTTCCATGCTTCATGTTGCTTTTTTGGGGTCATTTTGGCTTGTTTTCAATTTTCATGCCAAAACTAAAAGTTTGAATTTTTAATCTTGTTTTGGGTGTTTTAAGAGTTTACATTATCTCATAATGTTTGGTTTGGGCATGCTACTTCATTTAAGGTTAAAATAAGGTATTATATGTGTTTTATAACAATTCAAATGTCTTAATTCATAATTAATTATGTCAAACTCAACTAAGGTTGCTATCTTAAGAAAATACATAGGTTAAGTTTATGAGTTAATTAGATAGTTGAGGAGTTTCTGTAATGAAAGATAGGATAAATAAATGGAATATTATACATGGATAATTATAATAATATAATATAAATAAATCATGGATTTGAATAAATTAAATATAAACGTTTTTTAAATAAGGTATTGGTTGAAGTGTGTAACAAATTTGCACTAAAATAATGAAATATTGCTTCATTTGAGTTTCCTCTTAAAAATTCAATCTAATAATTCATGTGAGTAATATTGTTTTTTAAGTAATATTGTTTATTTTGGAAGGTTTTTATTGAATTTTTAGGTTTCAAAACACAAGATAAGCCTATTATAGTCAAGAAAGTATTTCTATAGTCAACTAATGTTATCTTTTATCCCTTTTAAGGATTGTTCAAGGTTGCAAATTGAGTTTTAGATCAGGAGATATATGTTGAGAGTGTTTCCCAATAAAAAATATCTTAAAATTTGTCTTAAAATTCAAATTTCCATTGATTTAATGTTCTCATCTTGTGTACAGTCGAGAAACCCTAATACACGATTTTGAAGTACAACAATCCTTCTAAAACAAAAACAAACCTTAAAAATAATTGAAACTTTGTATAAATGTGTAATGTGATATTTTTAATGAGTGATTTTTTAAAATTATTTTTATAACCTGTTTAAATAATTATTAAAATCTCTCTATCTACAAGCCTAATAGTAAAGGTTAGAAAACTTATTTTTCTTATTTTCTTTCATTTCAAGTTGAATGATAGTTGTAACCAAAAATGGCAGATTAAAAATTATATAATGAAAAAATAATATTTTAATAATAATTATTTCCTATTTATTTAATATTTCTAGTCAATAAGGTATTTAGCTTTATCATCTCTTTCTTAAGCAAGTTGAAGGCCTAGTCTTCCTTAATCCCTCCATCATTTTTGGTATCAGAGTAGGTTTTGGTTGTACTTAGAAGGTAAAATAAGAAACATATACTTTATTTATATCATTTAATATTATAATAATTACACACTCTTTCTCTATATTTTATACCAAATTGATATAAATAGGGTTTTACAAGGTCTTGACACAACTAGGACTCTCTTGTGTAGTATTAAGATTATAGCCTTCTTGATAAGTTTGTGGATCAATTTAGTATACTTATGAATTTAATCAATTATCTAATTATCCTTAGTGATTATTAAATTTTTACATAACCTTCAACATTCCTCTTATTTTAATTTTTGATAAGAAAACACAATGCCCAATCTTTGGGACTTAATCCCGTAGGCTTGTTTTAGCTTCTTTGTTAGATATTGATGTAAATAAAAATAAATTATGATTTAAAATAATTAAAAAAATAATTTTAATTATATTTTAATAAGAAACACATTTTTACCTTTATTTAGATTTATTATATCAATAAACTAAAAATAGGATTTAGACTCCACTTTGTAAACCTTAAAAACAGACATATAATCTATGTTTTGACCATAAATCTCCCTAAATGTGTAAAAAAACTCTAAAATAACCTTTAAAAAATAAAAAAAATGGTATAATATATATCCATAAAAAGTTTTAATTGATTTTTATCATCTAATTAGGATATACATTGATTTTAGTGTGCTAAAATAAAAGTTTTCAAGGTTTTTAAAATCTATAGGTCTGAGTTTTAAAAATAACTTCCTCACAAGGTACATAAAAACAATAAGATAAATTATAAAAAATGAAATAAATCTTCATACAAATTAATACAAACCATTTTGATTAGTACTTTAGGATATATAAACATTTTTGTCTTCTTAAACCCTTTTAAAGCCTCACTGAAAGGTATGTTGACTATATCTTGATTATAAATATTCATAAAAATCACAAAATAACTATTAAATAATTCAAATCACTTATTAAACATCCTGTTAAAATATTATAAAAATTTATAGACATTTTTTGTGGTTTAATCTCAAGATATAAAACATTTTGTGTCTCAAACCCTAGATTACAATTTACATGTTTGCTAGCAGGTCGAGACCAAAAAATGTAAACTTCCAATTCTATGAATATCTTTGGATATTAAAAAATTTAATAATAATATAATAAATTACACCCATTTTATCAAATCGTCTTGCATGAAAAAACATAGAATGCTTCAAAAAAGATAATAATCTTGACTATTAGAAACTTGATTATATTATGTTTGGATAGTAGACTTAATATTAAGGAAATTTTGAATATTACCAAATGTGAAATAATATTTATATATGTAAATGGACCTAAAAATGTTACCAAAATTTTAAAATTATTTTTAGATATTTTATTAATCATTTAATGTGAATAAAAATATTCTTTTTTATTGTATATTCCTTATTTTGTGTTCTAAAAATCTATAATGTCAAGAACACTAAATACAAAAAAAAGAGATGATTTTAAACAAAAAAAACAAACACACTTACGTGAGATAATTTTTAAAAAAAAAAAAAAAAAAAAAAACATCATATAATTATTTGATTTTTCTTTGCAATTATTATGCTCATGGATAATTACGAAAGATGGTTAGAACTCTACAACTTGGAACCCTATCCTACATCTTCTTGGATCCCTCTTTCCTTCTTCAAACCTAAGTGGTTTTATTTTATTATTCTTAAATTTGTTTATATCCTTTTTTTAGATTTCAAACCTTGTGGTATATTAATTTATTTATTTTTATTTTTTTCTTCTAGACTACACGCACCTTCTTTCTTTCCAATGTACAAGGCACTTCATAAGTGCCTTTAACTTAACATTAGATTGACTTAAACATGGTCAAGTATCAATAAAGGAAATAAAACATTTAAAATATCCAAATTACCTTAATAAAACCTTTAAAATTAATATAATAATCATAATATACTCTATGACATGGAAATCCCCTTTAAAAAAGTCTCAACAAGTTTGAATTTTTAAATATAGATTTTTGGCGTGAAAATGGAGTATAAGTTCAAAAGACCAAATATTAAAAATCTAATGATTTGCACACATATTAAATGAATTGAATTGAATTTAAACACAAAAAAATTACTAATTTAGTACAAAATTAATCATGAATAAGCTTCTTAGTGATATGAAATGACTTTCAAAACATACCTAAGACCAATATTTATAAAAATGAATTTTCTTGTGATCATGCACTTGCATTATAATAGAAGGTTATGGAAAGGAAACTTGAAATAAAGTGAAATAATTGAACTTAGAGGAGTATCCAAATGTGGTTCTATATGAGTTCCAATAATACAACCAAGAGATATATTATTGGAAGATATGTAAAAAATTCAAGAACACTTGGAGGAAATAGGAATTTCTCAAGGAAGATGTTTTATGATAGGTGATACAAGTGAAGGGGAGGGATAAACACAAGAAGAGGTTGTATAAGAAGAAAATGAAGAAACAAAAAAATAAAAAATCTTAAAATCAATCATAGAAGGACGTTTCAAGCCTAAATTGGAGGTTTCAGTGTATGGAGGCAACCTAAATGTTGAAGAACTTATGGATTGGATAATTACAATAGATAAATACATTAGTTATGAAGGAATAGTTGAAGATAAGAAGGTCAATTTTGATTCTAAAATATTCAAGGGACATGCATCTCTTTGATGGGATATTATCTAAGAGGAAATAAAGAAAATAGGTAAAGATAAATTCAAGTAATGGGATAAAATGATATCAAATCTCAAATCTAAATTCATGCCTATGGATTATCAAAAAAACTTGTTCATGAAAATCCAAAACTTGAAGCATAGATATAAGAGTGTAAGGGACTATACTGAAGAATTATACAAGCTTAAAATCATATATATTCATGTAGAATATGATGTTTAAAAAATATAATGGTAATCAATGGTTTGACGTTTAATATTTAGGATGAAATAATTTTGCCATCTCCAAACTCAGTGGAAGAGGATTATCAATTTTATCTCTAGGTAGAAGAGAAGTTGGCTAGAAATAGACTCAAAAATCTAGAGGAAGAGACAAAAATTTAAGAGACAAAGGACAATAAGGTGGTATAAGTCAGTTACAAGTTCATAATGAAGAATCAAGAAGCTCTCAAGGTCAAGACAATAATATAAGAGGAGGGTAATCATAAATCTGAATATGGACATATACAAGATGCAAAGGAGAGAGCTTCTTGGGAAAATGTTTCAAATGTAACATGTATGCTATCCATATGTGATATGAATCTCCTGAGAATCTAAAAAATAAGCCATAAAATAACTAATGGTAGAAATCAAGTTGTTCAATTGAGGAAGAAAGTGTATGATAACCATCATAGATGGAAGAACCTAAAGTGGGAGAATATTTTTAAATGAAGATAATACTATTAAAGAAAACTAAGGAGGTAAAGGAACCAGACCAAAGGAAGACATTCTTTAAAATTACTTGCAAATCAAAAGGTAAGCATTGTAAATTTATCATTGATAGTGGTAGTACAAATAACTTGGTTTATCCATAAATGGTTGAAAAACTAGGATTAAAAAGATTAACATATCCTACATTGCATATGGTATCTTGGATCCAAAAGGGACATCAAGTATTAATCAATGAATAATTTAAGGTTGATTTTTAGATTGGTAACTATAATGATGAATTACTTTTTGAATTCATGACTACGAATGTTTTCCATGTGTTTTTGGGTAGACATTGGTAGTTTGATAGGAGGGATATACATGATGGAAGGAGAAACACATATAAATTGGATAAGGATAGAAATAATCATACACATATAAATTGGTTAAGGATAGAAATAATCATACCTTGAAACCATTTAAATATGGTAGTTAAGTAGTTAAAAATAATACTAAGGTTATACTAGTTGGTGGAAAATAATTCTTATAGTTAATAAAGTAATAAGATATTGGTTGTGTATTGGTTAATAAGCCTAAGATAATCATTAAAATTACTAAGTTGATTGATTTGTGATTATAAATTAAGAATTTATTGTATGAGTGTGTAGATATAGTGGTTAATGAGTTTCCTAATGAGTTTCCACCAATTAAGAGCATAAATAGTAATATGGATTTCATTCTAGAAGCTAATTTTTCAATCAGAGCAGCCTATAAAATGACATTTGAGGAGAATGATGAGATCAAAAGGCAAGTACATGAATTGTTAGATAAAAGTATCCAATAAAAGTAAGTTGTCATAAGTGGTAATATGAGAGGTATTTTTTTTATAGAATAACTCTAATATATTTTGAAAATTAGAAAGGAGAATTATGTGAAAAAGGAGAAAAAGGCTGTATTCAAGGACAACAAGAGAGTGAGGTTATCATGTGAAGATCCCAAAGCTTTTTTCAAAAATAAAAAGGAGAAATATAGTTGTGATTATCTCATAGATTAAGGAGTTATAATGAAGGAGAAGATACATGTGATAGAGTTGGATAGATAATTTGGTAGCTATGAATAATTATAAATGAATGAAAGGATCAACCAAATAGTTTTGCATTTTTTTGTGAAGGGAACATGGAAAATATAAGTTATAAAAGATAGTATACATAAGAAGATGATACTCTAATATTAGCTAATTAAAAGAGTTTAAATAATAGATATATATGAGGATAAGATATTGTGGAGATGGTTGATATGGAGCATTAGATAACCTTTGGTGTTAGTGGATGGCATAAACAACATTTTAAAAGTGGAGAAAAGTATAAAAACATGTCTTTGAAACATGATGAATTGGTTGAAGGAATATTTTTGTGAGCTCTTGATTTACTTAATGTGTTTATTCTATGTGTAGATTCATTAATTAATATGAGGAAAAATAAAAGATATGTGTGGTTCAGTTCAACATGTTCATATATATTAGAAGCAAAGTGAAGAGATAGAACAAGAAGATATTATTGTTAACTATTGTAATAATAAAGGAGTGTCTTCAATAGTTATAGATATGGTTGGTATGGATATGGGATTATTATAAGAGTATATTTATATTAAAATGGATACAAAAGAGAGTGAGAAACTTATGGTATAATAATGTTCTCAAGAGGACAAATGAGATGGAGTTCATTTACAATAGCTAGAGTTGGGAGAAAAGACTCTCACAAGGACAAGTGAAAGAGATTGGAAATAATATGAATTAATTATTTTAATGTGGTATACATATATATTTATATAGTAAAATAAGATACAAAAAAATAATTTATAAATTTTGATGAATAGTTCATTAATTGGGAGAAACATTGGAGACCTCATGAGCAAGATCTCATGAATGATTTGTACTCATAAAGCATGATGTAGAAAAATTAGGTTTAATTTGTTATTTTTCAAAACTTTGGTATTATATAGGTTTAAGAGGTCATATTTTGTCTAGTTGAATCTTTTCCATGCTTTGTCTTGCTTGGTTTTGGTCATTTTGACTTGTTTTCAATTTTCTCATCAAAACTAAAAATGTGAATTTGTTAGATTATTTTGGGTGTTTTAATATTTTATTTCACCTAATAATTATTTTTTGGACATTATAATTAATTTATGGTTCAATTAATCTCTTATAAAAGTTTTATATAAATTCAAGTATCTTAATTCATAAGGGATTATTCAAACTCAACCAAGGGCGTTATCATTAGTAAAGACATAGGTTAAGTTTATGAGTTAGTTAGATATTTGAGGATTTTTTAGAATTAAGGAGATGATAATTAAAATGAATATTACACATGGATAATGATAATATTATAATATAAGACCAATAATTACAATATTTGAAGAAAAGAAATAAAAATGTTATGTAAACATGATATTGGCTAGACTCTGTAACAAATTTGTACTAAATCAATGAAAGATTAATTAATTCAAGTTTCCTATTGAAAATTCAATATAATAATTCATTTAAATGAGTAATATTATTTTTTTTAAATCATATTATTTCCTTGGGAAGTTTTTCATTCACTTTTCAGGTTTTAAAACATAAGACAGGCATGTTACAGTCAAGAAAGTACTTCTACAGTCAAATAAATTTGTATTTTATCAATTTTGAGGATTGTTCAAAGTGAAAAATTGAATTTAATAGTATATTATACATGTGGATAGTGTTTCCAAATCAAAAATATCTTAAAATAGCTTAAAATTCAAATTTTCATTGATTTAATGCACTCAACCTATGTATAGTCTAGAAACCCTAAAATAGGGTTTTGAAGTATAAAAATACTTCTACAACAAAAATGAACCATTAAAATTTATTGAATTTTTTTTATGAATATGTAATAAGATATTTTTAAATATTAAAAATTTGTTTTAAATTTTTTATCACCTTTTCAAAGAGTCCCTCTTACAAAAGTTAGAAACCCTATTTTGCTTGTTTTCTTACATTTCAAGTTGAATGACAGTTATAACCCAACATGGTGGATTGAAAACTATATATAATGAAAAAAAAAATTGAAACATGAATATTATAATTTTATTTAATTTTTTTTTCCATAAGGTATTAATCCTAGTGATCTCTTTTTTAAGCAAATTACAATCTTGATCTTCCTTAATCCCTCCATCATGGCCACATGAAACATTAAAAATTATATTAAGTATGGAATGTGTTTCTAAAAATTTGATTTATGTTTAAAAATAATATATAAACAAATATTAACATTAATATTAGGTCATTAAAATGGATTTACAGGTGGAATTGTATATAAAAAGTGGCATGGTTCATTTTGATAAACATAGAGGATTCTTGTTATTCATATGGTTGGAAAATATAAACTTATCTAGAATCTTAAATTTTTGGTGTAGAAAGTATTTAAAATATTTGAAATGTAATTATAAATTTCTTTTAAAATCTTTATCAGTTGGATTTACTTCTATTTCTCACCGAATCAATATGGATAAAGAATTTGGTAAAATAACATTACATGCAAAAATGTTTACTTTCATAAGGATGTAAAAACTAGCCACTCTAGAAAAAGATACCTTAGAATCTCATTTTTATGAATTAAAATCATTATCCTAAAAAAATACTATTTTGAAACATGTTGAGAAAGAGTTTTAAAACAATAAGTCTTCAACAACTCAAGATATTAATTTTTTTAATGAGAAATATTTTAGGGTTGGAATTGAGCATTACCGCCTAACTCCTAAATACCAGTACAAATATCTTAACATAAATAGTGTTTATAAAATATTTATCTCAATGTTATGTATCCAATTGCCTCTTCAATGGGATGAAATTTTTTTACCTTTTAATAAAACCACTAGTGATATCATATATTTAAATTTGGATCAATAATTACATAAATCTGAGACTCATTTTTATATTATTGATGGCCAACATACCATAAAATCACAAAAGACATCTGGAAAACTCTAGTTTTGTGTATCTACATGATAGAGTGAAACATATTTATACTCATAGTATGTTAGAAATATCCTCAACTAAGCAAATAATTGTAATTTATAAAAAAGAGAACAAAAAAATTAAGTATGGGTTCATCTAGAATTTATTGACCAACTATACAAATCAAGGAAAACCTAGATCATAGAGAAAAGACCACATTGAGTTGGTACTGGCCATGACAAGGTATAAAATTTTAAGGTACTCAATATTTTTATTGTAAATTTAAATATTATTACTAACATAATTTAAAAAAATATTTGTCCCATTTGTTCTTATGTTTTGAAATAGGTTCTTGAATATAATAACTTTAATATTTTTAATAATAATGAAATAGATAGCTTGAATGATAAGCTAGTATTTCTCATATTTATAGATGATATATGGGTAAAATGGGTGATGTGTTTTTATATCTATATGAATGGTGTGCTTGCATGTTCTTGAAAAATGTATTGTGATCCATATTTTAATCTAAATTCTATAGACAATCTCACATAAATTTTTTACACAGTAATAAGGAGATTATATTCAAAATATCTATCCATATTTTTAAATAAATTTATAGATATATAAGTTTGGAAAAAATTATCCATTGACCCTAGTTTCAAACTAAAAAAATTAATTGATTATTTCAAAATAATAAAAGAAGATAAAAATACAAGGGCAAAAATTCTTGACTATTTCAAGTTGTGAATATCAGAATAAATTTATTTGATAAATTGAGCTAAATTTAATGTTTTGAAAAGGTTTTATATTTATGAAATCCATTTTAATCAAGTTTTTAAGGAGTTTGGAGAATGGAAAGTAAAATATAAAATAAAAACTACTTTCATAGGATATGAGTACAAAGAAAAAATAGATGAAGAAACAAAAATGTCAAATGATGCTAAAACCATTATATAAATATATACATTATCTTTCATTAATAACACCCATGTAAGGGATAAATATACATATTATTTAACAATTCAAATTTACATTCCATTCCAATGAAATGAAACTTTGATAAGATTAATAAACCATATCCCCCCTTAGCCATGAAGTAGTTATTGATGATTTATATAATGTTGTAACAAAAAATACAAAAAAAATTATATTAAATATATGCTCACTTGAATTAATTATAGTGCCCTAGTTTCTATTTGTATATTTCTTATCCCCATGGTTGAAGCACACCAATTTTTTAAAAGTGTTTGAAACTACATTAAATTTTTTTAAAACATTAATGAAAACATTTTTTAAGGATGTTATAGAATTCATAATGACAAAGATGAGTTTGGATTCTTAGTGATTTATGGAATTTATGTAATTCATAGAATAGATAAAATTATTGAGGAAGAGGTGGCCATACAATTTGACTAGTCACATACAAAGCCCTTGGATATTGTGTGGCCAAATGATATTGGGTTTTATAATATTATATCATCCATTTTAGTTTTAGATATCAATGTAATTTTGGGAATAAATGATTAATAAATGTAGTATAAATGAAACTCTTGTTTTGATAATTTATAGTGTCATAATTGCATTTTAATGAATAAAAAATAAAATATAGCTTCTTTAATATGAATAGTGGAAAATATAAATTAGGATATGATGTTAAAACATTAATATAAATATATGATAGGGAATCAAGATTAGACCCCAAAACTAAATTCAAATTACTCATAAAAAATAGTCACACACATTATTAATAAGATTATTTTCATTTTTTGATTATTTACTGGAATTGATTAATCCATTACAATTAAGGATTTACATATGTGAATAAATATCCTAAGGAAGCATTTAAAATTAAAATATAGAAGAAAGTGTCTCTATTCAACAACATGCTGACATGAATAAAGAGCCAAAATATTGTACAAAATATACATAATTTATGGTGATGGAAAGAAAATGTACATCAAAGTAAATTACATTAATTAAAATTTATTGATGACTCTAAGTGTATCATAGGTATTCTTAGTGTTTAAATATCACTTCTCATTTTAAAATTCAAATAATTAAGAGCATGAGTAGAAGGTTGTGGTAATATGGTTACCTGTGATGAGATAGAGGCAAAGAAAGCAAATTGTTCCACAATATTTATATTAGTTAGTGGTTGGGAGCCACCATGGCCTAAAAATATGATTTATGCTAATTTTTGAATTAATCTCAACTCTAAGTATAAATATAATCTATGTGAATATTTATAGTTTAAACTATGCTAAAGTGATTTGGTTAAAAAAAGAAGTAAAAAGGTAGGTTAAGTCAAAGAAGAAAAGTGTTGTTGATCTTCATCTTAGACATCATGACAAAGTTAAAATGCTTCCTAGGAATTCACTTAAAACCAATATATGAATTAAAATAACATAATCTTAAATGACAACATATATTAAGAAAACTTCTTGGGAAGATAAGAAATAATGTAACTAGGAGCCATGTTTACTTTAAAGATTTACTCCTTTAAGCAGATAGTTGATGCACATCTACAAATGTAGAGAAAATAAAATGAAACAAACTAAGGAACCTTCAATTAAACTAGCATAGGCATAAGTTAACAATTTTGTATTCAAAAGGTACATGCCAAGAATTCCAAAGAACTATTCAAATCTAAGATTCAAAATAAATAATTGAGAGAGAAACCATATAGCAAATGATGCAAAAAAATTCAAGGAATATTTTCAAAATTCCTTGTTTGCATCAATAGCTCAAAATTATACAATTTTTGGCTCAAAATTCCCTCTTATTTTATAATGGATAGTACTCATTTTATAGAAACAAGGAAGTATGTCAGTCAATTGCATTAACTTACAAGTGTACAAATGTAAAGGATAGTTGTCCTTTCTATAATTTTTTTAAAATACACTAGACTTTCCAAAATGAACTGACCTATAAGAAAATGTGCTAACAAAATGCTCATTCATTTACAAAATAATATCCCATTTTAAAAATTTACAATACTTCAATAAAAGAGAATATTCCTAACTAACGTGTAGACCCTATGCTAATGAAGTCCCTCAGTTCTGTTGAAGTAGCCTTACTACCTTTTGATGTTGCTCATCAATAAGTCTCAAATTAACTACAGGTTAAAGGAAGAGTTCATCCTCTTACTGAGTTAAGTCATAAAGGTCCCTTTTATTTCTATCCAAGGATTATTTAATGTTCCTTGCCTTGATAATATTTTCTTTTATTATTAGGATCATATGCATAACCTTACTATTGTCAGTCCCAAACCTACCTTGACTCTTGATCTTTACCACCTACATGACCAAGGTGGTCCTATGGTTGAATTCATCACAGTAATGATTCGAAAGGAGCTAAGTTTTGTATGATTATAAATCATGGTCTTAAGTAATTTTAATATCCTATCTAGTAACTCTTTATCATCCCTAAAGAGTCTTTCCAAGATCTTGGACCACATGCTCAATCCATGAATTTTATATATAATCAATCTCATGACTATGTTGAGATGGGATAGGCTAATGGTCTTGAAATTTGGTATTTTATGTTCTATCAAGGTGTCAATTAAATCCTTCATCTTATCTTTTGAACTCTACCATTGAGTAAATAAACCCTTGGTTATTGCATCTTATTGATGTAATACACCTTGTCTTGACTTTTTTATCTTTAGACAATTAAACATGTCACAAAAGGATTCCTCAAACATATCTGTCATAGGGTTTGGGATAGATAAAACGTCTTCCCTCTCTAAATTATTCATTTGCTTCTTCAGGGTCTCTATCTATTGTTTCATGCCCTTGATACTAGTTTGTAGCTACGTTGATTGAGATTGGGCTAATCGAAGTATATCTTCTTCAAATATGGGGTGATTACCAAACATTTGACCTCCTAATAGATTCAAATCAACAAATGGTTCCACCTTTTGAAAAAATAATTCACCACCAACAACCATGGCTCTCTTTTCAATCACCCATTCCAAACCTAGAATTTATGTATTAAATTAGACTCCAACTAATGATTGAGTTATTTGAGGAGTCTTTAGAATCTCTAATTATGTCTCACTTAAAGTCCCAAGTTTAGCCACTTTTGTGCCACTTATCTCCCTAAGGGATATCACCCTTCTTTCTTTATCTTCTTTCATTAGGTCAATTATCCATGGCTTAATCTCATCATGAATAGTTATGTTTACTAACTTGGTTATGGCCCAAGAGGGTTGTAGAGTAAGAACCTTTTGAAACTTGCCATAAATGAATAGTTCAGGGATGATTAATCCTTGTAGAAAATTGTATTCACTAAATATATTGACCTTGATCAAAGGGTGAGTGAAGGTTAGTTTGGGTATCTTTGTTCTTACTAGAACCAATGAAAGTTCTACCTTTCTCTTTTGTGTGGGAACAACTAGAACTAGACTCAAATATAATTCTTTCCCTTTTTATTTCTTCACATCTTCAGTTTGGGGTTGGGGTTCCTCCATTTGAATTTCCTCTTCATTAGATTGATAAGTAGTGGATAACATCTTAAATTCATCTTCCACTACCTCACTTGGGTCCAATGCCACCACATTAGTGTACTCAATTAGAGAGCCTGTTTCACTAAATAGGGTTGAAGATGATGTCTCCTCCTTAGGTCTCTTTATTCAAGCCTCTACTTAGTATTTACTTTAGGATTTTGGACTTCCGCATTTGATTATGGTTTCATGGGAAGAGTTTTAGAGGATTTACCTCTTGACAAGTGTTATTACCTCAGGCCAAGTTGTCAAATGTCATCACTTGCTTTTTAGTCCCTCATCAATCTAGATTCTAGGTTGATGCAACATTTCTTCAACATTGTTAATACCACTATAAAAGATGTATCCTTGATGTATATTGAGACATAGACTCCTACCTAATGTTCATAGGTAAAATTTATTTGTTTGACCTTAAAATGTTTCCAAAATCTATCATTGGGGTCCCATTATTTGAATTCATCATGTTGCAACTTGAAATATGCTTATGCCTAACATCATCTTCAATTTTATCCCAATACTGTAAGATGATTTTTCCAATAGACAAGGGTGGAGTATGTAGAATTTCTTTCCTTTTGCCTCTATAAACACCATAAATGCCATTACATATTTGGAATGAAACTTATTGCTCAACCAATTTGTTTAGAACATGGACTGGCAATCTAAGTGGAGTGCACTATGCTTCCTCAATCCTAATGATTATGTAGTCCATATAAAACTAGATGTCCCCAATGGACTCAATGGACTTCTTTCAAAATGGGTTGACTCTTGGCATTAGGTTTCCTATTATAGCCTTAATCAAGGTAGGATAAATGCAACCATAGATAAAATGAATATGGTCCCTATACTTGAAGATATGTGTCTTTGAATAGAACTAAGACAATATATATGTCTTTTCAAGTGAAAATCCCCTAAAGTTGGGGATCTCAATTATGGTAAGCAGGGCATCCAAAAGATAAGACATCATATAGAATTTTTTTAGACCCTTTCTTGACTATGGAGATATGCCTACATAAACATGTGCTAATAACTTCACCAATGGGATGGTTGAGCTCTTTCTCAATAATAAAGTATACCAGGGGTACCCAAATATTGTCAACATAAGTGGTAGTGGGGTTTCCACATAACCTATTTATCAAGGTAATTATCATTCTAATTCCATGTCAGAATTAGCTTATGGGAATGTTTCCACTAAGTTCAGAAATCACATGGTTTATAGAATACAACCATCAGGCCAGGAAGGTTTTGAGGTCATATTTCTTAACCCATTCATTAAGTGTGGGTACATTTACTCAAGGCTTGGGTAAATTATAATAGTACTCAAAATTAATGGGAAACACATAAGCATTGTATTTACGAGTACATTCATTGATTATCATACCCTTTTCAATTTTACATTCTTTAAAAATGGGGAAAAAGACATTTATACAATGAAGTACCTCTAGTTTTTCCACTATGTGGTGAATGCTCATCATCTTTGTTGTAACTAGGTCATAATATCTTGTCTTAAAGGATGAATGTTTCTTATCCTCCTTTGTTATGGGATATATCTCTTTAATTTTCAAAAATATCCTAGACCAATTATTATCTCTAATGTTCAATGCAATAGAATCAAATAATGTGTCCTTAAAGACCCTTCCTTTTGAATCTATGGTTAAGTATGGATCTATGTCCTCTCTATGTTTCTTTTATGCTACCATGACTATGAGATTTATAAATTTCTCACTACTGGTCTAAATTTTTTCTTTGTATTAATCTAAAATTGCTCAAATGATAATTGAGCTCTCTCTAGTTTGACTATGGTCAATTTGAAATCAAATTAGGGCTTTGTAAATGTTAGGGTTTCTCTACAAATATTTTTTGGGCTTCAATGTTGATGGTTTTTCTATACTTAAGTGAATTTTGTGCCTTGGATTTTATTTGAACCTTTTCTTTTATACCTTTGCTTTTTTGTGACCACAAAATCTTTGGTGTTGTCATTTTCTACTTAGGTCTCATCCATGTGGCATTCGATTGGCACTTTCATGGCACTTTTTTCATTAATGTTCAAAATTGACCATTGCACTTTGAAAATCCTTCTTGGTCTTGGTCTATTAGATAATATTTCATAGATAACAAGTCATTAATCTCAAGCCTATGAGTTTCAAACCATTGGTCTTTGTTTGTACTAGGCTATATGATTATGCCACTTGGTAGTCCTACAAGGCTCCTTGAGCTCTACACTTTATCAGCTCCATCATTTGGTACACATTCTCCATGTGGAAATACTACAAGACCTCAAAGGTCCTATTGAATAGTCCATATACATCTCACTCTATTTGATCATGTTCCTCTAATCTCATATGAGTCATATATCCTTCAAAGGTGCATGATGTTTAAGTTATGATCAGGACATATAATAACTTAGGTTACATAATTTAGTCTATGGTTTATTTCATGTTAATAAACATGATATAAAACATAGGCTAAAGTATTTATGCTAAGTCTAAATCATGATAAAATGGGGACCCTTAATAATAAAGGATTGAGTATAATGTTTTTTAACCTAAGTTTTTATTGTATTAATAAATATGATAAAAATTTAAGGGGAAAAGTTCTAAGAAAACTTTTAATAACAAAACCTTACATTTTTTAGGTTAATTAGATGAAATAGTCCCCAAAATATCATGGGACATATGGGGGCCAAGCATGATATTTTAGAGTAAAGTTTAGTCAAATGTTTAAAAACATGACCATAATTTGGGATAAAGTTTGAGTTATGTTTATGGAGTTTTATAATTATTCCCACACAATTTTACTTCATTTATGATAGGTCAAAGGTTAATAAAAGATTGATGAAACCTAAACATGTTTATTTTCCAAATGAGGTCCCATTGATCTTTTAAGATAAGGAAAAACATGTCCATTTACCCAAATGAGATTGGTTACTGAGCTTGAATTTGATGATCTCATGGACATCAATGATGGCCTTACAGACATCAATTGATAGTAAAAAGAACATAAAAATTAATCTCATATAATTATTTATAGGGGATAAAATTTGACAGTCTCATGGACATCAATGATGGCCTCACAGACGTCAATTGATGATCATGAGAACATTAATTTTAAGTTTGCATAATTAACCATAGGGATTAAAATTTGATGGCCTCATAGACATCAATGATAGCCTCTTCACTGTCAATTGATGGGTATGAGAACATCAAATTTAATTCCCATGAATAGTAGGTCCCATAAGAACTTTGAATTGATATGCATCATTTGATTGATCTTGCTCGAGTAAACACAGGTCATCAATTATGATCTATGTAGTTAAACATCATTAGCTCCTACAGTCACAAAATGATTAAGTAATATCAAGACCATTTATACTTTAGACCAAATTATGACATAAGTCTCTTAACCTAGATTCTTAAAACACAATAAAATGAAGACCTTTTAAATAATTAAAGTCATAACATAAGTTTTATCTTAGAGTTTTATTGTATTGATAAATATAATGAAAATATTAGGGTAAAACTTAAGCTAAATATATGTTATAATAAAAAGGGACCCATTTCTATCCATGATGGTTTTTTTATGTTAGATCATTATCATTCACGTGAACACAAATCGTCGATCCTGTAAAGAAGCACACAAATTAAATTAGGGCTCAAAAATGTTTAAGACTTATGATAAAGTCTTAAGACTAAAGTCTTGTTTGTGTTAATAAATATTAATGGGGCCTTAATAATAAGACATTTATTTAAGTTAATAACATATTAAAAGGACCCTAAAAACATTGAAATTTAGACCACATTAAAATAAAAGGGGATAAGGGCTCAGGATATTAGAGAGACCTAGTGTATAATTTGTAGACTAAGGTTTGATCATGTTGAAAAATACAACTAAGTATTAGTATAAAATTTTAACTAAGTCCATAACATTTTAAAATTTCCCACATAATTTTATTCCTACCAAACTTGAATTTGAATGAGGGGTCCAAGCCAGGGTTTTTGAAGGAGGGTTTTAGGAATCTTGAAGATGGATTCAATTTGATTTTTAAAAGACCAAAGGCTAGTAAGAGGTTAGATTAAGATAAAATCATTAAAATTATGAAACCAAAATAATATCTACCTCCTATAGAAATATGTTAAATGCATAACCTAAAACAAGAAGGTCCAAAGTTAGCAAACTTTAGACAAGGTTAAACCATAGCCATGAACAAGTAGACCAACTAGAACATGGTGTTGATGATCTTCATAAATGAATAATCTGAAAACATATTAATGACATTTTTATCAAGTGAATTTCTAGTTTTAAGTTACAAATTACACAATTTAATACATGGGTCCCTAATTTTCATAAATAAGAGGTATGTTGACCTCAAAAAATGGCAACTTCCAAGGGAAACATAGTAATATGTTAGAATTCAAAGACTCTAGTTTCGATAAATAACAAGATTACTTATTCTAATTGATTACTACCATTATAAATATTAGTTAATAGTTAAGACAAACCTTGATTCTATATAATTAGGATCAAACATCAAAACCTAGCCATGATGTGTGTATACTTTGATTATACTTATTGTTTGCCATGTGATTTATCGGACAACTTCTAGGTTTCATGTCTTCAATCATTAACATTAACTTATAACATGTTTGTATATTCATTAAGAATCATTATTTAACTCAAATATGGATTGGTCATTAATCTACCACTAGCTAAACATCCATATCACTGATAAAGATTCCTTTAGCTTCACTCTAAGCCTTTCCTTACTACCGTCTAGGTGTCTGTATCCCCAGTGGAGATTACCAAAATCACCTTTGCTTGGAAAACTTTTTATTTTGAAATAATCTCCTCTTTTTTGTATTTTTTAGATATTTTAGGCTTTCTAGCAAAGCTTAGGAACCATTTAGGGATTTGGTCAAGTGTTTGATCCTTAGACAATCACCTATGGTTGCAAGTTTGTCCTTGGCAAGGATATTTGTTAAGTGCAAACATGATTTTGCCTTAATAATTCAAGATTTCATCCCACATGTGTAATTATTATTGAAATCAAATTTAGATCTAAATAATGTTTAAATTCTCATATAACAATTGACCTATCTACTTGTCCTTACTAGTTTCTTTAAACTATAACATAAGCTTACATTTCAAACCCATGATCAACAAAAGATTGATATTCATACCTACATTTATGAACTATGGATTTATTGAGTATTTCAGATGAATTCTAAGCTTAAGGCTATCGAAAAGGACTTATTAGAAGCAAGAAACCAGGAAAAAACACACAAAATAGAATGTAAATGAAGCAGAAGGTAAAGAAACAAATATATATATATATATATATATATATATATATATATATATATATATATATATATATATATATATATAAACAAGGGATAATAAGGAAAGAACATAAATAAGCTAATATATTCAACCTACTCTATCTCTAACTATTCTTACAATTTACTCCATGAAGACCCTAGTGGGAGTAATAGAAAAATAATGCTTAGACTACTTGCCATTAGTGGGAAAAGTGAATTCATCTCTTTGTAGGTTTTTTAATTTAAAGGTTTATTTCTAAGTGTCTCAACAATATGATAGGGACCTATCCACAAAAGTGTGAAATTCCCATGTTTACCCTTAGGCTTAGATGCCCTATTCCAAAAAATAACTAAGTCTTCTTGCTTGAACACCTTTGTCTTTGATTTATTGTCAATCCACCTTTTCATCATGGTCTAGTGCCTACTAAAATTGGCAAAATCCTCTTCTAGTGCATCCTCCATTTGAACAATATCAAGCAACCTTGAATTTGACAATTCCTAATCATCTTCCTTGTATTCCTACATGAATTTGTATGTTGGTAACTTGAGGGTGATGGGAAAGATGGGCTCTTAGCCATACAATATCAATAAGGATGATACCTTGAGGGCTTGCTTGACCCTTATTTTATCTATCTATAGTGCATATTTGAGAAGCTTGTGATATATCCTAGGCTTATTTGCTAAATAATTATTTATTGCCTTCATCAAGTTGTTATTGGTTGATTCCGATACTCTATTCCCTTAAGGGTAATGTTTGGATGAGAACTTGAGACTAACACTATTTTCATATGCCCATTTGGTCATTTTAATAGATTTAAAATTTGATCCATTATCACATACTGGAGAGACCAGTCTCCCAAATCTAGTGCATATATTTTCTTCCAAAAAAGTGATCACTTCTTTAATCTTGCACTACTTAATGGCCATTTCCTTAGTCCATCTAGTGTAGTAGTTAGTAGTAGTTTGAATGTATTTGTGACTTTTTGATGAATTGGGGTTGATTACCCCCATGAAATCTAGGCCCCACTGAGAAAAAGGTTTATCTACCATAACTGGTTGCAGTGGCATAGATACCTTGGGCTCCTTTGTATAGAAAAATTGACATGAATGGTATTGAATTACATTATTATGTGCATCCTCAAATATTGTAGGCCAATAATAAATATCTCTAAGGATTTTTTGAGTAATTTTCCTTCTAGATAGATGTCCACTTCCCTGCTTCTCATGAAAAGTTGTCATGAATTTAGTTACTTCTTTGGATATACACCTCAAGTAAATGCCTTTAATCTTAGGGGTCTTATTTTCTCCTTAGTCATACTTATAAGACAAGTGCCTTAGATCAATAGATAGACAATTGGATCTTATCAATCATTGGATGAAAAAAATTCTTATTCAACCTACATGATATTAAGTTTGGGGTTAGCATTGGCAATCATCTGAATCAAACCTTGGCATCTTACAATTTTTTTAATCTTCAGTTCAATTTCATATTCCTATAGGACTAACATCCACTTACCTCTCCTTTATCCTAGTTCATTTTGGTTCAACATGAGATTTATATTAGGGTCTGGTAAGATAGCATACACCTTATTCCTAAGAATGTAATGCCTAAATTTTTTCACTGCCTTTACTAATGCACATGTTTTTTATCAATTAAATAAAAATTAAACTTAGAATTATTAAAAATTTTGCTCATGAAAGTAATTGTATGATTATATCCATAATTTTTTTGAGTTAAAACTGTAGCAATAGTATGATCAGAGGAAAATAAGTAAAGGTAAAAATCCTTGGAGAAATTTATACTTATCAAGATTGGAGCTTGTCCAATTGCCTCATTAATGTCCTCAAAGGCCTTCTTAGTTTCCTCATTCCAAGTGATTTTGGCATATTTTTAAAAAAATTAATTAAATGGTTTGATAATTTATAAAAAAATAGAAATAAATTTCCTTAAAATTTTAATTTTTCCAAAGAATTATTTCAATTCTTTCCCAACAAGATTGGTTAGAACAATCCCTACTCCAGATCTAAACATACACCTAAGACCATCAAAATGTAATTTATAAATTCTTGGTAATGCATGAGAACTCTTAGGACTACGCACCTTAAAATCCTTGAGATTATACACTCCTAATTTAGAATCCATCATGTTTATATCATTAGAGTTCAACACGTTAACCCTTTTATTCATAACATTATATTCTGTAATCATGTATTTCATATGAGGCTCTTTTTCCACTCTGATTTGATTTGGGACTCCTTTCCATGGCAGCCACAAATGTGAACAATCAATGGACATATATCCATTTAGGGCCTTTATCCACTCTCTACTTAATAGTAATCCATAAGTATCAGGTATGTACACCACCTATATGTCAATAAATTACTGAACCCTAGGCTCATAGGCAAGTTTCATATGAACATTTGATAATTCCCTAATTACCTTGATTCCATAATTATCTAACCGAGTGAAAAATCTATAATATTTTATAGGAGTCAAGCCAAGTTATTTATAAATACCTATTGGAATAATGTTTGTGGATGCACCAGAATCTAAAAAAAATCTATATAAATTTTTACCAAACATTCTAATAGTAAGAAAAAAAAAGGTGGGGATTTTATCTTAGCTTTATACATAGTAAAATTGGTGTTATCAATTTTGGGTGGCCTACCAAGTATCTTAGATAAGGATTCCAATAATAGGTATCTTTTCTCAGTGATCTGCATCAACTCATGTACCTTAATATTAGCCTTAATTTTTTTCATGTTCTTCACAATATTATAACCAATTTTATTGGAAAATTTAAATGCATTAGTACTATGTTTAGAAATACTTCCCTTTAAGGGCTTTGGGTTGTTATCTAAGGTAGTATTTGGAGGAGTGTCAAAGTTATTTGGAGTTTTTCAAGTATTTAGGTTTTAATTCTACTTTATATTCCTTAGAGGGTAGGTCTTCTTCAAAAACTATTGGAAAGTGTGGACTTTTTTAGGAATATCATCAAGTTGATTATCTTCTTGGAAAGAGAAGTCAAACATCTCTACCATGAAGGCTTGGTTAGCATATTTAGATCTTGATGTACTTACACCATTATATTTGTTAGGAAATAATTCAAATGTATCCAATTCCTCTTGAAATTCTTCAAAATCTTTACAAAATTTAATGCAATATATCTCACCATGCCTAGAAGTGCAATGTACCCTACAATAATCAAGAAAAGTAATACCAATAATATTTATATCCATTGTTTTATTATAAACATAAGATTAATTATTATTATTATTATTATTATTATTATTGTAACTATCATTATGAAACCTTTTATTTGGCATATTGAAGCTTTCAAAATAAAATTTCCTACCCTAACTCTCTCTAGTATTACCAACTTGTTTCTACAACTAAAGAAAATCAATACTTTACTTTTGGACCATTTTTAAGATAGAGCCATTTAATTTTTTTGGGGCCTTAAAATGATGAACCTAATTATTATTAGTACCATTGGTTCGTAATAAATCCTTTTGGTCACTTGATTTAATCTATTTGCATTAGTATTCAAGAATCCTAAGTTATGAGTTAGATGAGCATGACTTAAAGGTAACTAGTTCAACATTGGGTTTTGATTCAAGGTGGGTATGTTATGATTTTTGTTTGGGAAGACATTTTAGGTAGGAAAATGTGAGTTGACATTGGGAACAGAGTAAGCCATCTGACCTTTGGGTTGAATTTGATCATTAATGGTCACTATTTTATAATAGGTGAAATCTAGAGTATTCATAGGCCCAACAACTCTCTTTATGAAAATAGAGGTCATGGGATGAAAGGTATATTTATAGATTTCCAAGGATAAAGCCTCATCTAGTATATAAGGATATAAATTCCTAATAAATATCTTTTGTAACATAGCATTTAAAGATGTTATGGGTTCATTTGAATCCCTTTTTACCATGCTAAATTGTTGGTACAAGACACAAGGATTAATAATTTTGACAAATTAGTTAATTAAAACATTGTTAAAGTGGTCCCAACTATTAATGTAATTATCAAGTGAATTAAAAAACCATTTCATATGTATCTTATTTAAAATTAAAATTAAATATCCTACATGTTACATCTTCATGGACTACATTTATCAATATTAATACAGCTTTGAATAACTTAATATGTTCTCTACAGTTAAAATACTAGTAGGACTAAATGTTGGCAAATATTTCTCAAGGTTAAGAGGAAGGTCATGTACCACACCTAGAAAATTTATAGAAGATCCACCTAGCCAATCCATACCTTTATGTGGATTAAATATGTGAGTATCATAAATTGGGGAAGCTGGCAAAGACTTTGAAATCCTATGCTTACCTTTGTCCCACCTAGATCTTCTATGGAATTATAACTCAAGTAGAGGTTCCTTGGTCTCTGAACATGACATTTTTTGTATTCATGGTAATTATAGCTTGATAATTTTGAATCATGTTTGAAATATGATGTGTCAAATCAATCTTTACAAAGAGAGGCGATCAGACTTAGACATTAGGCAAATTTTGTAAAGATTGATGTAAAGAACAATAAAGGGCAAAAATATTTAACTAAATTATCTCAAATAAGTGTCCAAATATGTAAGTGTGAATTATCTTTTATGTTTTAATCTCAAATGAACTCAATTGAGTAAAGGATCTAAGAACCTTTGATCAAAATAGCTATTCCTAACCTCAAATCTATTAGATTCATAATTCTAAAGCTATCTTTACCACAATCTAGCATATGTTTTCAAATAATGTCAATATTTGTCTAAATGAGCACAAAGACTAGTTTGAAAATGTGAAGATCACTAGGCTTTACATGATTATGCTAAAAGAAAGACAAATATGCAAATAATAAATTTATATTTAAACAAAATTCATAAAAACCATCAAAGATACTATAAATCTAAAAATAATTAGGCCCTCCTTCTATCACAAATGGAGATCCACATATGGATGAATTTAATTGTATAATAAGTGTTATTAGTTTTTAAATAACACTTCTCATTTTATAATTTGAAAAATTTATAGCATGAATAACAGGTTATGGTAATCTGGTTACATGTGATGAAATAACGATAGAGAAAGCAAACTATTTAACAATATTTATATTAGTTCATGGTTGGGAGCCATCATGGCCTACAAATATTTGTAAATAATAATATGATTTATTCTATTTTTTTAATTATTCTCAAATCTAAGTCTAAATCTAATCTATGTGGATATTTATAGTGGAAACCATCCTAGAGTGATTTAGTTAAAAAAAAAGTAAAAAGGTAGGGTAAGGTAGATAAGAAAAGTGTTGTTGATCTTCATCTCAGATATTATGACAAATTTTAAATGTTTCCTAGGCATGCACTTAAAACCAGTATATGAAGTAAAAAATCTTAATCTCGAATTATAGCATATATTAGGCAAACTTCTAAATAAGATAAGAAACAATGTAAATACGAACCACATTTACTTTAAATATTTACTCCTTCAAGTAGATAGTTGATGCAAATTTAGGAATGTAGAGAAAATAAAATGAATAAAACTAAGGAACCTTTAATTAACCTAGTATATTCACAAGTTAACATTTCTACATTCAAAAGGGATGCACCAAGAATTCAAAAGAACTATTCAGATCTAAGATTTAGAGCAAATAATTGAGAGAGAAACCATTTATAAAATGATGTAAATAAATTCAAACAATCTTTTTATAAGTCCTTTATTTCATTAATAGATCAAAATTATATGGGTTTTGGCTCAAAACTCCCTCTCCTTTTATAATGGACAATACTCCTTTTATAGAAACAAGGAAGTATGTCGACCAGTTGCATTAACTTACAAGTGTACAAATGTAAAGGATAAATATCCTTTCTATAATGTTTATAGAATACAATAGAATTTCCAAAATGAACTGACCTATACTTAAATTTTCTATAAAAATTATTATTCCTTTATGAAATAATATCCCATTTTAAAAATTTATAATGATTCAATAAAAGAGAATATTCCTAACTAGTGGACCTTATGTTGATGAAGTCCCTTGGTTCTGTTGAAGTGGCCTTACTAATTTTTGATGTTTTTCATCTTTAAGTCTCAAATTAACTTCAATATAAAGGAATATTTCATCCTCTTTCTTAGCTAAGTCCTCAAGGTATTTTTTATTTCTCTCCAAGGCTTCTTTAATGTTCCTGACCTTGATAATCTTTTTTATTGTTGTTAAGATCATATCCATGACCTTACTACTATCAGTTCCAAACCTACCTTAGATCTTTCTCTTTACATCCTACATGAAAAATGTGGTCCTATTATTGAATTAATCATCATTAATGATTCCCATGGAGCTAAGTGTTGTGGGTTCGGTAATCATGGTCTAAAATAATTATTCTATCCTATCTAGTAACTCTTTATCATCCTTGAGGAGTCTTTCCAAGCTCTTGGACCACATGTTCAATCCATAAATTTTATCTATAATTAGTCCCATTATTGTTTTTAAATTTTATATGATGATGGTCTTGAAACTTGGGATTTTATCCCCTATGAAGATGCTAATTAAATCCTTCATCTTATCTTTTAAACTTTGCCATTGAGTAATTAAACCCCTGGATGCTACATATTGATGATCTAATACACCTTTTATTTATTTTTTTATTATTATATAATTAAACATGTCATAAAAGGATTCATCAAAAATCTTTATTATAGGGTATAGGATAGATAAAACAACCTACCTCTATAAAATTTCCCTTTGCTTCTTTAGGTTCTCTATTTGTTGTTTCATGCCCTTGACGCTAGTTCACAACTAGGTTGATTGATATTGGGATAATCCAAGTATATTTTATTAAAATATGGTGTCTTCACCTATATTATAACCTCATATTATATTTAAACCAAAAAGTGGTTACACCTTATGAAAAATGAAATCTTCACCAACAACTACGGCTCTCTTTTTAGTCACCCATTATAAACATGTAGTTTTTGTATTGATTTAGAATCCAACTAATGATTGAGTTATTTTAGGAGACTCCAAGGTCTCTAATTTTGTCTAAATTGAAGTCCCAAGAGAAAACATCTATGTGACACTTGAATTACCAAGGGCTATCACCCTTCTTTCTTTATCCTCTTTCACCAGGGCAATTATCCATGGCTTAGGTTAATCATGAACAATTATGTTTACTAACTTGGTCATGGCCAAAGAGTGATACAATGTAGGAGCCTTTTTAAAATTGTCATATATGATCCATTTAGGTATGGTTTTTACTTTTATCACATTTTATTCACTAAATACATTGACCTCACTCAGAGAGTGAGTGAAGGTTAATTTGGGTCTCTTTGTTCCTACTAGAACCAATGCAAGTTCAACATTTCTTTTTTGTGGGGGTATAATTGAAACTAGACTCAAATATAATTCCTTACCTTTTTTGTCTCCACCTCTTCATTTTGGGGATATATTTACTCCATATGCATTTACTCTTCATTAGATTGATGAGTAGTGGACATCTATAATACATCTTGCACTATCTCACCTGGGTATAATGCCACCACATCAATGCACTCAATTGGAGATCCTAGTTCATTGTGCTAGCCTGAAGATGATGTCCCCTCCCTAAGTCTCCTTTATTTAGGCCTCTACTCAACTTGTACTTCAATATCTAGGACTTTCACTTATGATTATGGCTATATGAGAGGAGGTTTAGAGGATTGACCTCCTAGCAAGTGGTATTGCCTTGGACTAAGTTGCCAAATTTCATCACTTCCTTTTTGGTCCCTCACCAATTTGGATTTTAGGTTGATGCCATATTTATTCAATGTTTCCAATACCACTATGAAGGATGCATCCTTGGTGTATATTGATTCATAGACTCTTGGACAATGTTCATAGGTTAAATTTATCTACTTGGCCCTCAAATGTTTCCCAACTCTATCATTTGGATCCCACTATCTTAATTCATCATGTTGCAACTTGAAAGATTCTATATGCCTAGCAACACTTGAATGTTTTCCCAATACTAGAATATGGTTCTTCCAATAGTCAAGCATGGAGTATGCAACATTCATTTCCATTTGCCTCTATAAAAACCATCAATACCATTGCATATTTGGAATGTAACTTCCTTCTCAACTAATTTTTTTGGAACATGGATTGACAGTCTAAGTCTAGTGTACTATGTTCCCTCAATCTTGATAATTATGTAGTATAGATAAATATAGATGTCCCCAATGGACTCAATGGAATTATTTTATAATGGGATGACTCTTGGAATTGGGTTTCCTATTATATCCTCAGTCAAGTTAGGATAGATGCAATCAAAGATAAAATAGATATGGTCCTTATACTTGAGGATATGTAACTTTGAATAGAACTGAGAAATTATCTGTCTTTTTAGGTGACCATCCCATAAATTTAGGGATATCAGTTATGGAAGGTAGGGAATCTAGGAGATAAGAAATCATATATAAGTTTTTCCTAGACCTTTTCTTGAATGTGGAGATCTTCCTAAATAAACATATGATCATAACTTCACCAATGGGAGGAGTGAGCTCCATCTCAATCATAAATTATACTAGGGGTACCCAAATTATATAAACATAAGTGGTATTGGGGTTTCCACATAGCTTATTTATTAAGATCATTATCATCCTAATTCTAGGTTAGAATTGGCTGATGAGAATGTTTCCACTAAGGTCAAAAATCACATGGTTTCTAGAATATAACCATGGGGCCAAGATGGTTTTGAGTTCATTTTTCTTATCCCATTCATTATGTGTGGGTACACATATTCAAGGCTTGGGTAACTTATAATAGTTCTCAAAATAAATGGAATAAACATAAGCAATACATTTATTAGTATGTTCCTTGATCAACATACCCTTTTCAGTTTTACACTTTTTATAAATAGGGAAGAGGACATATATACAGTGAAGGACATCTAGTTTTTTCATTACATGATGAAGTATCATCATCTATGATACAATCAAGTCATAATATCTTTTTTTTAATGATGCAATTTTATCTTCCTATATTTTTATGGGTTGTATATCTTCAATTTCCCAAAAGATCTTAGACCAATTATTATCTTCAATGTTCAACACCATAACATCAAATACTATGTCCTTAAAGACACTTCCTTCTAAATTTGTGTTAAAGTAGAGCTCTATGTCCTCTCTATGTTTCTTCCATATTTTCATGACTATGATATTTATAAATTTATCACTAATAGTCCACAAATTACCTTTGGATTAATCTACACTTCCTCAAATGATAATTGAGCTCTCTCTATGTTAGGTTGTGGAGTTAAAAGCTTCAACTCTTTGCAAATAGTAGGAACAAAAGGTTGCTGAGATCCAGGAGCACTGGCATCATCATCAGGACCGACGTCAGTCATGATCAGTGTAGAAGGCCACTGGTGATGGTAAGAAGTCGGCCGACGTCAGTAGAACCAGGCAAGTAGGGACCGGTGTCGATCGCCTGTGTGTTTCAAAACTGTTCGTTGCACAGATAGTTAGTTAAGTGAACGAAGAGTTTGCATGTTAAGACCAGTTAGAGTCTTGAGCTGTGAGGATAATTGTCTAAATTAAGAGTCTAAGTTATTGTTTAAGTCTGGGATCTATTTATAGACCCATTGGCATGTATTGTATAAGTATGAGATAGAAAGGAAAAGTTCCTTCCATTGTAAGATCATTGAGTTGAAAGTTGTTGCAAGCTCATAGGGGATCTACATGTAAGTTTGGTATGTTGAATTGCAGGTTGCAGGTTCATGGAAGATCAACTTGAAGTGCTATAGAGTGCTTGGTGTACTGGCAGGGTTATTACTAACTGGTTGGAGAGGTGAACACCAATTTTGTGTGTGAGTTGGTTGTTGGGACCATTTTTTGTGTAGGAGAGTGTTGTGTAGAAGAATTACTGTACACTTGAGGTGTGGGAAACCTCTGTAAGGTGGAAGAGTGTGGCGGCTCTTTGTAGTATTCTTTTCTGTAAAGTGTTAATACAAGATAGTGTATTGTCTCTCATATTTTGTGCTATTGGTGAATTCTAGTTACTTGTGTTTTTGGTTATTTCCGCATATTTAATTTCTTATATTTGGTAATCATGCTGTGCTCTTTCTGAGGAGTGGGATCCTAAAAAGAGGAATCAAAATAGGTGTGTTTGTTCTTGGATTCCCCCTATAATTGGTATCAGAGCTTTTGGTTGGGATACTAACAGATTGGTTTAGATCTGGGTAGTGTGTTTTGATTACAGGTTACTCATAGGGTTTCTGTTTGAGTGGGAGTTGAGCAATGGCAGAAGACAGTAAGCTATGAATGGAAAAGTTTAATGGCAAGAACTACCAATTATGGAAGATGCAGATTGAGGACTATCTGTATCAAAAAGATTTGTACTTACCGTTGGGTGGGGTTAATTATAAACCCTTGAATATGAAGGATGAAGAATGGGAGGTTCTTGATTGGAAGGCTCTGGGATCTATTAGATTGAGTCTTGCATCATCTGTGATTTCCAGCTTATCACAGTGTAAGACAACGGTGGAGTTGATGGAATCTTTGGCAAATTTATATGAAAAACCCTCAGCTTCTAGTAAGGTATTTCTTATGAAGGGTTTATTTAATTTGCAAATGTTGGAAGGTGGATCTGTTCATAGCCATCTTAGTGATTTCCATGGTTTGGTAAACCAGTTAAGTTCAGTCAATATTGTATTTGATGATGAAATTAGAGCTCTCTTAATCTTGTGTTCATTACCTGAAAGTTGGGAAGGTTTGGTAATGGCAGTTTCTAATACTGTGTCTCCTTCAAAAGTCTTAAAAGTGGATGATGTTGTGAGTGTGATCTTGAATGAAGAGATACGTAGGAAAAGCACAGGTGAATCATCAGGAGATGCTTTGAGTGTTGAAGGTAGAGGAAGGCCAAGAGAGAAGATAGAGCGTGGGAGATCAAGGTCAAAGATAGGCAGAAGATCCAAGTCCAGGTATGGTAGAATAACCTGCTAGAAATGTGGAAAGTAAGGGCACTTAAAGAGAGATTGCAGATCGGGTGAAGATCAGCATGAAGGACATGGAGAAGAAGCAGATGTTGTGGATTACATTGCACAGGATGCTCTGGTATGTTCTTTGGATAAAGTAGAATCTTGGGTTTTAGATTCTGGTGCCTCTTTTCATGCATCCCCACATAGGGAATTTTTTCATGAGTATGTCTAGGGAGACTTTGGAGAAATTTGTGTATGGGATGGTAAGCCTTGTTAGATGGTTGGCAAAGGAAAAGTGAAGCTGAAATTGCAGATAGGTGACACATGGGTGTTAAAGGAGGTCATGCATGTCCCAGTTCTGAAGTAAAATTTGATTTCTGTTAGAAGTTTGGGTGATGAGGGTTGCACAGTAACTCTCACAGTGGACTCTTGGAAGGTTACCAAGGGTACACTTGTTGTAGCTAGAGGTAAGAAAGTAGGTACGCTTTATCTATCTACTTGTATTACTGATTCTCTTTTTGGGTTATCTACTTCAGCTGTAGATTCGAAGATGTGGCTTAATAGGCTTGGTCACATAGATAAGAAGGAGATGCTCATTCTTGAGTCAAAGAGTATGCTTTCAGATTTGGAAGGCATGAATCGTGGTTTCTATATGCAGAAGAAGAAGGTGATGTTTCTTGAGGAATCTGATGTTAGTGACAAGAATAGGAAAGCCTTGGTTTTCAAGGAGAAGATGACGGACAGAGTTCAGCACAAGGTGCAGAGGAATTCTGAGCAGAGCAAGGGTGATTTGGACAAGTGTTTGATCCAAAAGGAGCTTGTGGGAAAAAGTCAGGTCTCACTAGAAAAACACAGAGACCGACGTCGGCAGGAAAATTGACATCGGCATCTAGACAGGGACTGATGTTAGCTACGTGCAGCTCGACGTCGGTGACTTGAGGCAGATAACAACTGGCATCGGCCAGGGGAAACTGATGTTGGCAAGGTGGCAGTCTTAGGGAACTGACATCGGTTGGCTGCAGACTGAGATGTGACTGACATCGGTCACTGAGATGAATTTTGGGTGGACAGCTAGCTGTCATGGAGTCTCAAGTGCCCATATGGAGGACTGAAGGCATAAGTAAGTTCTTAAATTCATCATTTCCCTTATTTACACTACTTGTTGCTCACTTATGGTATAGAACTAGGAAGTTATTGAAGAAGCAGAACAAGTAGATCTAGGAAATAGTGGGAGCTTGGCATGGATGAGGATGTGATTCCTTGGAGGAGAACCAAACAGGTGTTTTGGGTAGAGTTTCTAGCTGGAAGAAAGCACTGAGAGATTAATGGATGTTCAGGATGAAGAAGAGCGGAAATGGATACGTGAGATGGAAGATTAGGGTATATGGTCTTGTATTAGCTGCAGGGCAATGGAGGTTTGATCATTGTGTTTCTCTTTACCAGGTTGGATAATATTACCTACATTATCCTATTTCTGTATGATGTGCTTGTTGCAGGGTTACATATACAGGTATTGCTGAACTAAAGGTAAAGCTAGTTCAAGGGTGTGTCATGGAGAATCTGGGAGTAGCAAGATTCTTTGGCATGAGTGTGTTCTAGAGACATAGAAGGTCTTGTTGACTTTATTTCAGGATGATTGTGTGAGACCGGTTAGCACGCCGATGGTTGGATAGTTCAAAGAATAGGTGTCTTGATTCACATAATGAGGTTAAGTGCATGGTATGTACTAAACCTGAGTTTTCCCAAGCAGTGGGAGTTGTCACAAGTTTGGAGTCAATCCAGGAAAGTAATACTAAAGGGCAGTTCAGTGGGACCAGCAGCAGGTGCACATGCTATGCAGGGTCAAGTTCTTATCTACATGGTTGTAGATGGGGATGTGGTAGGTAATTTGGATGATAGGTTTTGCACTACAAGATTTGTGGTGGTTCATCTTCAAGAGTGATCTTGAGGAGGGATACAAAGCCAAGGGAACAAACTAGATGGAGTATCGGTATAGGTACAGGTTGCAGCTGTTTATCTCCAAGTGGGAGATTGTTAGGTTGTGGAGCTAAAAGCTTCAACTCTTTGCAAATAGTAAGAATAGAAGGTTGTTGAGATCCAAGAGCACCAGCATTGGCATCAGGACTGACGTCAGTCGTGACCAGTGCAGAAGGCCACCGGCGACGGTAGGAAGTCGGCTGACGTCGGTAGAACGAGGCAAGCAGGGACCGGCGTCAGTCGCCTATGTGTTCCAGAACTATTTGTTGCATAGACAATTAGTTAAGTGAACGAAGAGTTTGCATGTTAAGACCAGTTAGAGTCTTGAGCTGCGAGGATAATTGTCTAATTTAAGAGTCTAAGTTATTGTTTAAGTCTGGGATCTATTTATAGACCCATTGGCATGTATTGTATAAGTATGAGATAGAAAGGAAAAGTTCCTTCCATTGTAAGATCATTGAGTTACAGGTTGTTGCAAGCTCATAGGGGATCTACATGTAAGTTTGGTCTATTGAATTGGAGGTTGTATGTTCATGGGAGATCAACTTGAAGTGCTATAGAGTGCTTGGTGTACCGGTAGGGTTATTACTGACTGGTTGGAGAGGTGAACACCAATTCTGTGTGTGAGTTGGTTTTTGGGACCATTTTTTGTGTAGGAGAGTGTTGTGTAGAATAATTACTGTACACTTGAGGTGTGGGAAACCTCTGTAAGGTGGAAGAGTGTGGCGGGTCTTTGTAGTATTCTTTTCTGTAAAGTGTTAATACAAGATAGTGTATTGTCTCTCATTTTCTATGCTATTGGTGAATTCTAGTTACTTGTGTTTCTGGTTATTTCCGCATATTTAATTGCTTATATTTGGTAATCATACTGTGCTCTTTCTGTGGAGCAAGATCCTAACAAGAGGAATCAGAACAGGTGTGTTTGTTCTTGGATTCCCCTTTTGACTATGTTCAATTTGAGATCAAATTAAGGATTTATGGATGCTAAGGTTTTTATAGAAATATTTTATGGGCTTTAATGGTGAAATTATTTTAGACTTAAGTGAATTTGGTGCCTTGGATTTGATTTGGGCCACTCGTTTTATACCTTTTATTTTTCATGATGAAAAAATCTTTGGTTTTGTCATTTTTTGCTTAGGTGGCATATATGTGGCATCTAGTTGGCACTTTCATGACACTTTGTTCATTAATGTTAAAAATTGATAATTTACCTTTGAAAATCACATTTTTTCTTACTCTATTAGATAATCTTACATAAATCAATGCAAGTCATTGATCTTGATCCTATGAGTTACATGCCATTAGTTGTTGTTTGTACTAAGCTCCATGGTTATACCACTTAAAAGTCTTGTGGGGCTCCCTAAGCTCTACACTTTGTAAAATCCATTAGTTGGTTCATATTCACCATGTGGAAATATTATGGGCCCTTTTAGGTCCTGTTAAATATTCTATAGAGATCTCACTATGTTTGATCATGTTCCTTCGATCTCATGCGAGTCATAGATCTTGTAAAGGTGCATGATGTTTAAATTAGCATCATGACATATAATAACTTAGGTTGAGGAATTTAGGCTATGATCTATTTCATGTTAATAAACATAATATAAACCATAGGCTAAATTTTTTAAGCTAAGTCTATATTATGATAAAAAGGGGACCCTTAATAATAATGGACCAAGTATAATGTTTTTTAATCTAAGGTTTTATCATATTAATAAATATAATAAAAATTTAGGGTCAAATGTTATAAGTTAACTTTTAGTAATGAGACCTTGCATTTGTTAGGTTAATTCAATGAAATAGACCCCAAAATATCATGGGATATATGGGGACCAAGCATGATATTTTAGACTAAGGTTTAGTCAAATGTTTAAAAACACGACCACATTTAAGGATGAAATTTGATCTAGGTTTATGGTGTTTTATAATTGTTCCCATGTAATTTTACTTAGTATATGATAGGTAAAATGTTAATAAAATATCAATGAATCTTAAGCATGTTTATTTTCCAAATGAGGTCCCATTGATCCTACAACACAAAGACATATATGTTCATTTATCCAAATAAGATTGATTCTTGATCTTGAATTTGATGATCTTGTGGATGTCAATGGTGGCCTCACGAATATCAATTGACAATCATGAGAATTTCAAATTTGATTTCATATAATTATTCATAGGGGATAAAATTTTATGGTCTCATAGACGTCAATGACAACCTCACATACATTAATTGATGGTCACGATAACATCAATTTTAATCTCACATAATTAACCATAGTGACTAAAATTTTAAGGCCTCACAGATGTCAATGATGACCTCATGAATGTTAATTGATGAGTGTGATAATGTCAAATTTAAGTCCCATGAATAGTAGGTCCCATAAGAACTTTGAATTGATACACATCATTTGATTGATCTTTCTTTTACTAATGTGTGTCATTGATTATGATCCATGTAGTTGGACATCATTAGCTCTTGCAGTCATAAAAGGATTAAGTGACAATGGGACCATTTAAAATTTAGACCAAAGTATAACATAAGTTTCTTAGCCTAGGTTCTTAAAACATAATAAAATGAAGGAGTTTCAAATAATTAAACTCATAACATAAGTTTTATCCTAAGGTTTAATTGTATTGATAAATATAATGAAAAACTTAGGGTAAAACTTAGGCTAAGTCTATGTTATAATTAAAAGGGGCCCATTTCGATCCATGATGGTTTTGCTTCATTATATATTTAGCGTTCACATGAACATATATCATTGATCTTATAAATAGCCACACAACTTAAATTAGGATTCAAAAATGTCTAAGACTTAGGATAAAGTCTTAAGACTAAGGTCTTGTTTGTGTTAATAAACATGAATGGGGCCTTATGACTAAGACATTTATCTAAGTTATTAACATATGAAAATGACCATAAAAACATTAAATTTTAGACCACATTAAAATAAAAAGGGATAAGGGCTCAGGATATAAAAGAGACCTAGTGTATGATTTTTAGACCAAGGTTTGGTCATGTTGAAAAACATGACTTAGTCTCAATATAAAATTTTAACTAATTCCATAACATTTTAAAATTTCCCATGTAATTTTATTCCTACCAAATTTGAATTTGAATGAGTGGTCTAAGATAGGGTTTCTAAATCAGGGTTTCAAGAAGCTTGAAGATGGATTCAATTTTATTTTTAACAAACCAAAGGCTAGTAAGAGGTTAGATTATGATAAAATAATTAAAATTATGAAACCTAGATATTGTCTACCTCTAATGGACATATATTATACCTGTAACCTGAAATAAGAAGATCCAAAGTTATAAAAATATAGATAAGGTTAAACTAGAGTGATGAAGAAGCACACCAACCAAAACATGGTGCAGATGATATTCAAATATGAATAATGTGTAAACATGTTAATGACATTCTAATCAAGTGAATTTTTAGTTTTAAGGTACAAATTACATAATTTAACAAATGGGTCCCTAATTTTTAGAAACAAGGGGTATATTGACCTCAAAAATACTTTGGATCTCAATCAAGTATTTAAAATTAATTATTACTTGACTTGTTTAACTGTTATATTTTCAATTATTGTTTACTCTTATTATTATTTTATATAGTGGCTCATAAAAACACTTTCTTGTTCTCAATTTATTTGGGTTTATAGTACATAAATATAATTTAAAAATTAATCAACCATTTCAAATAAAAAATGATCACTTTGAATAAGATGGATAGTGACATAGTATATACTTGTTACATTTGCATAGATTCAACTTGTATTTTCGACATTTTCAAATATAGATAACAATGTAAAACTAATGTAACAAATTAATACAATAAGATAAAGTAGAGTGTAATCTATTTGTTTTGGGGATTATATTTTTTATTTTAAAAAATATGAAATTTGTATTAATAATTTAGATATAATTTAGTTTTATTCTCAATTTTATTACAATGTTGCAAAGATTATTATCATTGATTCTCTCAAGAAAAGTATTCCTGAAGGTAATTTTATTGTATCCATAAAGTTCATTAAAGTTCAATAATTAAATAAGGACAAATTTTTGATGGAATTTTTTTTTACATAAGTATCCTTATTTAGGACTAAATATGATATGAGTTATTATCTAAAACATCCTAGCCTATTTTTAAATGGTTGTGTTGCTACAAGTAAATATTAAGATTTAATAGAATTATATGATAGATGGATCAAAGTTTTAATTTTTGATTAACAAGTCTATGTTTTAATTATAGATGGATATCTTTTTAAATTTATTTACTACTATTATCTATTATATCAACTAGTAGTCAAATATTTAAATATATGTTTTAAGTGTGAATACTGATTATTTGATTGTCAACTATACACAATGTTTTGATGAATTTATTTAGATTTTCAAAGGAAATTTCCTAAATAAATTATAAAAGTTATATAATTTTTTTTGTTTAAAAATATGGATATGCATTTTTTTTGAAAAATAATTATCTTTGCATATTGCCACTTGGTCCATAAACATTAAATACTATTTATTTCTTTTGTATTTTTAGATTTCATTTTAGTTGGAATGAAGTTATTGGTGTTGGGAGTATATGGGATATTATTTGGATTTCCAAGGATTATCAAAATTAGATTGCCAAGTAGGAAACTTGATTTTTTGGATTCATGTTACAAATATTTATTTCATGAGTATAGTCTTGATTTACTAAGGATTGTAAAAACACATTTCAATATTTGGTTATAGTTACTTATTTTCACTTAAAGTGATTAATTATTTCATTTATTAGTTTGACTGGCTACAAAATATGAAATTTGTTCTTACTTGTGGTGTATGAGATTGCAAGATAGATGATGAATTTTATAGATAAAATATAATGAACATTATGTTGGTACACATTAAAAATGTAAAATTGGATCTAAAAATATATAAAAATGTTTATGGAATATAAAATATATTGTTTAAATATGATAAAACATGCTTTGATTGTAACAAACAAGATTTCATCTACTTTGGATTTCTTATGAGTTATAAATTTTATTGCATGTTGCATTCTATTAGAAAATATTCACAAACTTATATGTGTGGTTAAATCATGTGATCTTACACACAAAAATGAGTTTCTCTTTGGAAACATAAAAATAAATTATTAGTTATTTGGATTGATTTATTTTGCTTCAAGCCAAACTATAGTAAGAATAGTTAATTCAGTTATGTTGTGTTATTTTAGATTATATTCACTATATAAAATTATAGATATGATTTTTTATTTGATAACCTACACAAACAAGTGATTTTGAGTATAAATTTTATTAAAACTTCTAATCATATTATTACTTTACTCTATAATTTACTAAAATGTTTTTTAAATAACTTGAAACCATATTATTTTGTGTTTGGTACAATAACAATTTGATTTTATATAGTAATTAGATATGTAAATGATTCATAAAAAAATTCTTGATTTTTTGTTAAAACAAATGATTACTCTTGTATATTCAAAAAAATAATTCATGAGATTATTATTTGAAATTTTCAAGGAGTATATCTCAATGGATCCAAACTTTAAAAAAAAAATTATGTGCATATTGCTTATAATAGCTATTTATATGAATATAATCACTTAATACATGAAATTTGGCTAATGTTGTTAGAAGTAAAAGATGTTAAAAATGTGATAAAAATAGTAAATAGATTTCATTGATTAATATGAATTTTAAATTTATACATGGATGTTTTCAATCTAAAACCTCGACTAATTATTACAAAGATATATATATATATATATATATATATATATATATATATATATATATATATATATATATATATGATAATTTCATCACTATGATGAATATTGCATGGATGTTCTAATATTTTATGTGCACTTATATTTTATGTGGTATGTACATATTAAAAATCACATGTATATTATATTGTGGTGTTTTTCAAATCAATAATAAAAAATTAATTTGAGATTAATTATTTTGGAATATTGAGGTATTTTATTGACATTAAGGTAAAATTTGAATAAGTAAAAGTAATCATACTGAGCCATGTATTTTTAAGAAATATATGGTTTTATTTTTATATCCCAGTCCAAGTATGCAAATGAAATTTTAGAGATATTTAGAACATTGAATATCATATTATCTTCAACATGGATAGTAATACGTCTAAAGTTAAGCAAATAATATTTAAAATTATTGATATTTTCACTAATGAATTGATAGTAAAAATAAAGTTTTGAATGTCTAAGAGATAATTTAGGTGTCACAAATGAAGTAATAGTAGATAAAAAATGTTTGTTAATGTACATTAGGACTATATATTTATAGATCTTGATTAACATATCCATATCTAAATTCTCACAATGAGCTTCAAAATATATTCAAAAGTAGAGATATCTCTAGACTATGACCATATGTCCACACTAGTTTAATAGAAGGATAAAAAATAGAATATAATAACAAAAGAACAAAGTAAACTAGAGCAACCCATTATAGGATATGTCTATTGAGAGAATATATCACTAGTGTGTGTGTGTGTGTGTGTGTGTGTGTGTGTGTGTGTGTGTGTGTGTGTGTGTGTGTGTGTGTGTGTGTGTGTGTGTGTGTGTGTGTGTGTGTGTGTGTGTGTGCGCGCGCGCGCGCGCGCGCGCGCGTGCACGTGCATGTGTATGTGTGTGCGCGCATGTGTGTGTGTGTGTGCATGCATGCATGCATGTATGTGTGTGAGTGTGTGTGTGTGTGTGCATGCATGCATGCATGTATGCATGCGTGTGTGTGCATGCGTGTAGGTGCATGCGTGAGTGTGTGTGTAGATTATGTTTCAATAGTCTATAGTTATATAACACAAAAATATTTAAAGGTGTGTGTGTGTGTGTGTGTGTGTGTGTGTGTGTGTGGGCGTGCACGTGTGTGTGTGTGTGTGTGTGTAGATTATGTTGCAATAGTCTATAGTTATATAACACAAAAATATTTAAAGGTGAACTTATAATATGATAAATGTGTATATTGAGAGAAAAGATCACTAGTATACAAACATACGTATGCATATAGTACATATATACACACACACATACATATATATGTATGTATATTATATGTGTGTATTGTTTATGTTACAATAGTATATAGTTATATCACATAATAAGATTTGAAGGAAAATTTTTACTTTGATAAATGTTGCATGGATGATGGATTTCACTTATACATATTTAGTATAAGTAATAATTAGAATAAAATATAAAATTATCCTATGATTAATGACAAAACATTGAATTGATGAAACAAATTTTAAACATTAATAATAATTACACCCAAATAAATTATTAATTACTCTCATGATTTAGAACAAAAAAATTGACTGATTCATAAACATGCATTCAATAGCATAAAAAAATAGTTTTATCTTTCATAAATAAAATTATTATTTTTATTTCTAGTGAGTATACTTGCTATGGTTTAGAGTTTTATTTTCATATATTTATGATATAAATGATAATTTTTAGTATAATATAGTATTATATTAATATGAAAACAAAAATAAAATTCAATTAATTTAGATTGCATTGAATTAATCATATCACAAATCAATTTAAACATAGAAAAACTCAACAACTACACCTTTCTTTCAAGCTTTTACTTTCAGCATCGCATGCATCATACGATATCATTGAAAAGAAAAGAAAAAATATATATTTAATTTATTTTAATTTATAAAATTCTTTATTAATTTAAACACTTTAATTTTAAAAAGTATTTTAGTTTGTTTCTTTCTACCAAAACATTACAAAAACACTAAATATAATAAAAAAAGATTTGTGTATATGAACACAAGAATTTAAACCTTAATTTCAATAAAACAACAAGTAACACATTAAAAATAACATTAATTAAAATATATTATGATTACACACCACTTTATATTATATTTTGGATGCAAATCCTTGAGCATCCACTTCTTAATAGAGCAAGTCTTTTCCCTAGAATTAAATCCCCAATTCCTAGAAGTAACATTTGATTTGATATTAAAGTTGAATTCAGAGTAGATGTATTTAATTACAACCCAATAAATCATTTAATTTTTGACTCCCTTGATGTTATTAATGAGTATTAATTCATCTAAAATCATCCCATAGTCATCCCCCACATAAACCTAGGTCACTAATATAATGTTATCCAAGCCTAGTCATCCACCTCCTCTTTTCCTTTTCACCTTAGGACTAGCCTTGTTATATATAATTAACTTTGTGAATGAAATTTATAAGGAATATCAAACATAACATATTTTAACACATCCTTAGATTCATCCAAACCAATCATTCATGATTTGATGTTCCCAACATTGATCAAGAAATTCATTTCCTTATCATCACTGACATAGAGAGACCTTAGAGTTCTATATCTTCCAAAATCAAATCCCTAAATGAACATGGTGACACAATATAACTATTTTTTTCCATCATGATCATCCTCTACCACCTATTATCAATAATACCATTCATAAAATCAATCAACCTAATTTATATATTCAATCCATTATATATGCATTATGTTAGTTGTCTTAGTTGAAATTGAATAATTCAAATGCACTAGTTAGTATGTTTCTTTCCATGTGTACATAAACAAAATTATAAAATAAATATATATGTATCTAAAATATGGTGATTAATTGGTTAATTTTGAAGTAAATTTGGTGATATATATTGAAATTGGTTGTGACTACCATTTCCTAGTAAGCCATGGAATTTATTAAGAAGTTAATGTGGCTACTTGGAATACTTAACCCACAATCAATGTGTTATGGGTTTGGGATATTATTGATTTATTGTTTCTCATTTGGTAATTTTTCATTTCATTGTTAAATGTTCCTATAGAATTCACACCTTATCATTTGTTTCTCTGAGAAATTTCTAATTTATTTTCAATGAAATATTAAATTTTTTGTTTGATAATAAGAAAATTCACAACTATTTTAAAAATTTAAAAACTAGTACACATAAATATATAAGAATATCATGGATTTTTAAAATTTATTTACTTTTATTTAACACAACTTTTAACAAATTTTTAACTATCAACCATAGGTATTAAGTTTTATTTTAGTTTTAAATAATAGAGTGAAGCTTCTAAGTTGGAGAATTTTATGTTCTATGTATGATGGATAACTCATTTTTTAGGGCTTGATATAAATCGTTTTCAAACATGTATTTTACATGGAAATGGTATTGAGTTAATATGATTAAGATTTTAAGTCTATTTATGGATTTTTTTGGATAACACATACAATACTCTTGTTAATTTAATGTTTTAAACTATAAAATATAGATAGCATGAATGTGTTTTTCAAAGTACAAACCTTGATATATTGTTAAATATTTTCATGCATGAAGTTGGTCACTATTGTTTGTGGGTATTGATATATTTATTTCAATATGAGTATATACATTCCTTTATTGAAGTATTAAAATATTTTGAGCTAATCTTATGTTATTATTCAATATTTAATCAATTTATTTTTTAGATAAATTTATCAATTGATTAGCTCTTACATTTAGAAAAGTATATTTGTATAAAAAAGAGGTTTTTGAATAGAAGATAATTTTTGTCAACATAGAATATGGGTGAATTTTAATTTTTTTAAAATATTACCTCATGTAAATTTCATAACTCAAATAATGTTAAGAAAGTGATAAAAGTTTGTTTTTATTGAAACCCATAATTTCATTGAAACAATTTATATATTTTTCATTGGCTATATATATTTAATCATGAAACTTGATATTTTATTAAGTGATGTACAAGTATTTCATGTAAATTGGACACACTTATTATTGGTCTTATTTATATTATTATTATTTGGATTCAAACATGGATGTTATACTTTGCATATATTTGTGTAGCATTTCATGCTCAATAGATAATGATTTGATAGGTGCATGATGTGTCAAATGGATTTATCTATTTATTTGAAAAGATTGGATAGGATTTTATTTGAACATGTTATTTTTCAAATACAAACTCTAAATATTTTAATTTGAGTCTTGTAAATTATTTTATTGATACATGGAAATATAAAATATTTTGACTAATCAAATTTATGAAATGAGCTTATTTTTTAAAGATATACAATATTGAAGACATGTTTTGGAATGTTAGGATTATGGTGACATTATTGATGTTTCATAAAATTAAAATCTTCAATATATTATAGAATCAATAGTTTATTGAGCATGGTTTTTTATTATTTAACTTACAAGATATTTTTTTAAGTTCATATACACTTGGGTTACATAATTTGATAGAGTTTTATTTTGGACAATAGATTTATTTACATGTTTGTATGATTTTATCTGATGCAATATAGTATGAATCCTTTGAATTAGTATAAAATGGTTTTGAATACATAATATTTTTATAATGTATCAAAAATTTCATCATGTATTATCTATTATTAATAATTTTTTCTCAACTCAATTTTTAAACCTTAGTTTGTATAATTTTTCTTTGAGATAGATAAAATCTATTAGAATAATTAATGTCAATTTGCATCTAAGAAATAATTATATTTTTTTATATGGGTTTGTTTTTGTTCAAAATGAATTTTAACAATCACTTTTATTTTAGTATTTTATAAAAATGGAAACAATGTTTCATGATTCTAAATTATAGATTTGAAATGAAACAAGTATATTTTGTCTTATATGTTTATTATTTTAATTTTAAATTAAAAATATGAAGTTGGAGTTAGGTTTCACCAAGTGATAATAATAATAATAATAATGTCTATAGAATATAATCTTAACACACTCTAATTTTCCACATGTTGGGACTAATTATTGATGTCGACCCTTTAGGCCCTAAACGGATACTAACACATTTATGTGTAGTACTTGTGTCTCTCTTCATTTTGATTCTAATGATATTTAATTTTATAAAATTTTAAACACTATTCCTCATAATTCCTTATCATCCTATGGTACTCAAGTTTCACCACCCTTTCATAGAGGTAGTTGGAGATCTCTCCCATTTAGAAAGGTTCACCAAGTACATCAACCTTTAAAATTTAGCCTTTAACTTAAGGGGAAATTATGTATGTTGATCTTGAGTTTAAAAATAATTATTTATTGACTCTTAAATATTTTAAACCTACCATTGATCCAAATAATGTTGCTTCCTCATGATGTAAACATAGTAGTATCCATTCATGCTCACCTATGGTAGCTCAATTCATGAATAAAATTAAGTTATAGGATAATGATTAATCCCATGGAGTGGCATGAATTGATATGCATACAACTCCTTTTGGGTACATTGATTATTACATTGAGTAGGAGATTCCTTTAATTGATTTAGATTTATACCATGAAAAGTAGACTAATATTTGTTTATTATTTTATATATTGATATTGTTTTACACTTTTAATCCTTGTTTTAATAATTTAAGTTTCATTAACAATCCTTTGATAGTTTCATTGATGTTGGTAGTGAAATTTATATTTTTTTATACTTGAAATTAACTTGTTAACATGTATTAATGTTTTATGTTATTTGATCAATTGTGTTATGATTATATTCACAATGTGTTGATTATTAGTTTGAATTATGAGATTAGATTATGGTGAAATAATTATGTTAGTGTATTTTTTTTGTAGTTTTCCAATTTTTAAAAGACAAGTTGTCATGTTTTATTATTATTGAATAATTAAAATCAGAATTGATAGTATGGATTATTATGGATAAATTCTGATTAAATGATTACTGATATCTATGAATATGTCTTGATTACCTTAAATGATAATGTTTTCTAATTATTAAATGAGTTATTCATAAGTAAATTGGTCCACTATCTATTAGATAAATATTTTTTAAGGTTTATTTAATACAAAAATTGTCTCGAGTCTTTAAAATAACACTTTATGATCTTATTATTCAAATCCTAAAATATAAACTTGTTCACCACTAATAAAAGAAATCAACTCAATTTTATGTTAATTATAAAGTTATTTTTAATTGAAAAGTATAATTAATTTATAAAAAGACTTGAAGGATAGAATTTGAAACAAATAAAGCCATACAAGTACAAATACCTCTCTTAATTTTTCATACCATGGTCATTATATGTGGCCAAATTTTTCATGGTGCAACATTCTTGACATGACAGGTCTAATGATGATGTAATGACCTAATAATTCTTAGATGACAAATCTCTTACATTCTCTCCTATTTTGTTTTTATCTTTCTTAAGTCCCCCATAACCCCCTTTTTTAGGCACTTGTAGTTTCCCTTATCTTGTTTTTAGTAAATTTCATTACTAATGAAACCACCCTATTAGGTTTTGAAACTACCCTATGAGGTTATAAAACTACATTGGTGTTGGGTTTATCATAGTAGTTGTGTAAATTTATGTGATGGTTATGTCATAAGAGGATTATTTTATATTAGAATAATGGTGTTTTAGTAATATATATAGTAGCACTTTTATCCCCAAATTTGGTGGTTATGTAATGACCCTTGAAAATAGGGGTGGTTTTATCACCATTATTTTTCCTTTTAAATTTAGTTTTTGTGATTCATTCCTTGATGCATTTTTAATGTTTGTTATCACATTTCTTGTTTTTTCCACCCCAATTTCACCTCAAATAAGTCCTAACGCACTCCCTCTTATCCTTCTAATAATTTTTTATTCTTATTATGTTTAAATCCCAATTAAACTTAGTTAAAATATTTCATGCAAGATCCATTACTCTTCTACAAGTAAGCTAATTTTATCTTATTATTAGATATTAAAATTTTAATTAGAGATTACGAGTTTTGGATAATTTATAGCCACAAAATACTATAATTAATTTGTATCTTTTGTTTTGATTGGCTTCATATTTGACTACATAGTTATAGATAGGGAGAGTCATTATTCTTACAACTAGGTCTTTACACATTAATATTTCATTATTTAGTTTTATGTATATTTTATTCTAATACCATTTATTGTAGTAATTTATTCACCCTAACTATTATAGAGTTATTGACATCTTCATTTGAGCAAAAGGATCTACCATACTAATGACCACAATACAACAAATCACTTGCCTTAAAATAGTATATATCAAGATCAAATTGGAGGTTCTTATCTTAGATTTATTTATTAAATATATTATATTATATTAGTAATATATCTATTATCTTTAATATTTATTTTGTAAAATATAAGTTCTATTAAGAAAAATATTTGTTCTTTCTCTTGTCCTTGCATAAAAATAATAATTAGCTTTCCTTATTTTTTTATATTCATTAAATGAATTATTTCACAACACAAAATTGCATTTAAACCTTATGTAAATGTTAGAAATTATATCATAGATTTAAAAACATTAAAATAACTAATTTGTATCTTTGTAAACATTTTTTTTATCCTCAAAATAAGCAATTAGTAACTAGCAAAAACCCTAGACAAACCAAGACGAACAAAAGGTGCCATTGTGATTCTTATTTTCATTACTTGAATCAATTTATTATGATGTTTTAATTAATTTCATTAAAAAAATAAACACCTAGATCATTCATTTCCATTTTAAATATAGTGTTCATAATTATCATCCAATTCTTAGAAAGATTAAAAATTATTCTTGACTTGTTAATGTAAGAGAAAACTATAGGAACCTCGTAGTATTTGTTGTTTAGAGCTTAGATATTTTATTAAATAATTTTCATGTTAAGTAAATATATTTTTCATTATATATCCATTCACATATAAATAAAAAATTATAAAAATAACATCATATAGTTTACATCTATAAAGGTTAAAAATAAACATTTACATAGATATATTGTCTCTCTCTATCTCTCTCACACACACATTGTATGAATTGAAAAACATTTAAAAAATATAAGAAAAAGTATTTGTTCATTTAATTTTAGTTTGATTATTACTCTATACTTTAATTTATTTCATTTCAAAAAGTAATTAGTTTTCACTTCAGTTAAACATTCATGAAACAAAACAAAATAAATAAGAACAATAAAAACATTGTCAAAATACTTATCCAATCATATAAGATAAATAAAACCTTGATACTAACAACATAAGAAGTCCTTATATAATCTATATATATAATATAATATGTTTAAAAATAATTTAATCCATCTCAGATGATACTTCATGAAACTTTTGGCCTTGTTGAAGAAGTTATTTTACCTATGGTTAGAGTACTTGGTCCCACAGTTGGCATATAGTATGATATCAATATTGAGCATAAGAGAGAGGTCTTCCATTCTACCCCAATCATCACCTCATTTTTACTCTCTCAATGCCTTAGAATAAATATAATGAATTCTTCATATATTTATCATTTTCCTCCCTCAAAATAGAGATCATCATTACAATGTTATCTAGGAATAGTTCCTTGTTCTCACCTCCTCCTTTTCCTTAGGTCTAGCCTCATCTTGTATCATTCAAACTAGTTGATGAAATTGAATAGAAATAGTTAGACCAATAGATTAAATATCTTCTCATGAGTCATCTATATTAATCTCCCTCATTTCCATAGTCCTAGCATCAACTTGGATGTTCACTTGTTCACGATCTTAGAGACCAAATGACACTCAAGATTTATTTCCATATAACTTAATAATCTCAAAGAGAACTATGACACCGTTGAGATATTTTTTACAATTAAAACCACTTGCCACCACCATTCCAAATATTAATCCACCTAGCAACCAACCCAATCCATAGCCCCTTCCATTACATCAACTACCTCTACCTGACCTTGGGGAGTCAAGTGCACAAGTTAGCTTGTGTTATTCATGTTTACATGAATTGGTGAGCCTAACCTGAAGGATTTACAAAATTTATGTTTTCCTTTTCTTTTTTTTCTCCTTTATCCTTTCTCAATTTCCCATCCTCCTTTCATTTATTATGTGGGTATTCATATACCCCCAAATATGTTTAGATAATACGTAGTTGGATATCTTGACCTAGAAGGCTATATAAGAAGCCAAATCAACTCTAGTGAGATGTCATTAGTGATTTGGAACAAAACAACCTTTGAAACTAATGTATACTACCAATTTTATGATTAATATCATCCTAACACCCAAAACATGAGTGGGGTCTCTATTCATAAGATAAAAAATGTATCTAAAACTATGAGTAATCACCCCAAAATGAATGGTATGACCCTTTATTAAGGAGGAAAATTTACTCATTGCATAGTCAAAGGTCATAAACAAGCATATAAATCCTAGACACAAAAAGTGTTAATAAATATGATCATTATCTAAGAAGGATCTTCCACTTATAATATGAGGTTAATCAAAAGAAAGTGGGTATAAATCCCCTAATAGTAGACAAAATGCCTCAATCCACCAGTGATAACCATAACCACTAGTTCAAGGGATAATTTTCCAAACCAACCTATCCAAACTAACCCCTATGATGCATCCACTCCTATGTAAGAGAATTTTAGGCATAAAAAAATCACTGGCCTAGACAAAATCATCAACACCCTAATAAATGGAATTCATGACGTAGAGAACAACTAAAAATCTCTAAGTTTGGTGATGAGCCCAAATTTCCTTAAACAAGCTCATATTTCTCCTTATCTCATCCAAATAATAACTCTTCAAATACTATAATATCAAACCTACATGCCTCCACCTGAACCAAATCATACACCCCTACTAAGTAAAGTTTCTAACCAACCCATTAGGTACATCCTTACCCATGGAACACCCAAACTAAACATTTAAAAACTTTATCCATCTTATCAGACTCCTAATCAAAATTCCATGGGGATTATGTACACCTATGCTATATCTTTTTTAAATGATGTGGTGGTATAAAACCCATCATTATTCATAACTATATGTTATGTACCTCCTACATAGACTTTTACTCCACAAGCAAGCTATATCCCACCTTATGTAGCCTCAAGCTACATGGAAACTACATATACTCTACCACAATAAACCACCACACTGTATGGAATCATAAATGCATCATGTCTATAAATAAATCCTATCTTAGAGAAGATATAACATACCTACACTTTAAATTGGGTATACATGTGTTAAGTGAAAGCATGACCAATATGGGGAATCGTTAGACTCGATTAGGGGATCACTTATCATAATACACCATGCTAATGAAGGTTCCAAAGCCTATAGTTTAACATAGTCATGAAATACTACTAAGGGGGTCCTAGGTTATTATATTTCACCTAATCTAATGAAAATAAAATTAAAACTAATCTAGTGCTCACCAAAGCTTATGGCATAAAGTGGGGGTTAGAAATAATAAAACTAAACATGTATACAAAACATATAATCACATTAATGTATATGGAATACTAATACATGGAAGAGAAGCACAACTACATTATATATCTACTCTTACAAAGGATAAATTAAGTTAGGAATACTTACCTTGAAGACAAACCTGTCAAGCCTTAATCTCTGCCTTGGCCAAGGTGCTTCGCAAGAAATTATTGTGGTATGTAAGGATGACAAAGACAAATAAGCTATAGGATACACAACCTATCAAAGCATTCAAATACTTCTCCATAAGCCAATATCCACATTTTTAAATAAAGTATGGAACCCTAAGCTTTACTTCTCAAGTAGAATGATCAATAAGATGTTTGTTTGCACTTCTTATTTACTTCTTTCTTTATCAAATGGTGAGAAATGAGCTTGTATATATAGGTGGATCTTTCCCTAAAACCTTATAAAAATTTGATCCAATAGGGTCAACCTAGTTAACCCAGTGTAATTATATATAATATTTCACTAGGTACTGAGCTAGGTTAGCCATATGTCAAATTAACTCCTAAGTAATAATAATCCAAAACTGTATAGGGTCGACCTAGTCAACTCTATATAAATAACTAATAAAATGGGATTAAGGTAAGGAAAATGAGGATGAAATGTATCAAAAATATATAATGGGTAAAACATATAATAAAAAGCATAGGATAAATGGATTTAGGAGACAAGTGTGTAGATAACATGTGGCAAAAGGGACAACAATCCTATGAAGCACCAATGGTCTACCCACCCCTTAAGGCATGCACTTAGAGGGATTGAGACTCAATGAGCTCCTATAAGATACAAAGTATCAGTAAGTGATACAAGTTTGAAAATATTATTTATATACATATCCCCCACTCGAATCTCATCATGTGTCATGTGAGTGCAACATGGGATGGTGCTTTGGGAAATAGAACATAATAACACATAACATTAATGCTAATTAAAATGTAGTAAGTAGTAAATAAGAAAAATGAAAGGATAGAATTTAAAAATGCATAGCTTTACTTACTTTAGTTTTGTAGATAAATAAGTAGACTACAAAATAAGTGAAGGGATCCAATGCAAAGAACACTAGGCAAGCCTGTAGAAGTTATTTAAAAAAATAGTCAAAAATCAATATTTTTAGAAGATAGGCATATGATGGTGGAAAATATTATCTACGTCATCATGAATCTAGAACATTTTATGGTTTAAAAAATGGATGAGTAAAAACAAAGATAGAGACAAAACAAAGAATTTACCAAAAAATAATTGAATGATTTAGATTTTGAAAAGTGATTTTAAATCGAGTGAAATGAAAATCATTTGTTATTTTTGACTTGTGAAGGAGAGAAAAAGAGCTCTGAGAGACCAAACAGGCTAGGATGGTGAAGATATGATAGGCTAGGTGAGAGGTAGCTCTAGAGGTAGCAAGGGGTTTAGGATAGGTAAGCATCTTAAGCTAATTTTTGAATATTTGAGTGTTTTAAGTGTATTTTTAGAAATTTGTAATTTTAAGAATTTTTAAATGTCAAAATGAAACCAAACTAGATGATATAGGTAGTAAAAAGTGTTTAGAGAAATGGGTATGAATATTTTTGTGAAAGAACTACCATAATACACTTTTTTCATAGAATGTAAGGGTTCTATAGGGAAAAATAACTAGATTGACTCAGTCAACCCACTAGGTTGAAATTTGGCAAAACCACACTACCAACCCATTAGGTATGTGTTGACACTATATATTTTATAGATTATCGACCTAGTATAGTTTGATAATTGATCTAAAAATTATAGAATGACAACATACTACTAGGGGGAATAATACGGTTGACTTATATTTATAAGTCAACACATCAAAAATAGGGAAATTTTGGTCAAACTAGTTTGACCAAAGAACTAAAATAGTATGAAACTACATGTAAGTGGCCGAAAGAGTGCTAGAATGTCCCAGAATGACCAACTAAGGGCTAAAATGGGTGAGTAAGATAAAAATAGGCAAAAATTAATAAATTAAATTAGTTTAGGATTGTTTTTTATTAAAATTGTAAAAAATGTATTTTGAGTGTACATGACATGAAAGATATAATACATATTTTATTATTTCTTGAGTGTAGGGATGACATAGATTCTAGTGTTTATTAGATGCATCATGGCTACCATATCTACTAGAGCATATGATGATAGAGTATAGGGCAAGAATAATCTCTATATGCCTAGGTGGTAAGCAGAGATGTGTAAGATACCCTTAAGCTTAGATTTGTTAGTCATGTCCCTAGGATGCTGGGAAAAATTAACTAACACCTTCAAGTGGGGGGTGGAGGGGGATATGATATAGGTGGCTATCACCCTAGAGGATGTACATGTTATCCTAGGATTACCAATAGTATGGATACCTAATGATGATTGGGATACCAGATAATGATGAGGAGAGGAGAGCCTTTACCATATGGGCTATAGGCTCAGAGATGATATAATCTAGTCAAAGAGTGTGTATGTTTAACATATATACCTCATAAATTCTTGATATTTAAAATTTTTTGATAAGACTTATGATATCATGAGTGTTGTGTCACAAGTTAGACAAGGTATCATTATTCATGATAGCCTTGAGTTAGATGATACTAGAGGAGAGAGTACTATATGATCTAGGGTTTATCATGTAGGTCCAACTCATACATGACATGTATGGAGTATTGGTCAGAGGGCATAAGTATATTAGACTACTCAAATTATAGGTGTCATAGATTAATGAGAGGTTTCCCATATTTTAGTCAGTTGGGTTTCCCCATGTGGTCAGTGATAGGTCACCTCAAGTAGTGAGATTGAGACAAGACTAGGTAACATGGGCCATGCCCCGCATGCTAGCAATGTAAATGGTGAGATAGGTAGAAATAGTATGGTAAACTTATGGGAACTTAATGACTACATGTCTTAGTTAGGACATAATTGCAACAACTTTAACATGGATGGAGGTGACATGACATTACACCTAGTAGACTGAGCCACATCTAATGACATGAGTACTATGGTAGATAGGTTTACCTCACCAAGAAAAAATGATAACGGTGCCCATAGTTTGGGTAAAACATGTTATATATCCAAGAGGGAGAGAAGGGTTAGGGCCACTAGTTTCAAGGTTGACACTCAGTCCATGTCATGAGAGACCATAGACTAGTTGATCATGATAGGTAGTGAAGTGAAAGGAGATGGATGTAGAGGCAAGATCACTAGAGGTCCCACCATCATTTATATAAGGGGATGAGTAGTAACTATTAAGGATATGATGTCAATAGAGGTTGTAGGAAGAGGAGATAATAGAGACTGTAGATGTCTCAAATGACCTAGTAGGTGGGCTATGGTAGAGTTGGAATATAAAGAGGCCACTCAAGTGTAGGCTAGGATGAACTCAAGATATGATTGTAGTATTTTATTTAAGGAGATGAATGATAGAGGAAGTTCTTGTACATCATGTGGATGGAAAGATAGTAATGGTTGATACACAAATATGTAATACAAAATGGTTAATTTTTTTTAAGTTTTATTTGAAATATAATAGAGATATATAGATTTTGAGATATATCAATGATTTAATAATTATTTGGTTTACTTTTTTTAGGTGTATCAGAGGAGGAGTAGATCAGATGGGAGTCCCTTATAAGGGAAACACTCTATCATGTCCTGGATGAGACACTACATTGGAAGACCTTAGAGTACCATTTACCCTAGCTTAGGCAAGCTAGTTTAGACTAGCTGGAGAGATAGTGAGGTAGATATGAGCATATAGAGAGGAGGTGTAGCCACCAAAAAATATGGGTGTAGGTGAAACATATGAATGGAAGGACCTAGTAGAGGAGAGATATATACATATAGATATACTGAAATAGATGACATAGGCACATGCTTAGGAGAGAGCATCACGTGTAGTATCCCTAACCCATATGACATATGTATAAAATAAAGATAGTAAAACACATAAAACAACCCTAAACCATATGACATATGTATAAGATTTGGAGAGAGTTACACATCTAGTGACCCTATTCTAATTGGTATATATACAGGCCTATGTATCTCATTTATAGGGGTAGGTTTTGGGACTAAGATTTCAGACAACCTCATTATAGTGTTTTGTGTAGAAGGGTCAAATTGAGGCATCTAGCTGCATCATGGCTAGGCGACAAGATAGGTAGGATGGGGTCCAACTATAGAGCTAGAGAATTTTATATGATTGTATTTGTTGTATCAAACTCATGATATATATATATATATATATATATATATATATATATATATATGGATTATTTTGGAATTTTGGATATATTTATTTATAACACATGTATTTATCTATTTTTGTTGTATATGTTATATGAAATATATAAGTTTTGATTTATTTTCTAGCATTTATGTAGGATAAAAGCATAGTTAAAAATAAATAGGTAAAAAGGACTTGGTAAAATATAATCAATCGAAAGTGTACTACACACTATTTGAAGTTGGGAAGTGTGTAATAACAAGAAAATGACTAAGTATAAAGAACCAAATGGTGGTAAGCAAAATGGTGAAAAGGAATTTATTTCTAAAACAAATAAAAGATTGAAACCAAAGTAAAACAAGTAAGATCACACTAAATCACATTGGGAAGTATGAAAATAATGTAATAAAGTAGAAGGTTTGAAAAAAGGACAAATGGTATAAAAACAAATCAATTAAGTTATTCAATAATACTATATCACATTGGGAAGTATAAGAGAAAAATAATATTGGCAAAAAATGGGGTTTTAAATTTATCACACTAATTCAAGTTTGGAAGTATGAAAAATTCAATAAAATGGTTGTATTCTTACATGAAATTAGAAAATAAGAAGAAAAAATAGAAATGAAGAAAGAATAAAACATACTAAATGAATTTAGGAATCATGTAAATGACATGTAACTTTATAATCAATCAAATATTATCTCATATTTAACACATGTAATTTTTATTGTGACTTGTATTATTGGAAACAATTTATGAGGAGGGTCAAGTCCTATCCATGGTATTACACAAAAACTCATAAAGGGAACACCAATGAGGTGTAATAAATATGAAAATTGGGAAATAAAGGATGTGGGTAATAAGAAAGTGAATTTGTGGTAATTTATGAGGATGGTCAGGTCCTATCCATGTTCTTATAATACAACTCACAAAATGAAATCCCAAGGGGAGTGATTAGTGAACAAAATAATATTTCTCAAAAGAAAATATGAATAAAATAGGGGGAGTGTAAATATCATGACTTAGGCATCTTATGAGAAGACATTAAGAAATAGGAGGCATACTAAGGACATGAGAAGACACTAAGTGAGTAGTGACCATCAATGTAAAAAGGAAACCTATTTTATATAGACACAAAGATTTGTATATAAATAAGCATGTTACTAATATCAAATCATGAAGGTATATTGGCATAGAAAAAGTAAAATGAACCTAGCTTCCCACGACTTATTCCCCATTCATCAGGACCCCTTATAGAGACATCGGTCTACTATGAATATTGAGTACTTATATGAGAAAGTAGGTATCACTAAAAAAAAAATTTATTATCCTTTTCTAATCTACTAGCCTAACACACACAAAAGGACCTCAAATTGATTTTGAGGCAAACTATGGAGTTTGAGCTTCGACTAGAAGGAGATGTGCTTTGAATCATGTCTTTTAGTTAGATTAGACTTTTAAGAATTTTGAATACTGTTTCCTTTTGTATAATTGCCTGTTGTTAAATTATTTGGATTTTACATAGTTTTTATGGATTTTATGATTCCTCCTCCATATGGACTTGGCATGACCAATCATGAGAGATATAATTATACAAATGAATGAGCTATAGCTTAGCCTAAAGGAAGCTAAGTAACCAAAGACAAGAGTGACTAGGACATATGTATGATCTCCAATCTCTACCATGTATATATTTAGTTTTAAAAAATGGAAATAAAGTATATAAGGAGATCCAAAGTGGATCAGTGAAAGGAAAGTATGATGAGATGTATTTTTTTCTAACTGATCACATGATAATAGGGATGACTAAAGGGAACTAGGTTTGTATAACCAAGTCATAATGATAATTATATATGAGAAATAGAGATAAAAAATCAAAAAATCATAATGACACAAGAAGGGAATTTGTAAGAAAGAAATAAACAGAAATAATTGATAAATAAAGATATTCATAGGAAAACATAAATGACAATATAAGAAATATAGAGTGCAAAAGTAAAATCACCATGTAAGATAAATAAGAATTTGACACAGTTTCAAATGATATAATAGATAGATAAAGATGAGATTAGAGCATACGTCCAATACAAATGTAAATGTAAAATCACCATTCATGTGATCATAAATACTAATAAATGTACTGACACACATTATCCAAAACATCAAATAGATCTCTATGAAGTTGAATATGAATTACTTCTAGTGTCTTGTATATCTTCAATGAAAATAGGGAAAATAAATATCATCTAATCTCCTCCATATAAAAATTTGGAATGCTAGATGGATTGTGTTGAGGAGGAAAATTAGGTAAGGGATGTTCAAGAGGATGCATATGATCAGGTTGTATGGGAGATGTAGGAATCATTGGTGGAGAAGGATCTACAATTGAAGGACTCATAGGTAGAGAATGATCTACAGATGAGGGAAGGTCCACAAGTGAAGGTTTCATAGGTCAAGGCACAGAAGGCGATGAAGGGACTACAAGAAGGGATGGAACCATAGGAGGTGGAAACATGGTAGAAAAAGGAGGATCCTTCTTGTCATAATGACTTATGAGAAGAATAAAAGGTTTAGGAATATATATAAGGTGATCTTTAAGGTGTTTTTGAAGGATGTGGTAATGATCAGTGTGATGGGTACCACATTGGTGCCATAGATAATATACCTCACCATACTTATGCACATATTCAATAATTACTTTAGAGAGAAGCATGGTTTTATCTAAGAGCTAAGGGGAAGAAGGATGTAAATTATAGATATTTTATCATAGCTTTTGATAATGGGTGGAGGAATGATTATCTATTATATGGAATAAATAGATATGCTTGTGAGTGGTCTTAGTAGAAGCACTCAAAGGAGGAGGTGTAATAGGAATAGAAGGAGCTTGGGAGGGCTCATTGGCCCATTTGGTGAGCAAAGAAGCCATGCTAGGTAAAATAAGTAAAACATCACCAAGGGAGGGTAGTGGTGGGGAAGAAATTGAACTAGGCTCAACAAAAAGAATGATGGGAATAGAAGAAGGGATAAAATTAGTAATAGTGGACACAAAAACATGCTCAAGTATAGTGAGATAAAGAATGGGTTTTAATGTAGGTTATAGTAAGGGAAGGGTAGGATCTATAGAGGGTAAAATAAGGGTTGCATGTATCTCAAGGATAAGAAATCTATAGTGGTCAGGGTACATATCAAAGTGATAAGGTCCAATCATAGCATGATCATGAGCATACTCCTATGAGGATCCTTAGAAACTAGAGGTGTTGGTTCCATCTCTACCCTAAGATAAAGAGGAAAAATACTAAAATTAGGAAATACAAATGAGGTAAAATAGGAAAATATATTAAAAGACTCAAATAATGAAGAGTAATAACAAAGAATCTCAACATCATGGGCTTGGACAAGACCACCTAAAATGGATCATTTAAGGAACAAAAATCATCACAATCTAGTGTGTGAAGATCAATGATGCAAGTAGGGATAACGTTATCATCCAAATAACTATGGAAAATAGAATTACAAGTCTTGGTCAATAAAATGGGAATGTCATTGCAAGGAGGTTTGAGAGAATGAGACTGCAAAGAAGCTAGAATCTATGAGATGAGATGAGATGAGTGATCAAAAGTTTTAATATTTAGGTTTATCTCATCAAGATAATTATCATTAGAATATAAAAGGTTATGAATAATATTACCAATAAGTTGGGATGCTCATTTTAAGCTTTAGTGTAATTGATGAGAATTTTGAAGCATTAATACTCATAAAATGAAATAGTGGGTAAAGGTTAAAGAGTAGGAATTTTGAAGACACCATGGTCTTGGAATTGTTTGAAATTACAAGGGTTAGTATCAACCTAAATCCTATAAATGAATCCATTATAAGGGAATTTAATGCATTATCAGGTAGAATAATCATCTACTCTCATATGGTGAGTCCACAACCTACCAAGTAAGATATTATAAGAGAGAGGAAACTTAAAGATGATATAATAGGCATGAAGGTAGAATAGGTTAAAGAGGAAGAGGTCATGGTATTATAATGGGTCATAATCAAAGGAAGAGGCTGAGAATCGAAGAAGGTAGTACCCCTAAATCCATTTGAGAGTGTGGGAGTAGCTGAACGATGCTCTTTGGATTGACCACTAATCATAAGATGGTAAATGTTATAGGGATCCTTACCTTGATGTTGAGAAAACTTGGAAATAAAGAAGATAATCTCAGGGGTATACTATAATTTAGATTGGTATTCTATGGAATAGATAGGATTATGCTATGAAGAGGTATTAGGAGGTGTCCCATAGTTCATTATGTTAGTGCCTAAGTGAACATTACTCTCATCTAAGAGAGAAGCCCTACTCTATGTATGGGAGACCCTATGAGGATTGGTAAAACTCACCATGTTTATTGTATTCAAATTCATGTTATCTTCAAATAGAAAATTCATGATGAAGGATAAGGATTAAAACTAGGTAAGATAAATTCAAAATCAAAGAAACAAGAAATGGTATAAATAGTAAAGGGTCGACTAAGTCAACCTAGTATAGAAAATAGGGCCTATAAATATTACAGAGTTGATTGAGTCAACCCAATATAGTAAATAGAGGATAAAAAAGTGTATAGGGTCAACTAAGTTTATCTAGTACAATAGACAAGGGAAATTAGAAAGTCTATAATAGATTACCGACTGAAATAGCCGTGTACTAAAAATAATTTTGTAAGTACTTATAAAAGTAAAAACTAAAGAGAAACAAATAATAAATTGGATCAATGAGGTTGATTTAATTGAATCACACAACATAAAACCTTACACAAACATTAGCTAATGTATTTTTTTGTAATACAAAATACAACTGAGAAAAAATTAAACAATCAACTTTGAAAATTAAAAGCTAACTAGTTGGTTAACCTAAATGTTATTTAGATTATTATAATATAGCTTTAAAAGTGATGTAAATTTTGTGGTAAAGAAATAAAAAAGAATATAAGGATATTTTTAGGAAGTTTGGGCTGAAAGGGATTTATATTTACAATGGTATAGTCTTGGTATTGGGGCTTAACCCCTCACTTCACACACCATAGTGATAAGGGTGTCAAGTGGTTAGCCAAAATATACCATTAATGATGTGTTTATACTTGGCCAGAAAACCAAGTTGGTTTCCCCCTTGGTGATGAAATCCAATTATGTTAGCCTTGGGTAGTCTACAATTGTTAAAGTGCTTGTTAATATTTTATTATTTGGTTATGTGTTCATAAAATATAAAATATTTAAACTAAATGGTAAATTTAAAACCACCTAATTAGACTATGTGTTCTATTATAATCATGAAAGCAACAAGAAATTCAAGTGTGAGATAATTACTAGCATATAGGGGTTAATTCTAACTTTGAAACATCATATAGTGTTGATATAGTTGATAGTGTATGTATAGAATACAAAATAAGTTTGATAGTGTCACCTCTTTACTATGGAGGTAAGGTCTGATAATGAATAGGTTTGATAGAGTCGATCTAGTTATATAGACAACATAGAATATAGAACTGGGTCGATAGGGTCGATCTAGTTGACTATACAAGGGTAGTTTTAAAGACTAAAAACTATGAAAAGAAAGACTATAAAGAAAGAGAGAAAGGATATAATGGAAACTGGGTAGGTCTAAAGATGCATAGAAGTGAGATTGTTATCAAATAACATTCATAAATTCTTGAAAATTCTACTAATAAGGTCAATTGGGTGATTTTAGCTTTGCAAAAACCTATTACTGAGTGCCTAACATGTATAGTTTCAATTGGGTCATCTTAGTATGTTTAAAAAGATACATGAAAATGTATAAGGTCTATTAGGTGGATCTATTAGTTTTAACTGGAAGTCTAAAAGTTTGAAAAAATTTATTGGGTCGACTAAGTCAATCTAGTAGCCTATACTTAAAAAGGACCTGCATAGAAATAACATAGTCATTTAGATGTAACTATGTCTTAAAACTATGCATAGAAGTTAAAAATGGGTTGATGTAGTTGACTCAGTATAGAAACTATATGATAAAAATAATTATTAAATTAATTAATTAATAAAAAATTCATTATGTCAATAAATCAATCGTGGATCAGATAAGATAGAGCATACCTACACTTATGATTGAGAATACATTTATTAAGTAGGATCATGACTAATATGGGGATCCATTAGACCTGAGTAGGGGATCACTTATCATAATACACTATGCTAAGGAGGGTTCCAAAGCCTACAATCTAACATAGTACACAATAACCATAAGGGGGTCCTAAGTATTGATATTTCACCTAATCTAATGACAAGAAAAGTAAATCTAATCTAGTGCTCACCAAAGATTATGGCATAAAGTAGGGGTTGGAAACAATAAAGCTAAACATGTATAGAAGACATATATTCACATCAATGTATATAAAATCCTAATGTATAGAAGAGAAGCACAACTACATTATCTATCTACTATTACAAAGGAGAAATAAATCTAGGAATACTTACCTTGAAGATGAAACTTATGAGCCTCAATCTCTCCCTTGGCTAAGGTGTTTTTGAAAAAAATGTTGTGGTATGTAAGGATGATAAAGATATATCAGATCTAGGCTACACAAACTATCAAAGCATCTATAAGACTTCTCCACAAGGAAAGATATGTATCTCCAAAGAAAGCATAGAACCCTAAGCTTTAATTCTCAAGTAGAATGGTCAATAAAAATAAGTTCATTCACACTTACTTCTTATTCACTTATTTATTTGTCAAATGGTGGGAAACTAAATTGTATATATAGGTATATCTTTCCCTAAAACCTTTCAAAAATGTTGATTGACAAGGTCAACCTAGTTGACCTAGTACAATTCCAAACAATAATTCACTAGGTCTCGAGCTAGGTTGGCCAAAGGTCAAAATAACTCATAAGTTAAAATAACCCAAAACTATATAGGGTTGACCCAGTCAACCTTGTACAACTTACTAATAAAATTGGATTAAGGTAAGGAAAATGAGGTTAAAGTGTATCAAAATTTTGGAATGGGTATAATAGAGAATAACAAGATTAGGGTAAATGGCTTTAAGAGACAAGTGTGTAGATAATATATGGAAAAAGGGACAAAAATATTTTGAAGCACCAATGGTCTACCCACCCCTTTATTGGTGCACCCCTTAAGGCATGAACTCATAGATATTGAGACTTGATGGGTTCTTGCAAGATACTAAGTGTAATTAAGTGATAAAAGATTGAAATTATTATATGTATACACACTCCTCTTACATCCAATAATATACATCATTAATTTCATATGAATTATATATCTTATTTTCAAAATAACTAATTTTATAGACTATTACACTCCACCTTATCAATCTTCTACTATTCCTCCTAGTGGTTGCCAAACTAACCTCTATGCAATCCCACTTTTCCACTCTAGTGTTATTGTGACAACAATAAACTTTAAGAACATGGGGACTCATGTTTAGTACCTTAAGAATCCTCTTGATCTCAAAATATTAGGGGTTATTCTTCCTCATCCCCTACCTAGCCTTCCCAAGTTTAAATGAGAAGGAGAACTCGGTTCACATGTCAAAGATTATTTTATGACTCTTAGGGAACTCCTACCTTGTGATGTGGTTGTTTCTAAAATTTTACCTAAAACCCTAGAGGTAATAGAACTTGACTAGCATTAGAACATCCTTAAGGAATCTATACATTATTTTCAGCAATTCATGGTTGAGTTTTTCAAATATTTTGATATGAACAAACTCCTAAATACTAACATATGATATTTATTACACATCAAATAAAAATATAATTAGTTCATTGCCCATTTCATCATGAGATGGTGGTAGGTATTATATTCCTCTACTAGTGTTCCCCATAGGGATCAATGAGAACTATGTGATATATTCCTCCACAAATTCCCATATTTATCCTATGAGGAAACTCTTGAGAGTGCCTTGCAAATTAACAAGGCATCCATTGATAGTGATTGTCAAACTTATGGGACCAATAGATGCATCATCACCCCAGACCAAAACAATGGGGGATTTAAAAATGTGAGTTCAAAAAATACCAATAACAAAGGTCCCGTGGTCCTAAATATAAATAGGAATGCCACTACCAATGGCATCACTTACCATAACAAAAATCCAAATCCTATGAATAATAATTAATATCATCTAATGAAAAATGCTAATGCCACTAATAATATGGGTGATAGGGACCAAAATTCCCCTCTTTCCATTCACATTGTTTAATTCAACTAACCAAAAAATTCAGCATGCAACACCAAAACCATAATCAAAATCAATATCATCACATTGAGCAATTCCCCCAGTTTCAAAACCAATTATGTTATACAAGGAATAATCTACAAGGGTTTGGTTGATATGAGAAGAACATGATTTATATAAAATATTATCCCAGTGCCTATTTACTATTACAATATGCCATAAAAAATAATTAAGAACTTTATGGAGTATAATACATTTATCCAAATAATCCCAAAATATCAAAAACAAACATTTGTTGATATGTTCCTAGGGAAAGTTAATACAAACCCCCAAGCCCTTCAATATGGCCTTGTCCCCCATTAGAATTAGAATCTCCAAATATACCAAAACCCCTTTCATAACCACCAAGCATGTGTTTCCAAAACTAAATAGCATGGTGGACCATAGAACTACCTGATTCAACATAATAAGCCCATGATGACATGCACTCATGATGTTGAAGCCTCCAATTCTCAAACTACTAACAATGATATTGGTATTTGGTAAGGATTAAAAGTTAAAAATAGAATGATTAGAGTTGTATAATAATAAGTTTAATAATATTAAAATATCATGACTTACACCAAAGATTTTCAACCTATGACTCTTCATCCCTCAAACATTTTAGAAATGAAGTCTATCCCAAAACCTAAAGGAAACCATCACTTGATCTCAAAAATGATCAATATGTTCTCCCACATTTCATTCCTTGATTCACTTAATAACTTCTTTTCCCATTATTTAACCTTGATAAATTCTATATAAATGGGGAATCTATCTAGTTTTACTCCTCTATAGGCTCAGAACAACAACATTGATCTAGATATGTCTCTACATGGTTGGGGATCTCAAGATGTTGTCTATTTATTTTATTTTCATAGTATTACCCTAACTTTGAGATGGTAAGGAGGTATATCCAACCTTTTTCCTACATGTTTGGAGTTACAACAATTATGTTAAGGGAGTCGTGGATGATGATGGATCAATCATTAATATTTTCCTCCTTTCCTTCCTAAAAAATCTTGGTTATGGGTAAACCAACCATTTTTAGATGTATAACACATGAAAGTCTATGATAGCCTTAAATATATCTCAATAGAGACCATTGAAATCCTAGTCACTAGAGATTCAAAGATGTTACTAACTAATTTATATGTCATAAACAAAGATACCAACTATAATATGATCTTAGGAATACCTTGGATACATAGGATGAAGGTTGTCCTTTCAACCTTGTTTCATAAAATCCATTTCCTACACTTGGGAAATGTATTCATAACCCAAGTGGATTATAAACCTTTAAATATGATATAATAAACCATACATAATAATTCCAAGTTACACATCAATTACCATCTACCTACCAATGGGGTCACAAAACCCATATAGGTAGTGAATATTATTGAACCCATGAAACCCAAAGTGGTTATATTAAATAAAGGTGGTGAAGTAACCCAAACTATATAAAAATATAATTAATAATAAAAGTATTTAGTGGTGGATAAAAATATCAGTAATCCATAATCAAATACTAGTATAGTAATTTATTCCCTGTGTATAATGAGATCATCAATCTCATAAAGGACACACCACTCACATAAGGGACCTATGATATATATATATATATATATATATATATATATATATATATATATATATATATATATATATATATGTATGTATGTATGTATGTATATATATAAATATATATATATATATGTATGTATATATATATATATATATGTATATATATATGTATATATATATATATGTATATATATATATATATGTATATATATATATGTATATACATATATATATATATACATATATATATATACATATATATATATATATATGTATATATATATGTATATATATATATATATGTATATATATATATATATTTGTATATATATATGTATATGTATATATATATATGTATATATATGTATATATATATATATATATGTATATATATATGCATATGTATATATATATATATATATGTATATATATATATATATCAAAACAAAAAACCCAAATAGTTTTATCTATTTTAAATAAACTTTTCATGAAATAGGTGTCATAGAATTAAATAATCCCACTCCATAATAACAACACCAATGGCTATTATCACTATCATGTAACACCTAAACACACAATGTTAAACCACACTTAAGAAATCTTATTACATTTGAAACTCTTTAGAACATGATTTTGGATCATGCCATGACAAGTATATACTCATTTTCTAGAGTTATTTATATATGGGGTTTACTTCCTTCTGAGATGTCAACCACTCTACTTCAGCTTGCACCTAGTTATACTTCTCATCATATTTTGAGTCTTCTAACATGTAACTAGACCATTGTTTCTCCCCTAAGCATGTTAGTTCTCAAGGAGAATATTTTTACCCTAATATTAGGAACTATAGAGATTAATATATGATATTATTCTTGTACATTAATTTTTAATGAGAGGTCTTCTCCACCTTATAAATAAGGGGCCCAAGGGAGAGCCACTCATTAAATTCTTACAATCCTTAAAACATATAAAAATGTGAAAAATATAGTTACCCATGTATTATCATTAGTAATATAAGTTTAATAATTAAGTTACTATAAATTCTACCCAAAAATAAAACCATAATTATGTTGGGATACTTCCCATGCCAAAAAATCATCATAATTATCTCGACATACTTTATACACTAAAGAGAAGGCCTAGTAAGTATAATTTTGAATATATAGAGGTAATTACCTACCCTTACCTATATATTAGAAATAAACCTTTTTAATTATATAATTTCTTACCTTTCAAATTTCCACAAGTCCTTCCATTCTCCCTGCAAAGGGGACAAACTCATTATTTCTCTAAGTCTCAAGACAAGGAACTCAAAGAGGGGTTGCATGACATTCTCAATATCCATATGGTTGAGATATTAGAAGACCAAATAGAGTCACTATAATACTATCCCTCTTCCATGCATGATTAATGGATCCTCCACTATGATGGGGTGAAGTGCCACTAAGTTACTAGGGTATGAGTTATTCTCATTTATCTTAAAGGATGAATCATGCCTTTTAGTTTCAAGTTATAATTTGAGTGTATAAATAATGGAGTTTAATTTGAAGCCCTATTTATTTTCATAATCATTATAAAACATATGAGATTTATTAACTTAAGGAACCAAGGAAAATCACAATTGGTTGTGAACCATGTTTTTGAGGTCTATCAAACAAAGGTTGAGCATATTAAGTAATACAAGACCACTCTATGATAGATTGATAAATGATGGGGAATCCATAACAACACACCTATTCTGATCCCACTTGTTAGGATCTTGATCCTCAGAAAGAGCACAATATGATTACCAAATACAAGCAATTAAACATGCGGAATTAACCAGAAGTACAAGTAACTAGAATTCACAAATAACACAGAATATTAGAGACAATACACAATCTTTTATTAATACTCATCCAGAAATAAAATATAATAAAGAAGATGCCACTTATTCTTCCACCTCTTAGAGGATTCCCACACCTCAAGGGCTCCCAGTAATTCTCAATCAAGAGTTCACTCTCCTACCAAAAATGGTCCCAAAACACAACTCACACATAGAATTGGTGTTCACCTCCAACCAGTTAGTAATAACCCTGCTAGTACACAAGTACTCTAAAGTACTTCAAGTAGATCTCCCATGAACCTACAACAACCTAAAATTTAATAGACCTTACTTACACATGTAGATCTCCTATGAGCTTGCAACAACCTGCAACTCAAATGATCTTAAAATGGAAGGATCTTCCTTGCCTTCCTTTTTAGCTCATCATTACAATACATGCCAATGGGTCTATAAATAGATCCCAGACTTAAACAATAACTTAGACTCTTAATTTACTATAATTATCCACGCAGCTCAAGACTCAAAATAGCCTTTACATGCAAACACTCGGTTCAACAAACTAACTATTCGTGCAACGAACAGTTTTGGAACACATAGGTGACCAACGTCGGTCCCTATCTAACTAGAGATAACTGACATCAGCCGACTCCTACTGATGTCGGTTACCCTTATGTTCACCCCTAACCGATGTCGGTTAGCCTAACCGATGCCGGTGACTGTGACACTCAGCAACTCCTCCATGTCTGCAAATAGTTGAAGCTTTTAGCTCCACAACCTAACAATAAAGACTTCAAAATTATTTATATAGAAGTATTACCTATAGGAATTAATTGTATTTACAACCCCATGGCTTTTTTTTCATTCTTTTACCCTCATCTAGCTATATCTGAGTCTAATTTCATAGTTTCATTTAGGACAAAACCTCTTGTGCATAAATATCCTAATGACTAAATCATCACCCATATCAATAAATAAAATTGTCCTTGAGTTATTTACTTATCTAAGGATAATGAGGTTATTATTAATTTCTTAATAGCTTATGATGACCTCATATCATTCCACCAAAATATGGGATTCTCCCTCACTTGTTATCCCACATCCACCTTCAGGGGTGAATACATTTTTTCTTATTTCCATGTTGATGATTACATATCCTCTTATGATGAACACAATGTTTTCAATAAATAGGTTTAATATCCTAATATTACTCCAAACCCTGATGTATTTGAAGAGTTAAATGCCTCCCACATTGAATAAACCATTGACATTAACATAAGTACTAAGGAGATTCCCAAACTTCTCAAGGTTACATCTTCACTCTCTCTATAGTATGTAGAATACCATAGATATATCCTCATCATATTCTAAAAAAAAATCACATTATCTAACACTAACATTGTAAGCATCAAATATAATGTGGTTGTCCACAACCTAGTAATAATACCTAACATAAAACCATTCATGAAAAATCTTAGACCCATTAAGTCTAAGGTTGAATTGATGGTAATAAAGGAAGTTATCAAACTTATAAAAGTAAGATTTTTTAACCTAGTGGCCTACTCTAAGTGGATATCCAAAATTGTCCCCATTATCAATAAAGATAATAAAATTTGGATATGTATATAGTTTCAATATATCAATAAATAATGTCAAAAATATGGCTCCCATATCTCATCCATTGACATCATTGATGATGTTATTATGCGATAAAAATTTATATCACTCATGGATGGCTTTTTAGGAAATAATTAGATTTTCATTTCTGATGAGGATTAGAGAAATACATACTTTACTACACCATGTGGGACATTTTTTATGTCATGATTCACTTTGGTGTCAAAACCGTAGAGGCAATATATCAAAGTTCAATGACCTGCATATTCCATGATATCAGTCAAAATATAGTGGAGGTATATGTAGATGATATTTTAGGGAAAGTGAGACAATAAATAGGACATTTTGAGGTGTTGTACACCATATTAACATGCCTAATTGAATATGGTGTTTCTCATAACCCAAAAAATGTGTGTTTTGAGTCACTAGTGAAAAAATCCTAGGGTATATCATGTCCTAGTAGGGGATTGATATTTAACCTATCAAAGTTTTATAAATCTTATAAATAATCCCACCCACATATGAATCAGACATCATAATGTTATTGTTTAAGTTGAGAGCCATTAGATGGTTCATTCTTGCTATTATTTATGTTGTTAACCTTATAAATAACCTAATTAAAAATAAAAGTGAATTAACTTGGATAGATGATTATTAGGAGGTGTTTGAATCCATAAAATGCTTCCTTATGTATCCCCACATGCTCACAATGCTTAATCTAGATAATAAATTTATACTTTAAATTAAATAAACTAAGGTGTCCCTCATCTATATGTTGGATCATGAAGATGATACCAATAGAGGATGCACCATTTATTTCATTAGCCATGACCTTATCAATTATGAGATGTGATAAAATAAAGAAGAAAATAAATGTATAGATATAGTGTTTGTGACCAAATGATTATGACATTATATGGTCAATCAAGAAATAAAATTTATTGTCAAGTCTCAATCCCTACATCCTTTTCTAACCTATCCAACTTTCTCTAGGTAGATTGGGTGATTTATCATGCTCTTAAGTAAACTCAATTTAACTTAAGTCAACCAAAAGTCTATTAAGGGATATATTTGTCTTGATTAGTTGGTTGATTCCCCATTAAAGTTTAATGACCTGATTGATATTATATTTCTTGATAAATTAATATGATACATAGAAAAACCAGCTATTAGCTCTTATCTTTGGTATATATATATCATCAATTACCTAATTATCCACTCTTACCCTGAAGGTCCCAACTCACAAAATAAATAGTTCCTTTGTATCATCACATCTAAGTAATTATTCTAGACATGATCCATTATCATAAAGAATTTGATGGCATGTTATTTAAGTGTGTTGACTCTGAAGAGTTTGAAAGGGTATGTTGAGGTCAACATACCCCCATTTTAAAAAATTGGTACCCTTGTGATATTTTGAAGCTTAACCATGAAAGCATGACCTATTTTGATCATTATTATAATTTGAAGATCATCCAATTTAATGAAGTTGGTTTACTAATTTATGCTTTTTCTTTGATCTTGCCTACGTTAATAATAATTGGTTTTCATGTCTTATAGCTGTAAGTTCCAAGGAGTCCTTTTTGATATATTCATGTTCCAAAACCCTAGCATAAACCCTTGGTTCAAGTTTGAATTTTAATTTGGGAAGAACAAATTGGTGGTAACATTCTAAATTTATTTTGGACTCAAGCCCAAATTTTATGTTAAGGATTGGTCATGTTTTTTGACACAACCAAACCATAACCTAAAATTATGCCTTGGTCACTTTTTATTTTTTCCCCTATGTTCCCTATATCTCTGATGTAGTCTAATTTTATTGCAAGAGTCCCTTTTATTTCTCTTAGTAGGGCCATTTTGATTTTCTAATGTGGTCCCTTTAATTACCTACATATCCTAAAACCTTAACACCAAGGCCCAATTCATGTTTATTAACACGAATGAGACCTTAGTTTAAATACCTTAGCCTAAGTTTCTTTTATCTTGGGTCCCAAATTAATTATTGTGCATCTTATAGGATCTAATGATTTCTTCTTCTTCATGCCTTTTGATCTAATAGAGTGAGGAAAATCCCAAAAACTAAGTACTTAGACCTTTATACCAATCATGTTCAAGCTTTCAAATCATGATCAATGGCTCGCACTTCATCATGGAATAAAGATTGGATAGAGAAAAGCCATCATTGAAAAGTTAAAGCTTTAGGAGGTCCATAGAGTTGCCACATGACACTCATGTATTCCAAGATTAAAATCAAAGGATCTCACATGTTAGAAAGAACCAATCATAAACAAGATCCTATATCATGAATGGATAGCTCTTTCTTCATAGTGGCATTTGATAAAATGGCATGAACTGACTCCAAGATCCCAAGAAGCTCCATAGAGCCACCACATGGTGCTCTCACATTAAAACATAGGAATTTGTTGAGCTTAAATTTGACATTCACACAAATGTCATTTTACATCCATGAGGCCATCATTGACGTCTACAAGATAGTCAATTTTAAGCTCATAAAACCTAAAAGACTTCATGAGTTTAAATTTGATGTCCTCATGAACATCTAAGAGGTTTCCTTTGACGTTCATGAGGTAATCAAAATTAAGCTCACCTAAAATTTTTAATTAGACTATAAGGGGCATATTTTATGTCATTCAAATGGGAATTTATGATTTAAAACTTAGCATAAAATGCTTTAACCTAAGTCTTTTCATGATTATTAATGTGAAATGGACTTAGGTATGGGCATTTTAACCTAAGTTATTTTATGTATATGCACTAACTTAAAGCTTGTGAACCTTACAAGATCCAATGGTCCATACTTCATCGTGGTGAATGATCCAATGTTGTTAAATCACCAATGAATTTTTAATAGAGCTCTGAGAGCCCATGAGCTAGACACATGGTGAATGTGCCTTCAATGTGTGATTGACAAAGGTGTTAAAGCTTAGAAATCCCATAGAGGTGCCAAGTGGCATAACCATGAAGCTCAAGACCAAAAATGATAAATGACAAGCAAGGGACTAGATCACAATCAATAGCCCACATTGATATGAGGATATTGATCTAATGATGTGAAACAAAAGGAATTTTTTATATGCCAATGGCTAGTGCTTCAAAGGCATTTATGAAAAATTCCATGAAAAGGTTCCAAGTAGACACCAAATAAGCACCACACAAGCATAAAATGATAAAATAAGAGATCTTGTGTGCTAAAAAATGAAAATGTATAAATTCAAAGATCTAAATCATATCTAAATCATGTATGAGCCAAAATCCAAATGATATACCACCATTAAAGCTTGAAAACCATAAAACTTGCATAAAAGACCTTAAGTAAAATTGAATTGATTATAGTAAATTTATAAGAAGTTAAATTGTGTTTTGAGCATGAAATAGATATCTAGAGACTATTTGAAATCCAATAATGAATAATATGCAAGGTTTAGAAGCCATGGTAGCTCGTAGGCAACCATACGGAGATGAATTAGAGTTATATTTGTCCATGGATAATGAAGGGAGGGTATTAAAGAATACAAACATAGATGTTGTTGTACTAAACACAAAAAATAAGAATTGGTCTGAGATATTCTAGACCATTGAGGAGATTTAGGCCATTGCTAAGGAGGAACAAAATATTTATACTATGACTAGGAGGTATTATGACCTAGTTGCAGTCCAGATGGCTAGTTTTCACCATGTAGCCTCCAAACAAGAGGTAATCTACTATATTGACATCCTTTTTCCTATTTTAAAGGATTTTAAGATTTAATAGGGTTGGATTATCCATGAAAGGACCTTTAAGAGAGTATAATTCATTTCCCCATTGGCCTTGTAAAGTTACTATAAACTGCCAAAACCCTAAGTGGATTTACCCACTATTAAAGAATGGAATAGAAAGAATGATCTTGACACCATCCATAGGCCATGTTTACTCCAAGGATAAATTTGATCTGAGACCTTGTTGGAAACATCCTAGTTGCCCAATTTGGTTAGGGGATTAGGATAATAATGACCTTATTAAATAGAATATTTAGAGCCCCATCAACCACATTTTAAAGTAAGAATTAGGTATCCTATGTCTACTTTATGGTAGAAAATGGGCTCACTCCTCCCATTAGGGAGATGATAAAAATATACCTATAAAATCCATTCATATCCATTAGGGAGAAGACTAGCTCCCAGTTTTTCATGATGTCTTATCTATTAGATGCCTTACTAGCCTCCACTCAGATCCCATATATCAAAAATTGGTCATCAGAGGGTAGGTTCATAGTCTCTCACCATTATTCCAAGATACATATATTCAAGTATAGGCATAAAAAGTTATTAATTTATGATTGTGTCTACCTAGCTTTAGTAGAAGCCATTATATGGATTCCCATGCCTAGGGTAAGCCCTATAACCAAGAAATATGTGGAGCTCATGGGAGGCATTTAGTTTTATCTATGTTTTAAAATGTTAAAGATAGAGGGGATTATGATCCAACCCTATAGATTACTTGTTTATGTCCCAATCTAGCTAGCAGAGTACGAAATTGCATACCAAATTCTTAGTGGTGTGGATAGTGTATGCAAAGATAAGAGGAAGGGTCTTCTCCATCCCTTTCCTATAAATATTGGAAGAACTATGATACAAAATTAGGAACAAGGGAATACTATGCATAGGCATAGGGACTCTTTTATATTTTATCTTGATGAGCTAAAGATGTGAGATCCAAAAGGCATAGTCTCCACACACTTGAAATCTAGGAAGATGCCTAGACTAGTGTATATGCACCAACTTGGTGTCCATAACACCATTTACATCAAAGTAAACACTTTTGAAGAAATATTAGCTAGGATCAATGGACATAACATTAAACTTGAGCATAGACTATATAGTGATTAAAATCCACTAAGTGACATAGGGTAAATGGTACCTATGTAATACCACTTGTTCCCTGGAACTTATAGGCCACCTCAAGAGCAACATCAGCTAGAAGTTCCATAAATTAAAGCATACATTATGTAAGGCCCTGGTAAAGTAGATTTGGAACAGAGACATAGTGAAGGCCCATCATTCTTAGTCCCACTTGACAGACCTACATCTCTAGTTGAATACTTGGACATGATTGCCTTGGAGCTCAGTGAAATAGTGAAGGATTCTCTCAAGGTCCTTGTTGAGGTGTATGTCACTAATGAAGAGTAAGAACATGTTAATGAGGCACAAGATTAGATATAGGAGACTAATAAAGATAAAGTAAAGGAGGTTTCCTTGGATTTAGTTCCAATATCTCCCCCATAGAAAAGGAAAGTAGAATTAACCTTGGTCCTAGTTGGATCAAAGAGGCCAAAGTTTACTTTCACCCATCTCATAAGTGAAATCAACCTATTCTATGAGGAATACCCTATTCATGGACCAATCATCCTTGATTGGTTCATATATGAAAAAATGTAGAAGATTCCCATTTTGTCTCACTCTTGGGCTTTGACTCAAACTACTAACATTGATGTACATGATGAAGTCAAGCCTTGGATAAAGGATTTGATGAAAGAAAAAGAAGAAAGAATGATAGTGACCACTATAAGTCTAGAAGTAAAATAAATGTATGCTTTAGGAACATCAAATGACAAAAGGATAGAGGTCCTAGAACCTCCAAAATACACAGAGTCATTTACTACTATGCATGTCAATCTACAAATAGCTATATTAGAGAGAGTCATAAGAAGAAAAGCCATGGTGGGGACTAAAGAGTTCACATTATATAAGGTGTAACCCTTTACTGGATTAACTTTAGCTAGAGGGTAGAAGCCTGGTGAACTACCCATCCATGAAGAGGATATTGAAATCCTATTTGAGGCCCATTCATCTCAAGTCAAAACTGACATCAGAGGAATGAAACATAAGATTCATAATTTATAGAAGGAAAAGGATAACTTAGAGATCTATGATATATTATTAGTTCTTGAGTTTATAATAAATATGTTTAAAGCATCATTTTTTGATATGTTTTATTCCTTAAATTCAATGAATCTAAGATAAGATGTATTGAGCTAATAGAGTGAGGTGTCAAAAATATTGATAATAGAATGGTAGGATATATAGGCCAAAATAAGGGATCTTATCATTATACTAGTTAGGAATAGAATTCCTATGTTCAAAACCATTAGCATGGCCCTCCTAAATGCTATATTAGGGATAATGGTAGATAATATCTAGAGCTTAAGTACTTGGTTAGTAGGCTTTGATAGACTTCTAAGAGATGATGAAGATTTGATTTCTAGGATTATGAATCTCTTTGGCATGATATTGGATAATTTTTAAAAGACTACATCCTTGGGAATTATTGATGATGAAGAGCATAAGCATAGATTCACTCTAGTGGTGTAGGAGGTAAAGGGAAAAATCCAAGGTCATTTAGGCAGTGACAACAACAAAATTTTGGGCATGATCTTCACTATTCAAGAAAAGATTGAAAAAGCCAAGAGTATCAAATAAGTAAGGGAAAGGGATGATATATACTTTGAGGACTTAGCTGACCAAGAAGATGTCTACCTCCTAATTCTAGCTATAGATTTGGAACTTGTCAAGGAACAACATCAAAGGGCTATGGAGATTCTGTAAGAGAAACAAGGAGACCCTTCGATAATGGGCCCGCCAACTAGTTAATATTCCTTTTTGTAAAATAATTTTAATATTTGAAATATAAATATTCTTTTGTAAAGGCATATGCTAGTCTATTATCATATTTGCCTCTAGGTTAGTCTAGTTTTGAAAAGTAAGTGTTTTCTAGAACTTTTTTAGAAATGACAACTATCCTTATCTTTTGTATATTTGTATCTCATAAAAAATTGGTATACTACCTTTCCCTTCTATAAAAGGCAAAATTACCATATTTTAAAGGGAGAGAATTTTGAGTAAATTTGTATACTTTGAGTAATTAATACTATTAAGGAATTCTATGAAGATTGTCCAAATTTGATGTGTTAATTTTTAATGTGGATTTCTCTCAATTATTGGTTCTAAATATTGAATTCAAATGGTTTCATGAATTATTTATGATATAGGGCTAAAAATTTGTGCTTATTCTATATTAGTTGAAGGATCTTGATTTTTCTTGATTTCATTTGTTTTGTATTTAGATGTGATAATGCTATTTGAGTTTTGTAACAAATCTTTAAAGTAAAATCTAGTTCTTACTTGTATAATTTCATATTATCCTTAGAAATTTTCCTTGTGTATGGTGAGATCTAAGCTTATGTTATTTTTCATCATATACTAGTTGAATGCAGGTTCAATTATAATTGAAACTTTGTCATGATATTTTAGTCAAGAATCAACAATCACTTCTTTCCTTTCTTTCCTAACCTTCTCTTTTGATTATTTTTAACTAGATCACTTTAATTTAGACTTCATTATAAATTTCCATTTAAATTATACTATAGTTTAATATTTGATCACAATTCACTATTATTAGCATGGATACTTACAATTTGCAAAGAATTAGTCCATGATGGCTCCCAACCATCAATTAATATAAAATGTGTGGAACATATAAACTTTGCTTTGTCATTATTTTACCATAGGTAACATAAGTTGCAAAACCCTACTACTCATGCTCTGAATTCCTAGAATTCTAAAATGATAAGTATTATTGATCACTAAGGACATATGTGGTACACATAGAGGCATCAATAAGTCCTCATTGGCACTAGAAGGAGGGCAATCTCTATAAATTGGATGAATATTTATTTATCTTGGTGTGTTTTGATCTAAAATTGATGTTATGTTTGTGATTTTGAGGAATTATTTTCTTAGAAGTGTAAATATCATTGATCTTTGTGATCTCTAACTTATCTCTGTGCTTCCTTAGACAAAGATCAAAGTTCTTTGAAGTTTGATGCTTAGTTTTGGTAGAAATAGCTTAAAATTTGAAAACCCATAGTATCTAAGGTTAGAATATCTTTTTTTGATTAAATATTGGCATATCTTTCATAGATCTGAGTTTATTTGAGCTTAAAATTATAAATATAGATAATATTTAAGTAATTTAACACATCTTTGAGCTATCTTAATCAAAAGTTGACGTCTTTCACTATTATTTATACAATCTTTGTAAAATGAGCTTAATGTGTAGGTTTAGTCCTTGTTCTTTGTAAAGATTAACCTGATACATCATATTACAAACAATATCTTCAATATTCAAGATATAATTTCCAAGGATATGAATAAGACCATAATAAAAGACAGGAGAGCCTTTTCTTGAGCTTGAGCTCCATAAAAGAACCAGGTGAGATAAAGGTAGGCATAAATGTTCCAAATCTTTGTCAACCTCACCTCTTCAAGGTACCTTTGCCTTTAAACTTCATCTAGGTATGGCTTAGTTGGGAGAATCTTAAATCAACATGTTGGGTGTGGTACATAATCTCCCACATAACCCCAAAAAATACTTTCCAACATTTAGTCTAATTGGTATTATAACTATTGAAGAGCACATTAAATCTCTTAAATCTACTTTATGGTTACTAAATGTTTTGCATAAAGATGTAGCATGTAGATTATTCCCCTTTAATTTTAAAGATACTACTTATGAATGGTTTCTCAATTTTATTGACAATTATATTACTAGTTGGGATGGTTTTAATAATGTTTTCATAGACTGGTTTGGTGAAATTATTAGTCCATGTGTCATATACCACTAGTTCACCACCATTAGGAGGGATGAAAATGATCCCATAAGGTCTTTTAATTATAGATTCCAAAATATGTATAGTTGGACCATATAACCCTATAAACCTAATGATGTTTTAGCTTTATAAATATACAAGGATGTAGTAGATCCCATGACCTCTATTTTTTTAAAATGTCTATTCTAGCTATAACTTCATTAGCTAAGGCTTATTATAAAGTAGTGATCATCAATTATAAAATCTATCCCTAAGGATAAATTACCTAATTTATCCAAAATATCAACCCACATATTCCCACCCTAAACATCTTCCCTAAAAATAATCAAAATATTCTAGCCTTGAACCAACTCCCAAACCTAAATCAATTGGCCTTGAGTCATGCCACTCCTAATCAGAACTTAGGACTCTTGAGTCAGCCTAATAATGGTTTCAATGCAAATGATCAAAGAGACTCAGTACCAATTGTTGGTGATAACAATAACTAGGTGCACAATTCTAAAACTCCCAAGAATGAGAATGAATATATACTTAAAATGGTCCAGAAGTTAAGCACTAATTTCCTTCAGCTACAAAAAATAAGTTGGCAATACTAGAGAGAGCTTTGGTAAAAATTTATCATTCCAAAGGTTTAATAGGACAAATAATTGGTTTTAGAATTATAGTTTCCATAATAATAATAATAATGAGCCATCTTATGAAAAAAGGGCTATGGACATTAATCTTACTGATATTACCTTGCCTAATTATTGTAGAGTGCATTATGCAACCAATCATGGTGAGATTTATTGTATATAGTTTTGTAATGATTTTGAATATTTCCAACAAGATTTGGATACATTTTAAGTGGTCCCTAATAAGGATAATTGTACATGTACTTCAATATCCAAGCTTGCTGATCAAACTTTCATGGTGGAGACATTTGATTTCCCCTTTCGAGGGGACAATGAACTTGATGATGTCCCTAAGGAAATCTAGGCCTTCTAACAAATTTCTAATAAAACCTATCCTTTGAGGAATATAGAGTTGAGGTATCTCTTGACTACCTCAATGCCTCTAAATAACTTTGGAACTCCTCCAGACACTTCTTCAAGCAATGATCTTGAACCACCCAAAGGGAGTACCTCTAAGCATAATGTTGGCATTCCTAGTTCATCAAAAAATACTGGTTATAATATTGTTGAAGACATGAAAAAGAAAAAACCTAACATAATATTTCATGAATTAACATATATTACATAAAAAATGGACCTCTTGCTAGAATCATTATCCAATAAATCTAGAAAACCACCTAGGGTTGACAATGCTAATATGGTTATACATAAAATTAAGGTAGAATCTCCTCCTTTCCTGCTCATAGTTAGGATGTTTAGTAAGAATTTTCATGATTTTTTATTGTATTTTGGAGCATCCACCAATATCATGCCATCAAGTATTTTAAAACAACTTGGATTGACACCTATTAAGTGTGATAGAATTGTTACTCAATTAGACAAATCTAGAGTCAAGGAAGTTAAGGAATTTTTAATTGTTCATATGTAATTATATTCTAAGCCTAGAGTGTAATAGTTTATTTATATCCAAGTTATTATAATTCTTGACGTGTATGGAATCGCATTAAGTAGTGAATGGAACAAAGCTTTGAATGGCTACATGTCCATAGATTGCTCACATTTTTGTTTTCCTTAGAAAGGAGTACCAAACTAGATCAAGGTTGAAAAAGAGTCAAGGATGAATCACATGATCACTAAGTACAATATTATAAATGAAAGGGTAAACATAATTGACTCATATTTGTGGGTTTTCACCCTAGAGACTATAAAGGTATGTAATCCTAAAATTACTCATGTTATTCCTAGACTGTGGAAGCTACATTTTGATGGTGCTAGGTGGAAGGCTAGATCTAGAATTGGTGTCATCCTAAATGATCCTATTGGTAAGGAATACCATGCTTCCTATAGGCTCTAATTACCTTGTACTAAAAATATTGTTGAATATGAGGTCCTTATCCTAGGTTTAAAATTTACTATAATAAATAAGGTCAAAGAACTATTAGTCTATGTGGATTTAGAACTACTGGTCAATCAGGTGAGAAGCAAATATCAATGTAAAATATCATAGATTAAGAGGTATAAGTTTAGGGTTTGGGATATAATTGAGTATTTTGATGCTTTTAGCATTGTCTCCATCCCTAGAGAAGAGAACCAAGTTGTTGATGAGTTGACATCTATTGCATCCAACCTCATGTTTAATTGAGATTCACCCAACTTCAACATTGAGTTGATACCTTATCCTTTAGTCCCTGATAATGTGAATAATTTTCAGGTATTTAGTGATGATCAATATATATTATATTTCATTGCTAATTCTAGATAATTTAAGGCTTAGATCATTGATGAGACTAATGAAAATGCATTTGAAAAGGCCAATTTTTATGGTAAACTTATTCAGTTGAATGACAATAAAATTCCCAATGGCATGATTGCCTTAGAAAAGATATTTGATCAAGAAAAAATAGCTAAGGTTTATAATATTCCTAAGTTATGTGGGAAGGAATAAAATACAATGGATCTTAGACCCCAAGATCCACCCTTCCTAGTTATCGTTGGAAAGGCTTGCACTAACATTGAGAACAAGAAGGCCAAGGCACTGTTGACCAAGTATAAGGATGTCATATCTTGATCCTATGATGACTTAAATATCTTTGATCCAATCATCATCATCCACACTATACCCCTTAAAAAAATATGTAAACCATCTAATAAAATTAGAAGCCTTTAAACCTTGTCTTAGAACCAATGATCTTGAAATAATTCAAGAAATTACTAGATACTAAAATTGTGTTTCCCATCAAGCATTCTACTTGGGTGGCTAATTTAGTGCCAATCAATAATAAAAATGGTGAGATTAGGCTATGCATTAACTCTATAAATTTTAACAAAGCATCTAAAAATGATAACTATCCTCTTCCCTCTCTAGACTAGGTGATACAGGTTGTTTCAAGTTCAGTTATGATGTCTTTCCTTGATGGTTTTTCAAGTTACAACTAGGTGTTGGTTATTAAGGAAGACATGATGAAAACAACCTTCATAACAAAATGGGGAACCTTTTCTTAAAAAATAATGCCTTTTGGGTATAATCAATATAGGATTTACTTTTTAAAGCACCATGGACCATGCCTTCCAAGGTCTGATTGCTAAGTGTATCATTATATATATGGATGATCTAACCATTTTTTATTAAAATAGGGCATATCACTTTATACATTTACATCAAGTTTTTGAGAGATGTAAGAGGTATGGAGTCTATTTAAACCCCAGGAAAACAATATTTTGTGTTATTGAAGGCAAATTGTTGGGTCATGTCATAACTAAAGATGGGATCTCTATAGATCCTTAGAGGGTAGAGGATATATCTAGGATAGAACCTCCAAATAGTAGGAAAGAGCTAAAATAATTTCTTGGTAAGATAAATATTATAAGAAATGTCATTTTTGGATTTGCAGAGATTGTCAAGCCATTGAATGATATGATAAATAAGGATGCCAAGGTTCCATGGAATGAAGAATCCAAGAAGGAATTCAATGAAATCAAAGAAGAAATTAGACAATCTCCAATCCTGATAAGTCCTAACTTTTCAAAGGACTTTTAACTCTATTATTTTACATCTGACCATACTATGACTATAGTTTTAACTCAAAAGGTTGAAGGGTGTAATCACCTAATAGATTTAATGAGTACTAATTTAATAATAGTAAATTGAACTATTCATTGATTGATAAATAGGCATATGCACTAGTTAAGGCATTAAATAAATTTGGGCATTATATCCTTAAAAATAAGGTGCATGTTATTCTACCAAACCCTACTATGAATCTTATGTTGAGCCAAAATGAACTATGATAATGTAGAGGTAAATGGATGTCAATATTTTAGGAATATGACATAGAAATGAAAATGGAAAAACTATTAAGGTGCCAAGGTTTGATCCAAATGATTTTTAATACCATCCCTAGGTTAAGTATTATGCAAGTGGATCAACAAAAATTTCAAACTAGTGAGTGATATGATTCCATCATACATTTACTAATTAAATGTACCTATGATACAAAACTAATAAGGGAATAAAAGAGGGATTTGAGGCTAAATCTAACCCATTATTTGATCAAATATGGGGTTGTATATAGTAAAAACTTTGAAGGGGTCTACCTAAGGTGTGTCTCAAAAGAAGAATTTTTGTAAAGCATGAGCACCTTCCATGAGAATTTTGGAAATGGACACACATTTAGGAATAATATAGCCCATAATATCCTTAGAGCTAGATACTATTGTCTAGATATTTTCAAAGATGCTCACAAACATGTGAGGGAATGCCAATCTTTCCAAATCTTTAGGACTAAGGATCCTAAGGTACCAATGCCTTTACAACCAATTATGGTTGACAAACCGTTTTAATAATGGGGGTTAGATTTTATAGGGTTAATCAACCCCAATTCATTTAAAGGTCACAAATTCATCCTAAGTGCCACTAATTATTGCACAAGGTGGGCTGAAGCTATAGCCACCAATCAATGTAGGACTAAGGAAGTGATAAGTTTCTTGGAGGAAAACATTTGTACTAGATTTGGAACTCTAGTCTCTTCAGTGTGTGATAATGGATCTATATTTACATCTATATAAATGACTGAATGGGTGTATGATAATGACATTTGTCTTAAATTTTTATCCAACCATTATCCCTAAGGAAATGGAGTGTCTGAGTACTCCAACAAGAACTTAATGAAGGCAATCAAAAAGTTTTCTATAAACAAGCCTAGGACTTCATATAAACTTCTCAAATATGCACTATGGGTAGGTAGGATAAGGACCAAAAAATCCATAAAGGAATCACCATTTCTATTGGTGTATGGCCAAGAACTGTCTTTCCTATCACTCTCAACTTTCCTACATATAAATTCATGCAATAATACATGGGAGAAAGTGAGGAGCCTACAGAGTCAATATTTCTAGACTTTATTTAGATGGAAGATGCAAGGGAGAAATCCTTTACTAATTTTAATAGACATTAAACCATAACAAAGAGGTGGTTTGATAAAATATCAAATATCAAGGTGTTTAGATAAGGGGATCTAGTTTTCCTTTAAGAAAAAACATCTAAACCTAAATTCAAGCATGAAAAATTCACACTTTTATGGATTGGCCCATATTAGATTATAGACACATTAGGAAATAACACCTTTAATCTCAAAGATCTACAAGGATCAGAGTTCACACTACCCACTAATGGGTAGTACCTCAAGCATTACTTCTCTTCTACTACTCCTAGGATATTTTTGGAGTAAAACTATAAGATGGTTAAACTTAATGTAAGTAGGCTAGTTAGTTTCTTTCAACTCTTTCCTTCATGTCCGTTGTTTGTATATAATCATGTATATATTTGTTTGTTCCCTTTTATTTCTTTCTTTGTTTCTTCTATTATGTGTTTACTTTTTCTGTCTTCTTCCTTATTTCCTATAAGTCCTTTTAGACAATCTTGAGATCAAAGTATATTTAACTTGATTGAAATTCCAAGGTTAAAGAATGTGGGTATGAACCTAAGACATATGTTGAACATGGTTCTAAAATGTGAGCCTATGTTATTATTTGAAGAAATTGGTAAAGATTAATTGAATAAGCCACCTATTCCATGATAACTTGAACATTGGGTTGACCTAAATTTGGTTTTATGAAGATTTTCACTTATAGGAGGAAAGCTTAATCTATTGAAACATAGTCATGATTTCACTTAACATACATCCCTTCCTAGGATAATGATTGTAGCCATAATTGATTATCTAAAGATCAAACACCTAACCAAATCCTTAAACTTGGCTATCCTAATTCCAAACCTTGATTAAAATCATAAAAACTCCAAAAAAATACAAAAATAAGAATTCAATGTAAAATCAAAAGCTTTTAAGCATAGGTGATTTTGGTAATCTCCATCAGGGATTTGGACACATGGATGGAAATGGAGCAAGGCTATAATTAGAGCCAAAGTCATCTCTATTGGGGTTATGGATGCTTGGTTGGTAGTAGAGTAATACCCAAACCTTCCCTAAACTATAATAATGGATCTTAATGAATATATAAACATGATCCAAGTTAGTGTTACCGATTAAGGATATGAAACTTGGAAGTTGTCCCCTAAATTCCAAGGAAAATAGTAAGTGGAATCAAGGCACATACCAAACATGGCTATGTCTTAATGTTTGATGCTATTTTTTCAAGTAAAATGTTTGTTTCAACCATATAATGATATAGATAATAGTATTGATTGAGTTGAGTGGATGATTTAGTTGTTTGTCTAAACCAATGTCCTTAATTTACAACATATTTCTATATTTACCCCAGAAGTCACCATTTGTTGAGGTCAACAACCCCCATTTTTAAAAATTGGGACCCTTGGGATAATTTAAGCTTAACCATGACAACATGGCCTATTTTGATCATTATTAGAATTTTAATATCATCCACTTTAATGAAGTTGGTTTACTAATTTATGGTTTTACTTTGAGCTTTCCTAATGTTGATAATAATTAGTCTTCATGTCTTATAGTTATAGGTTCCAAGGAGTCATTGTTGATAGATTTATGTTCCAAAACCTTTCCATAAACCTTTGGTTCAAGTTTGAATTTGAATTTGGCAAGATAAAATTGGTAGGAACATTCTAAATTTATTTTGGAATTAAGCCCAAAGTTTATGTTAAGGTTAGGTCATTTTTTTTGACACAACCAAACCTTAGCCTAAAATTATGCCTTGGTCTTGTTGACCAATTTTTGACCCTTTAGGCCAAAATTGGGCATCCCTTTTTGAAAAAACCATCTAAGTATATACCTTTGGCCAGGACTAGTACTTAGCTTTTCTTTGGAAGATGTGTTCTTTGACAAAGCTTGTAATAAATGTATAAGTCTATTCCTTTCAAAAAATTCATTTTTGATCTTTGCTAAGCCTTTGCTGAATTATTTAAGGTTTTTTTTTAAGCCTTTTCTGAATTATTTCAAACTTTTTGTCTGAAACAATTTTCCTTGAGTGTATTTATTTCAAACATTTCATTTTCAACTTTTCTAAAGGGGTTTTTTACATATTTTCTAAAGGGAAAGCTTCAACTTTTGTAAAGGAATTGTTTCAAACATTTTGTCTGAAATAAATTTTATGAAGGGCAATTTAGTTTTTTCGAAAGACACTTGTAAATTTTTTAAAGGAAATGTTTAAGACATTTTATCTAAAATAATTATCCTAAAAATGTCATCTTCAATTTTCCTAAAAGGGCATTTTCAAAATTCTGAAAGGAATTTTCTCAAAGAAATGATCACTTCAATTTTTTTGAAGGGTAATTTACAACTTTTTTGAAGGGAAATTTTGGAGCCAAGGAATGATACACTTTTCCTGAAAGGATCATTCTAGAAGAAAGTGGACCTTTTCAAAAGCCCAAAGGATATCTTCTTCAATAAAAGTGTCTTATATTTTTTCCCTTTAGAAAAGTTCAATTTCAAAAAATATAAAGGGCCATTTCAAAGCTAAAGGGTTCATTTTCACTCTCCAAAAAGGCAAAGGCACTTAACAGATTTTGAAGGATTTCCTTTGGGAAAAAATTTGAAGGAAATTGCATGATAGAAAAGTTCAAAGACATAAAAATACACAGACAAAAAGTCCAAAGAGGAGGGTCATTTTCCAAAAGGCCAAAGGACTTGTAAATTTTTTAAAGGTCCATTTCAAGAAAATACTGAAGAAAATATCATTCCAATATGCTAAAGGAATGCATAGAGAAGCAAATAGCTATGGATAAATTGTCTAAAATCAAATGGGATGATGAAAGGTCTGAAGATAAATGGTTGTAGACAAATTATCCAAAAGAAAAGATAATTTCAAAATGTTGAAGGAATTCCATGGGAGAATACATATAGGGAAAAAATGTCTAAAAGAAATACTAAAAATATGATGGCCCATAGAGAGTCAATTTCAAGCTGAAAAAAATAGTCATTGGCATCAAGAGCTTAGCAAGAACCTAAAGACAAAAAAGAGGTAACATTTGTAACAAAACATAATTGATGCTTCTATTTAGCTGTAACAAATTATAACTGAGCATCTATTCAGTTGTAACTCCTATAAATGTAAATGACTCTCATCCAAGATGACACATGTCCAAGTGATTTCCCTTTATTACTTGACTCCCTCCCAAAGGCTATATATGCATTATTTTGTCTTGTTCAAGATCCTTCACTAGTTATTGGAGAAAATCTAGCAAGATTTATAGATGAACTCTTGAGGATATATACAAGTGTGATTGCCTCTCATATAATATAATATTGAGTAATGATTGAATCATTGTTGGTCTAGTCTAGTGAAAGATTATCTATTCTAGCTTGTACTCTTGATGGTCTACAAATTTACAAAAAGGAGATTGTTGTAGGTATTTGCTAGTGTTACTTTTCTAAGTGTAGAGATATCCTAGAAGTGGTTTATGATTGTAACCCTTTTAAAATCATTCATTCCCTTCTTGAGAATCACATACCTTCTTGAATCTAGCATATGAAATATTGATGAAGCAATGGTTCTTATGTTGTGAGTCCTATGTAAGAAAACACCTTTTTTTGTCTTTAAGTAGTGGTCTCAATAAATTAGGAGGATATCATACATTGGTCCATCACCACTTATTTTTCATAGTCATTTTCCTTACTTTTTTCATACATAATTATGATTCAAAAGAGAGCTTTAAAGGTGCATCTAGGGATCTAGCCCTTTATCTAGAGATTCATCTTAGTGAAATTGTCACCCAAAACAAGAGAGATGTTTCCATTATGCCACATGGATGAGGATATTTGAGAATTTATTCAAGGGTGTGAATCCAAGTGTCAAAATGTCCCTTTTTTATTTTTTTCCCCATATGTTCCCTATATCTCTGACATAGTCAAATTTTATGTAAAGAGTCCCTTTTAATTCTGCTAGTAGGGTTATTTTGATTTTATAATGTGGTCCTTTAATTACATAATCAACCTAAATCCTTAATACCAATGCCAAATTCATGTTTATTAAGGAGGAACAAAAGATTGCTACTATGACCAGGAGGTACTATGACCTAGTTGCAGTCTAGATGGCCAATCTTCACCATGTAGCCATCAAACCAGAGGTAATCCATTGTATTGACATCCTTGCTCCTATTATAAAGGATTGTAATATTGAACAAGGTTGGATTTTCTAAGAAAGGAACTTTTTGAGAATAACATTCATTTACCCATTGGCCTTTGAGAGTTACTATAAACTACCAAAACCCCAAGTGGATTTACCCACTATAAAATAATGGACTCAAAAGAATGATCTTGACACCATCATTAGGACATTGGTGCTTCAAAGGAGTAATTTGATTTGAGACCTTATTGGTAACATCCTTATTTCCCAGTATAGAGAGGGGATTAGTGTAATAATGACCCTATTAAATAAAATCTCTAGAGCCCCCTCAACCACATTTATTAGCAAGAATTGGGTATCCTCTGTCTACTTTATGGTAGTAAAAGGGCTCACTCCTCCCATTGGGGATATTATAAACATATACCTAGAAAGGAAATTCATTGCCATTAGGAAGAATACCAACACCCAATTTTTCATGATGTCCTATCTAATGGATGCCTTACTACCCTCCACCTAGATCCCCTATATCAAAAATTGGTTATAAGAGGGAAGGTTCATGGTCTCTCTCCATTATTCCAAGCTACACATATTAAAATATAGGCATAAAATGAAATTCATTTGTGACTATGTCTACCTAGATTTAGCATAAACCATTACAGGGATTCTCATGCTTAGGGTAAGCCCTCTAACAAAGAAAATGTGGAGCTCATGGGAGAAATCTAGTTATATCTAGATTATAAATTGATCAAGATTTAGGGGATTATGATCTAACCCTAAACATTACCTATCTATGTCCTAATTAAGCTGGTAGAGTAGGAAATTGTATACCAAATTCTTAATGATGTGGATAAAGTATGCATAGATAAGAGGAAGAGTCTTCTTCATCCCTTTCCTATAACCATTAAAAGAACTATGCTACAAAATTAGGATCAAGTGAATATTATGGATAGGTATAGGGATTATTTTAGATTAAAGCTTGATGAGTTGAAGATGTGGGACCCAAAAGGCATAATTTCCACACCTTTGAAATCTAGGTGGATACCCAAGCTAGTGTATGTGCACCAACTTGGTGTCCATGACACCATTTACATCAAAGAAAATTCTTTTGAAGAAATATTAGCTAGGCTCAAGAGACATAACATTAAACATAATCATAGAATATCTGTGAACTAGGAATTTGACTCAAGAGAGGATGGTTAGTATCGTGTTAGTTCTAAAATGAAACCAAATTGAAAAAAACACACTAACATAACATCTCTAGGCCTAGTTACTAGGGGGAGCTTAGTTAACAAGATTAGAATGGAAAACACAAGTAAAATGCAAAATAAACCTTCTTTCACCTTCCTTGGATGCTCCAAAAAAAAATTTAAAGTGGATTTCTTAGTTTGTGCTATTTAATTTGGCATCAATGAAGTGTAGCTACCTCCATCTCTCCTTGGCACCATGTTTGGCTTTGGCTTGGCTCAATATTTGGGCATTATAACACTAAAAAGTAAAGATTTTGAATGAATTAGAGAATTATAATTTTGGCATAAAAGATATTTTTTAGGTCATTTGTGAATGATAACTTTGGATTATGAGAGATTATAATTCAATAGGTAAGGCCTCTATTTATAGATTTTGTAAAATGGTCAAAATTAACCTGAACCATCCATCTAAAGATGAATATGTGTGTCTAAGGTTTAATTCAATTTTTGAGGAAAAAATAAATAAATTCCTTCATAAATATTTGGGATAGAGAGGAAATAAAGAGGCATGGAGGGTCTTATTGAGGGATGGCATGGCTTAATCCTGATATTTTATGCATTTATGGCCTAGGGATATCTTCCCAAGAAATGATGTCATTTGATGATGTAGATATTCACTATTCATTTCCAAAAATAAATATTCAAAAAGATCCATGGAATTATCAATTAGGCTCATTATTTGAATTAATAATCTCTAAGCATGATTAGTCATTTTGGTGCAAACCTTGGCTCTTTATGCACAAATTACACAAATTGATCAAAATGTCTTGTTATTTTCTTGAAATTTGATTGGATTATAATTAGGATGTGATGTTAGATGAATTGGATCCATTATCCCATTTAAGATTTTTTGAAAAAAAAATATCAAAGGCACATGTCTCATATAATATATTTGATAGAAAATAGCAATCCAGGGCACCTAGGGGCAAAATTAGCATTTTGAATAAAAATGATCTAATCAAACCTAGCTACTTAATATATTGAATTACCCCATTTAATTATACCCTAGACAAAATAATCACTTGAATATATTAATTTCAACTCTTTTAATGTGTTTTAGTGTTTCTAGGCCAAATTGTGCACTTTCATTAAAATTGGTCAAAAGCCTGGTTAATGGTCATTGGTGGCTATATTTAGGTGTATATAGTTTGCCCCTATTTGGGAAGGTGTTGAAATGTATAAGCATCATAACATATTATAAAAAAATGAAAAGGTCTTGTACTCCTACAAATTCAATGATGATGAACTAATTGTATGATGCCCCCTTGAGGAAATGGTTGGTATAAGGAAAGGTCGGCAAGTAGTCCCTCAAAAGAGAGAATGGAGATGAGGGGAGAAATGAAAGCAAAATGATGGGATGATAACATAATGATATTGAAAAAGTATTCAAAATCGTTGAGAATGCAAGTGGGATGGTGTATAATTGTTTGCCCAAAGGTGGTTAGAAGCATTGTACCCTGATAGTGGCAATGTGGTATGATAACACAATGATTTTCCCAAAGGTGGCTATAATCATTGAGAAAATGAAGCTATCCTAGTTAGGACAAAAAAAAAAGATATCAGCATGCCCCTATATGGGCCAAAAAAAAAATTGATGAGAGCACAATTATTTTTCCAAAGGTAGTTATAATCATTTAAAAATGCAGGTGGGATGGTGTATAATGATTTTCCCATAGGCAGTTATAATCATTGGACCTTGATTATGGAAAATGTGATTGATTGGTTGATCATGATGATGATAATCTAATATAGAGGATAAAGATGAATTGGGAAAACCTTCTAGTAGGAAGATGTTCATCCAAACTAAATAAAGGTTGAAATTCTTTCATTATTTAGTTACACTATGTAAGATATGATTAGGATTGAATTAGGATGTCAGTGCCAAAGAGATGTTGATGCTACCATTTCTGAATATACTTCTTGAATCTAATATTTGTTGTAGCACTTGATAGTAGGCATCATGGTATAACATCATGAAGACTTGGCTAAAATATGCATAAAGATTGACTCTTGAGATCCAATACTCAATAGAAATAAGGAACGAATGATAGAAACCATGATGCCAATGTAGACATATGAATATGGATGGATTCAAGTGTAAGTGTGAGTAAGGAATCACCTAATGAACACACATAGATTGAATCAAGGAAATAATGCTGAAAGAAAACAAATAGGTACATAAATAAATAAATAAGTAGAAACAAACAAACAAATAACTCAATATAAACCATATGAACATTACCCCTAGAAAATAGGTGAAAACATAAAAAACTAAAAAAATGGGGGAATATAAGAAAATGAAGGGGGTGTCTGAGCTATCTCTATATGCACTAGGAAAGTGGACCCTTCCTACATAGTTCTATGGATGTAATATCCAACAAAAACTTCAAGCCAAATGTAGTTCTCCTAGGAAATGGGAAAAAAATGAGAACTGATGAAAACAAATAGAGTGGACATGATAGAAGAATAGGAATGACTTTTCAAAATGGAAAATTCATGGGAAAAAAGTTCAAAAAGGATGGGGAAACTAAGTGACAAATGATTTGTGTGTAACTTAGTAAGGGTTCTCAGAATCCTTAAGGCAAATAAGTGGTCAATGTTTTTGGTTTTTTCTACAAGTTTTAGAATTATTTTTGGAATTTTTAGAGTATCTCAGCTCAATCAAGAATTACAAGAAAATAAATGGTTCAAGATCATAAAATAGAGAGAGAATTACTCAGGTTGATCATAAAATGGTGAGAGTGTGCCTTAGGTTGCTTGAAAAATGGCAAGAGCATTGCTTAAGTTTCATGCAAAATGGTGAGAGTGTAGTTAGAAAGGGTGACTAAAATGATCTCAATAATTATCGAGCACTACTTACATAGTCCCAGAGTAGGACCTCAAGTCACTATAGTTATACCTTACATCAGAGAAATCTAACTAGTGTAGTAGTCAATTCAAACAAAATATGCACAATTGGTATAAAGGCATAGTATGGTATAGAGAATGGCTAATTGGTACGATCAAGGCACAATAAATAAATGTTTCCCCTACTTTACCCATATTTGGTAATAAATAATATATAATGGCATAGGTCACTGAGACTAATTTTACCATAGGTAGTTATAATTAGGATCAAGACAATGAGAAAGAAGGATGCAACTGCTAAATGTCTATCATATTACTCCAAAATATTGCCTCTATTTGGAATGTGTGAAACAAATACTAAAACCAAATATTAATGATCTTGTTAAAAGTGGTGATGGAACCAAATATAATAGAACCAAGGTAATAGGGCCAAGTATAGAGGGAAAAATGAACTTGATTGATGGGTAAGGGTATGGTAAAATAAACATGTGATATGAAAAGTGATAGGTTGGTAGGATGATAGGTCAGTAAAAAAGGTATTATACAAAGAGGATTAACAAAATGATACAACTTAAAATGGTCCTTATAAACAATACACCAAGTCACTCAAGTGTAGTACCACTTGAAGTGGATAATTTTCATCAACTCATCAAGTTCATGGCCATCTAGTGTGACAAGCTTATATGCTCAGGCTCCAAAGTTTCATATAATGATCAAAGGACCAACCCAATTGGGTTTGAACTTAACTTAATGATTATTTTTGGTCACAATATTATTTTGGTTTTATTTAAGAATAAGATCACCAAGTTTAAATATTATGTAATTGATGCACTAATTATAGTTGCCTTTGAGTCAATTTTAATATGATTGAAGATTATCTAGTGTAGTTGTGTGTTTTTCATCAAGAAGGTCTAGCTCTTGTAGGTGAGCTACTCGATAGTCATGATCATCTAGGACATGCTTGAAATATATGCATAGTGAAGGTAGCTCAACCTCAATAGGAAGTATGGCTTTAAAACCATAATCAAGCTAGTATGGAGTGACTCTTATGGGTATACGGTGATTGGTACGGTATGCCCAAAGGGCATGGTATATTTGAAGGTGATAATTGTGATAAACATCATTGAACATATTTTTGAGAAAGTTGATAATGGTTTTATTTGATGCTTGGACCTTGCCATTACCTTGAGGGTAATATGCCATAGAAAAATGTTGTGTGATGTTGCATTCGACACATAGCTTGTTAACATCCTTATTATTGAAGGATCCTCCATTATTAGATATAATGTTAGAGATGATCCTATAGTGTAAAATGAGATGGTTGAAGATGAACTTGGAAATTTGTTTTTTAGTCACATAAGTGAGGGGTATAGCTTCAACCCACTTAGTGAAATATTTATTAGTAGTAAGGATATGTTTATGGCCATCAGATGAAGTGGTATTGATCTTCCCAATGAGGTTAAGGCCCCTTGTAACAAATGGACATGGTGTCAACATTGATTTCATAGTCTTTGCTAGGGTATGAATTAAATTAGCATGTTGTTGACTTTTATCACACCTATTTACATATGCATTTGCATCTATGTCCATCATGGGCCAATAATAACTAGTACATAAGATATTTTTAGATAAGACATCCCCATTAGTGTAGGATCCACATACTCCATGAACTTTTCATAATGCTAGTGTAGATTATATAGACATTAAAAAATGAAGTAGAGTTACATCAAAACTATGGCAATAAAGGGCTGATCCAAGTAAGGCATAATGAGTGATTTGGTGGATGAAGGCTTTGGTTTGTTTTTGGGATAGGTCAGGTGGTAAAAACTTGTCATGGAGGTAGCTATAAATGTATGAATACTAGATAGAACTAGGACCAACAATATCACAAATCATTGTAATGGTTGAAGGCTCATGAGTTAGTGTTAGTAGGTTTATGATGAGGAACTGATACTATCTAACTTTATCAATTTGTCAAATTAGAGAATTGATAGTAGTCATGGAATTTGCAATTCTATTACTAGCCCTTGGTATATGCTCAAATTGGATATCTAAAATTTACTATTTTAGAGTGTTGACCATAGTTTTATATGGAACTAACTTATCATCTTTTGTTTAGAAATGGTCTATGACCTAGTTGATGATTAACTAAGAATCACCATAAACCTTGAGATGAGATATGTTCCACTGTATTTCTTGTCAGAGTCCAAAAACAAGTGCTTCATACTCAACCATGTTATTTGTACATGGAAAACTGATTCTGAAAGACTTAGAAATTATATCCCCCTATGGTGTAATAAATAAGAGGCTTACCCTTGATCCATATGCAATAAAGGATCCATCAAAATATAGCTTCTAGTGCTGCTCCTCAAGAGGTGTGTCCATGATGGTCATTATGGATTCATCAGGAAATATAAATGTGAGTGGTTCCATATCAGCAATGGGTGCTTTAGAAAGATGATCTATAAGAACTTGCCCCTTAATGGATTTTTGATTGATTTATTTGATGTCAAAATCACTTAGAAGCATGAAAAAATTGGCCATGCGGCCTTGTAAAGTTGTTTTAAAGAGTAGGTACTTGAGAAGATATAATTTTGAAATAACCATGATCTTATTGTTCAATATGTAATGTTGTAATTTTTGAGCTATGATTACCATGGCTAGATAGACTTTTTTATGGGAATATAATTATGTTAATAAGTGACTAGTGTATAACTTAAATAGTACATGACATGCTCTTTTCCTTTATCATCATGATGATTGAAAAGTGCCCCCAAGGCATTGTCAGTAGCTAATAGATACAATAAAAATATCTTTCCTAGCATAGGAGGCAACAAAATAGGTGAATTCGCTAGATAATCTTTGAGTTATTGAAAATATATTTGGCATTGATCATCCCAATGAAATGAAACACCATTATTCAAAACATGTGTAAATGGATGACATTTGTCTACTAACTAAGATATGAAGCATTAGATTGACTAGATCTTACCCTAAAAACTACATAGTTGCTTTAAATTGGTTGGTGGTAGCATCTCTGTTGTAGGTTGGAATTTGGATAGATCAAAATCAATGCCTCTACAAGACATGATGAAGCCAAGTAATTTTCTTGATGTTACTCCAAATACACATTTATTTGGATTTAGTCAGACTTTGTACTTATGCAGTCTTTCAATTATTCTACATAGCACTACTGGATGGTTAACCTTGGTTTTTGATTTGCCTAGTATGTCATTGATGTAGTCTTCAACAGTATCATGCATTATATCATGGAAAGTGATGGTCATGGATCTTTGATATGTATCTCTGACATTATTAATACCAAATGGCATTACCTGATAATAGAATGTTTCTTATGGAGTGGTGAATGCTATCTTGTGTTAGTTTCTTGGTGTTATTCTAATCTAGTTGTATCTCAAAAATCCATCAATGATTGAAAGCATCTCATAACCCATAATGGATTTGATGATCATGTTAATATTAGGTAATGAAAATTTATCCTTACGATAAGCTTTGTTTATATCTTAAAAATTAGTATAGATTTTGATTCCTTCACGCTTTTTGCTAACATGTACAACATTAGATATCCACTCTGAGTAGTCAATGGGTCGAATACATCTTACTTCTAAGAGTTTTTCCAACTCTCTCTTTACCAATACAATAATTCAAGGGTGTATCTTATGTAGCTTTTGTTTTACTAGTTTAGCATCAAGAATGACCATAAGGTGGTGTAGAACCAAGGCAAGGTCCAAACCTATCATTTTAGAATATACCCATGTAAAAATATCTACAAACTACCTCAAAAGTGTTGTAAGGACTTCATGCTCCTTCTTAGTAAGGAGAGTGACTATTTTGATCCACTTTGGGTCATTTAGGGACCTGATATTAACCTCTATCATATCTTCCACTTGAAGGGTCAATCCATCTTCAAGGTTAGAGGGTAAAGATTGGAATTGGTTGGAAATATTAGAGTCCTCTGCCAGGACTATCTATTCAAGCTCCCCTAAGCATGATGAATCAAGTCCCCTAATGGAAGGTTTGGCCATGTAATAAAAACTATTGTAAACTCTTGAATGATTTGATCAAAATATTATTGTTCTATAAAACTAAACTCAAACTCATTGACAAGTTTTTCATTGGTGGTATCCTGAGATATGGTTGAAGAAGGTTGAACACCCCCATCTAATCGTGCCTAAAATAGGTTTTCACCACTCAAATAGCATTTTTATTTACTTTTTCCCTAGTTAAAAAGTGCCTCAAATAGGTTTTCACTTTAGGACCTCAATGTTTTAATTATTTTCTTTTGGATAAGGGTGTTCACCCACTCTCCAAAATATGCTATAGGATCCAGCTTGATTGAGAACCTTGATTTATGATCTCCCAATGGAACATTGTCTCTAAGGCCTATAAAATCATAGAATCCCTCATCATTTTGAAACACATCAATCAATATGTTGGATTATTATTGGTCCTAGTCTATCAGTTGGAGATAATACAATAGTAGAGGGTTATGATGAATGATTGGGGTAAGGGTAAAAATAGAATGAGGGTTAAAGAGGTTGGTTTCAACTATCATAAAAAAGGCTATGATCAGACTCTGATTCACTGTCATCATCTTCATCACTAGTTGATGATAATGGAACATTATTAAGGTATATGGAGTCACCCCCAGGAAGTTTAAATCCAAGTCCATAGGGTATTTTATATTTAGTCTTGGAAATTGGCTCAAATGTTCCTTTTTGATTAGGTCTGATGCCTCCCCCTTCATAGTATTAATTCTCCATGATCCTATTGGGACTAGGATAATTTTCACTCTCACAAAAATCATATTGGTTTTCATTATATAACCATGATTCATCTCCCTCAAGAGAGTTTGGTTCTAGGCCAGGTGTTGATACAAACATGATAGGTCCTTTATCTTTGCTCTTTAGTTGCCATTTTGGTTGAAATGACTTAGCTTTAGGTCTTCCAAAGGACATTGGATTCTATGGAAGGTTTTTAATATGAAAGGTATCATGGTTCATATACTCTCTTAGGCCATTAGGTGAGATAGTAAAATTATTGGATACTTTAGGAGGTGGTATGTGGGAAAGGGAATCAAGGTTATTAGGATCAATGCAGTTATCCTCTAATGGATCAAGGACTATTGCTTTTCCCTTATCCTACTTGACCACTAGACTCATTACAAAGTGATATTTATAGCTCTTGAACTTGGCCTGTAGGTGTTTTTAGTTCTTGTACAGATGTAAATCTCTTGGTATACAAACTTTCATCCCTAAATGGGAGAAATTGATACATTGGTGTAATGTTGATGAGACTACATAAATTTCATGTAACCAAGGTCTTCCCAAAAGTATATTATATGATAAATTGAGATCCAGCACATGGAAAAGTTTATCATGGGTCAAGGGACCAAGGATAAATAGTAAATAGATGGTGTCCTATGATTCTATTTCCTCATTGTCATAGGCTTTGATGGTAATTGTCTCTACTTAAAGATATACTAGTGTATACTTGAGAAGTTTGATGAGCTTAAGATACACTATGTTTAAACCTAATCCATTTTCTATAAGGACATGTTTCACTTTATGCCACTTTATACAAACTTATATGTATAATGAATTATTATAGAATAGGCCAAGGGAAGACATATGACTTTGGCTGAATGTGACTTATTGGGTGTGAACTAGGTGTCCAACCAAAGCTTGAAATTTATTAAGGGATATGTCATTGGAAATAATGGATTGGGTTAAGAACTCATTCAAAATTTTCTTGTGGATTGTGGATATATGAAAAAAATCTAAAATGGATATTTGTGCAAGCATATTTTGTAATTGTTCCAAAATATCAAATTTCTTATCTTGGTTAGTGTTAAATAGGTTATTCCAAGGATGAATTACTAATTGAATAATGGGTGAAGTGGTAGATGGTTATGGGCTTGGGATGGTAATATTTGACCTCTAATTTGTGAATACAAAATTAGGATTGAATATAGGACCATGATTGCTAAAACATGATGGTGATGGTGTTGTACCAGATATGACAAATCTCGATTGCCAGTGCACTTGTGTGTGGTCATGGGGCAAGGATGAGTAATGGATATAAGGTCTAAAAGTGGGAATCCCTATTTTTTGGTTCACTTATGTATAATCCCAAGTCAAGGAAGGATTGCCAAAGTGATTGGATTGGTTTGGTATGGCTAGCAATGGTCTCATTTGATTAGAATTTCATCTAGGATTAATGGAGATGGTATGAATGCTACCTCTTACAATATGGCCTATAAATATATTGTAGTCATGTGAAAATGCATGGTAGTTTTGGTGGTTATTACCATTCTAACCTTGGTTCTATCCATTATTTTGGTGTTATTGATTTTATTATTAGTTCTATTGGTTCTATTGGTTCGACCTTTGGTTTTGATACTATTGATTTTGTTGCTACATTGGCCAGTGTTGTTGTTATTGTTATTTCTATTATTGGTTGTTATGTTGGGGAAAAGGGTTTTGATAAATCCTAAGAGTCTAACTAGAGGTGGAAGCACCACCATCCAATATGATCTCCCTATCCTTTAACATATTCTTAATCAATTTTTTTATTTGCACACATCTTAGTAAATTGTACCCATTGACCTGATGATATTCACAAAAATCATTTTCATGGTACCAATCAAGATAAGGAATGCCTTGTAGATAAATCTATGGTATAGGCCAATTAATAAAATTAGCAGTAGCAAGTTTATGAAACATATATTCAATAGGATCTTCAGGGTCACTAAAAACATGACAAGTAGGTACTTTTCTCTTTGGAGGAGGAACTTGCAATGGTAAAGGTGGTTTTATTTGTTGCATGGGCCTAGGCTATTGTGCTTGGTGTGTTGGCTAAAGAGGTTGTCAGGTATGACTAATTTGAAAAGGTGGCATAGGCTAGGTGGCTGGTGTTTGTACCATTTAGATATGGTGTGACTTAGTTACTCCATTTTACACAACATTCTTATTATGGTTGACTTTCTTTGGTCTATCTTAGTTATTGGCTTATGATGGTTGTGATGTGTGCATTTGGAATTGATTTTTATTTTGTACATTTCCCTAATTGGTACCTTGATTCTGGTTAGCTAGAGTGAGTTTGATGATTCCATTATTAATAAGGGCTTTCTTAATCAACAAACCTTTATCAATGATCTCTTTAAAACTATGTGCATATTGTAGTTCTAGACAATAAGCTATCTCACTATGTAAATTTTTAGTAAACATAATGGCTAATTGTTTATCTGGTAAACTATGGGTGAATCAGCTTGTAAGGGCTCTCCATCACTATAGATAACTCATAAAAATCTCACCATCCTTTTATTTTTCTTGCATCAAGTCAACCAATGAAATATCATGTTCAATATTGTAGGAAAAGTGTTGCACAAACTTTTCTAAAAGGTCATCAAAATCTGTTACTGAATTCTTGGGAAACTTTAAAAACTAATCCAAGGCTTGTCCTACTAGAATCCTTGGGAACAACAACAAAAGGTATATGTCACTATATGCCACTTGATGGAATGCAACAAGGAATTCTATTAAATGGGATTTGGGGTCACCTTTATCCTTCTATTTATAAAACTTTGGGGGCTCATATCCTAGAGGAAATGGAATATGTAAGTAGTCCATGTTAAAAAGATAGGAACACACATTGTCCAACCTAAATATTTTACCCTATTTCTTAGCTTAGATGGTAGTGATTAAATTATTCATCTATTCTAATTCTTGCTCCAAGAAATTTATGTGAATATTGGCCTGGGTAGATGGTTGGGAAGTTAGAAGTGGAGTACTTAGACCAGGGTATAATGGATATATTTGTTTGTGTATGATAGATTGGTTGGGAAATGGACTAGGAATATGTATATATAGATTAGGGTTTGATTATTGTGATTGTGCATGTTATAGTGTAATATTTTGGTTAGGGTTAGCTATGAATGTTCGATGTTGAGAATTTTGTGGTTGGGATGGAAGAATATAATTGTACTATCCTAGATGTGGTTGAAAAGGGATATGTTATAGACTAATCAAACCTTTCTATTGAGTGGGAACTTGTGAACCAAGACCCTATGCTTGAATGAGTGGCACATTTCAAACAAAAGGCAATTATTACCTAGTAGGTACTTGAGAAACATTAGGACCTCTTTTGTGCTCATATCCATATTGGGAAGTGAATGCATGTTGAATATTCAACATCTATCATGGACCAATATTTATATGTTGTTAGTTAGACATAGTTTGGTTTTGAATTGGCACACTTGCCTATGACTGAATAGGTATGTTTGATATCACTTAATGAGGTGGAACATTAATTAACCTTATTAAGGTGACAACATATTTAGACTCTATTGCATTGGTATACTAGATTTTGCCTATATTATGGAATACCACTCATCACTTTTTGAGAAGTAGGATTTGTCACATTTTGTTGTTGAGGCATGACATTGGTTGTTGGTTAGCTATATAATCCTATTGGTTATGCACTTGAAGAAGTGGTTGTTTGAGGATTAGAAGTAGCTGGTTGAGATTAGGATGTAGAAACTCCTAGTCCCTAGTTTTGACAACTACTTACGGTGTTAACTAAGGGCACATTTTGTTGGCTAGCTATTTGCACATTAACACCACTTTGGTTTCTATGGGATGTTACTTGAATATTATCCAATATGTTTTGGACACTATTATACATAGAAGGAAAATATACTTCTTTTATGGTTGGTATATTAAATAAATTATCAATCGAATTATTCTATGCAAAGAGGTCAACAACCTGATTATCTTGACTAGTCAACTCCATTAATACTCTAGTTGAGGGGCCTAAATCTATAAGAGGTCTACTTAACATGGTAATTTGGTTAAAATTATGTGCTACCTTTAAGTAGGTTTGGTATGCTATCTAAATTTTTACAAAGTTATCCTCCATGGGGTTCTTTCCTTTGACAAGCATACTAGGGTCTTGATATGTTGTTTGGACTAGAGCTCAAGGATTTCTAGAAAAAGCATATTGACTACATAGTATTTTATGAGGCATTCTTACTATACTTGGTAAATTCTCATGGGGGAATTCTACTAGAAACTTATCCCCTACCTCTATGGATCTAACCAAAATCTCATATTTTTTATCCAATAAATACCACTTAAAAAAATAAGGATCATATGTGAAAGGTACATTAATAGAGTATGGTTGTTGATAAAAAAATGTTATTTGATATTAGGTAATGTAGATAGGTATTTATCTATTTGTGCTTTATCTTGCTCTAAATATGGTGGCATATTAAAAAAATAGTCAGCCAATATATCTTTGTTTTATGACCCTATTTGATTATTATAAGAGGGATAAGGATCTATCTCATAAGTAATATTATCTACATAGGGGTCTTACACCATTTCTTCTTGTACAACCACATTACTAATCCCTAGATTGTACACGATTCCACTACGAGTGTATGAATACATGTTGGGATCCATAGTAAAGGTTTTGTGATAGAAAGGAAAGAGAGTTCTACAAACTCTAAAAACATAATGTCTAAAAGATGATGCATGGAAAGGTTTTGTCAAAAGCATGGAAAGGTTTATGTAATGATTTGTGATAAAACAAGATAAAATTAATTATCTAAAATTACACGTCTTATAAAAAATATTAAATAAATGGATCAAAAATTGAAATGCCAAAAGCTAAGGTCAAAGTATTTCAAATTAGTCTAATCTAGGAAATAAACCATTGCTAGGTTTTTTAGCCAACGTGGCATGAAAAGCTTAGATCAAACAAGGAATTTTATAGGACTCTTGGAAAAATGACATCAAAAGATATACTTTTAAATAGATTAGATTTTAATCTAATGGATTTGAAACACTTCTAACAAAAACTAGGCATTTGACTCTTGGACATGAACTCGATCAAATAGGTATAAGGTATGAAACAAAAGGGACTTTAGATATAGTTTGTTTTCTCACAAATAATGGTATAAAACTTGGTTATTTTGACAAATAGGCTATAAAAATTTGAATGGCATAACTGTGCTAAACAAATATTTACAAAGGTATACTCAGATTGGCTTGAAAAAGTTGTACAAACTTGAACTCTATGCAAAAATGTCTAAGAAATAATGTTTGAAATGTTTTGGTCAATGTAACAATGCTAGATTACTCAGAAGACATGAAAAAATGTCTTTTTCAAAAACTCTAAGGCAAAGAAGGTTTCTCACAAAATTGACAGTGCAACATTACCTTTCTTAACTCAAATGACATACATACCTTCAAAGTTTTGATAGTATCTTTAAGCCAAAAAAATATGTATTAAAATGATCTTGATGGAATTAGGATGGTCACACAATTTTTTTTGTTACATAGACTCAAAGTGAAAGTTTTTATCATAAAATGACTTAAGTCTACCAATTGGTGTTAATGATTATGAGTCTTAAAGGGCCTTCAACCAAAATTAGAAATTTAACCTAAGTTTTCTTAAGTTTAGTGCAAATGGTGAACCCAATTAACATATTGAACCTATGAACTTATGAAGGTAAAATTTTGAATTTATATTATAAATGAAGGACTTTAAACAATGTTTGGTAAAAGTCTAGACTCAATTAGATAGCATAATTATGCCAAAGTGGATGATATGACTCCAAATTTTGATGAACTTTGAACAAGGCAAATTGATGATTCACGTGGATATAATAATGCCTCTTTTTTCAAAGTAAAATGACAACTATGCATTTTGGTTTATATCATTTTTTCACACCAAGTTTTAACTCCAAATAAGACTTTAATCTAGGATAAAATTGTCTAATTAATCACTTTTAGGTCCTAAACTAACAAGGTTGATTGTTATTGTTGGAATTCATCGATATATGTAATTTGATATTATTTTTTAGTGTTTATCCAAAAAGTAAAATGTGAATTATATATTAGGGTTTTTACACCCCCCTTCTATCAAATGATAGTACTATGACATAGACCTTTAGGTGTACCTTTCACCAACAACACTTCAAGAAAGTGGGGATTTATCTAAGATATACAAGTTTTTGAACATCTAGATGGATCAATTTACCAATGAATTTCATGTCAAATTATAAAATAAACACCCTTAAATTGAGTATCCATGGCACTTGGCTTGTTTTAAAAAGGTTTTGTCCTTTTTGCAACCACTACATTTGTCACTCACTCAGTGTAGTGCAATGTCGAAAGTCCAAATATGTCCAATGTGAAACTCCAACACTATAAGGTTATTTAACCACTCAAACCTCTGATACTAGTGAGAATGGTTAAAGTCAGTGCCAGAAGATGAAACCTTGGGTCAAAGCTTTAACATATAAATTATAGGAGGTAATGAAGTCCCCCTTACAAGCCAAGATGCAATAAAATAAATGACTAATAGAAAGACTTTAGGGTCATTTCAAGATCACCTAAACTATTATGAGTTTTTGGCGAGTTCTTTAGATGAAATTCTTTATATGCCTTAGACTAGGCATGTTAACAATAGGGATGGTGCTTATGATTCCAAAAGTTCCTAAAAAGGGACAGATGGAAGAGCATACATGCAATGTCCCTCTTTTTCCAATCAAATTCTAAGGTTAAACAACTATTTAAGACAAAAATTTGACAAATGATTTCAATTTTAATAACCAAATGAAAGATTAGATGGTGTTTTTTTGAACCCTTGGTCTTAAGTTATAACTCTAAAAGCAAATTTTTTCAAAACATTTACCTAAGCATCTAAATTTTTCATTAAGCACCAAATTTAAAAGTGCATTTGGTTAAATGCAATCATTTTTTTTTAATCTAATCCCTCAACCTATAACAACATAATTATAAGGGCCTAATTTGAAGAACTTAAGAGTTTGAGAAAACAACATTAATAATTTTAACTCTCTATTACAATCCTATTGTTACATAGTCAATATAACTATTTCCCTAAAAAATCGCAATTATTAGACAACAATATCACTATTATGGGTTAGATCATCAAAAAACACAATATCATTATTTACCTATGAAATTAATGATAAATATAATCATTGTTTTAAATGATATCACTGCTCAAGAAACAATATCATTGTTCTAGTCGACAATATCACTGTTACCAAATAAAAAACACATAAAACACAAAATCCTAATTATGTTGACAAAATCACTACTGAAATTAAAAATATCATTGCCTATAATAATGATATCATTGTTTTTCAAAATCACCGCTCTGGAAAACAATATCATTACTTTAGTCGACAAAATCATTGCTCTGGTCCACAAACACTATTTAGCAAATAATGATTTCATTACGAAATTGTAACTATGTGACCAGTGATATCATAATAGAGATTAAATTTGAATTTTTTAGACACAAAAATGGAATTACTATAAAAATGAAATTTTATCTTAAATTTTCACTCTTTTTGGCCTCCAACTCCAAGATCCTACATAAAAAAGATTAGTGGGTTTCTTGTAGGAGATTTTTGCCAAATTTATGAGGCTAGGGTCCCAGTAGGCATGCCATTATTTGAAATAAGAATTTTACTCAAGAGAGGATGGTTATTATCATTTTAGTTCCAAAATGAAAACAAATTAACAAAAGCACACTAACTAGCATACCATCTCTAGGCTTAGTTACTAAGGGGAGTGTAGTTAACAAGACTAGAATGGATAACACAACTAAAATGTAAAATAAACCTTCTTTCACCTTCCTTAGATACTTAAAACAAATATTTGAAGTGGATTTCTTGGTTTGTGCTCATGAATTCTACATCAATGAAGTTTAGCCACCTCCATCTCTCCTTGGCACCATGTTTGTCTTTAGCTTGGCTCAATATTTAGGCATTATAACACTAAAATGTAATGATTTTAAATGCATTTCAGCATTATAAGTTTGGCATAAAATATTTTCTTAAGTTTATTTGGGCATGATAACTTTTTCTTATGAGAGCTTATAATTCAATATGAAAGGCCTCTTATTTATAGATTTTGTAAAATGGTCAGAATCAACCTGAACCATCCATCTCAAGATGAATATGTGTGGCTAAGGATTAATTCAATTTTTAAGGAAAAAATAAATACTTTCCTTCATAAATATTTTGGATAGAGAGGAAATAAAGAGTCATGGAGGGTCTTAATGAGGCATGGGGTGGCTTAATCCTAATATTTTATGTATTTATAGCCTAGGGATGTCTTCCCAAAAAATGATGTCATTTGATGATGTAGATATTCAATATTCATTTATAAAAAGAAATATTTAGAAATATCCATGGAATTATCAATTAGTCTTATGAATTTAATTAATTATATTTAATCATGATTATTCACTTTGGTGTAAACCTTGGCTCTTTGTGTACAAATTACTCAAATTGGTCAGAATGTCTTATTATTTACCCAAAAATTGACTGGATTAGAATTAGGATGTGATTTCAGATGAATTGGATCTATTATCCCATTTAGGATGTTCTCAAAACCATATAACAAAGTCACATGTATTGTGTAATATATTTTATAGAAAAGAGCAAGCCAGGGCACCTAGGTGCAAAATTAGCATTTTGACTTGAAATGATGTGATGAAAGTTAGCTATTTCATAAATTGCATTGCCCCATTTAATGATATCCTAGACAAAATTGACACTTGAATGTATCAATTTCAAATCTTTTAATTTTTTTTATAGTGTTTTTAGGCCAAATTGTGCATTTTGGTAGAAATTGTCAAAATCCTGGTTAGAGGTTGTCAGTGGCCAATTTTAGGTGTCTACACTATCTAGTGATGAAAAGCCACCAAGTTGCATATGGAAAATAGCACTTATGAAATACCACTTATTTATTGGACCTTTTAGGCCATGTTAGGAGTAAAATTAGCTAGAAGTACCATATCCCCAAGAAAAAATTACACAAGGTCATGGTAAAGAGAAGTTGGAAGAGAGACCTGGTAAGGTCCCATCATCTTCGGTCCCTCTTGATAGACCTGCGTCTATAGTGGAATACTTGGACATGATTGCCTTGGGACTTGATGAAATAGTGGAGGACGCTCTCAATGTATTTGCTAAGGCATATGGCACTGATGAAGAAGAGTGTGTTGAGGAAGCACAAGCTCAAGCCAAGGAGACCAAGAAATGTAAAGGAAAAGAGGTTGCCTTGGATTTAGTTTGAGTAGTTCCCCCATAGAAAAGGAAAGTAGAATTAGCCTTGGTACAAATTGGATCAAAGAGGCCAAAGCTGACATTCACTCATCCCACAAGTGAAATCGACTTATTCAATGAGGAGTACCCTATTCATGGACCAATCATCATTGATTGGTTCATATATGGAAAAATGTAGAAGATTCCCACTTTGTCTAATTCTTGGGCCTTGACCCAAACTTTAACATTGATGTAAATGATGACATCAAGCCTTGGATAAAGGCTTTGATGAAAGAGGAAGAAGAAATAAGGCTAGTGACCACTATATGGTCAAAAAGCAAATAATGGATGCTCTAGGAGAATCAAACAACACAAGGATAAAGGTCCCAAAACCTCCAAAATACATAGTGTAATCTACTACTATGCAGTTTAATCCAATACAAATAGATTAGAGAGAGTCACTATAACAAAAGGCATGGTGGGTACTGAAGAGTTCATGTTCTAGAAGGTGGAATCCTTTACTGGCTTAAATCTAGTTGGAAGGTAGCATCTTGGTGAACTACCCATCCATGAAGAGGATATTGAAAACCTATTTGATGCTCATTCAAATAAAGTTAGAGATAGCATTAGAGGAATGAAATAGAGGATTCATAATTTAGATAAGGAAAAGGAGAACTTAGAGACCTAGGCTATCTTATCAATGCTTGAGGCTATAATAAATATGTTTGAAGCATCCTTTTTTGATATATTTGAATCTTGAAAGTCAATGAAGCTAAAACAATATGCATTGACCTAGTAGAGTGAGGTGGCCAAAGGATTGATAATAGAATGGCAAGATGTAGAGGCCAAAATAAGGGATCTTATCAATATACTAGTTAGGAATAAAATTCTTACGTTCAAAACCATTAACATGGCCCACCTAAATGCTATATTAGGGATAATGGTAGATAAGATCCATAGTTTAAGTACTTGGTCAATAGGATTAGATAGAATTTTAAGGGATGATGAAGGGTTGATTTCCAGGATAAGAAGCTCCTTCGAACCATGTTGGATAATCCTAAAAATACTACAACCCTAGAAATTATTGATGATGAAGAGTATAAAGCATAAAGTCACTCTAGTAATGTAAGAGGTAAAGGGAAAAATCCAAGGTCAATTAGGTAGTGACAATAGAAAATTTTTGGGCATGATCTTCACTAATAAAGAAAATATTATAGAATTTAAGATTATTAAAGATGTAATGGCAAGGAATGACAAATATTTTGAGGACTTAGCTGACCAATAAGACGTCTACATCCTGAAGCCCACTATAGATTTGGAACTTGTCAAGGAAAAACATCAAAGGTTTATTGATCTTATTTAAGAGTAACAAGGAAACCCTTTGGAAATGGGCCCACCAATTATTTAATATTGCTTTTGATAAAAACATTGTAATATTTGAAATAGGAATATTCTTTGTAAAGGCATATGCTAGTTTATTAGCATATTTGCCTCTAGGTTAGTTTAGTTTTGAAAAGCAAGTGTATTCTAGAACTTTTTAAAAAAGGACAAGAACTATTATTATCTTTTTTACATTTGTATCTCACAATTGACTAGTATATTGCCTTGTCTTTCTATAAAATTCAGCATTACCATCTTGTAAAGAGAGATAATTTTGAGGAAATTTGTATACTTTGAGCAATTAATACTATTAGGGAAATCTATGAAGATTGTCCAAATTTGATGTGTCAATTTTTAATGTGTATTTCTCTCAATTGTTGGTTCTAAATATTGAATTTTAATGGTTTCATGAATTTTTAATTTGCATTTGTGATACAAGGCTAATAATTTGTGCTTATCCTAGATTAGTTGGAAGATTTTGATTTTACTTCATTTCATTTATTCTGTATTTAGATGTGTTAATTCTATTTGAGTTTGGTAAGAAATCTTTAAATTAAAATCTAGTTCTTACTTTTATAATTTCATATTATCCTCACAAAATTTCCTAGCGTATGGTGATATCTAAGATTATGATATTTTGCATCATATACTAGTTGAATGTAGGTTCAGTTATAATTGAAAATTTGTCATGATATTTGAGTCAAGAATCAGAAATCACTTTTTTCATTTCTACCCTACCCTTCTCTTTTGCTTATTTTTTACTAGATCACTTTAGTTTAAAATTCATTATAAATATCCAATTATATTAATCTATAGTTAAGCTTTGATCACAATTCTCTATTATTAGCATAGATACTTACAATTTGTGAAGAATTGGTCTATGATGGATTCCAACCATCTATTAATATAAAATTTGTGGAATAGATAAACATTATTTTTACACTATTTAACCATAGGTAACATAAGTTTCCAAAACCTACTACTCAAGCTCTCAATTCCTATAATTATAAAATGAGAAGTGTTTTTGAACACTAAGGACATTTGTGGTATGCATAGAGGCATCAACAGGGTCCTCTTTCATTATAATAGTGGTATTTATGGTGGGTAGTCTAGTGGCCATGAAATTTATAATAAAATACATATGATGGGAAATTATTGGCCCACTTTAGACAATTATTCCATCAAGTATGTGTTAAAAATGTGATAAATGCCAATAATTTTCATATGAGATACATATTCCAACTAGGGTGTTGCATTCCAGAGTCACCCCATGACCCTTTTCCATGTGGGTTTTAGATTTAGTAGGTAATCTCTCCCCTAATTATTTATATGGTAATCATTTAATTATCACAATCACAAAATATTTTATAAATTGGGTGGAAGTTATGGCATTAACAAATGTCATGGGTTTGGTCATCACAAAATTTATCCTTAACCAAATCATTTATTGGTTTAGGGTCCCATAAGTTATCATTAATGAAAATAGGCACCCTTTCAAAAAGCTTAAGATTTATGAACTATGTAAAATGTGTTCTATATCACACCACTCATCCCATTTGTATAATCCACATGCCAAGGACCAGCCCGAGTCCACCAAAAAAATTTAAGTGAATATTAGTCAAAATTATGAGGGATTCTAAATGAGATTGATGATTACAACTCTATCTAACACTCATGCTTACATAACAATAATGAAGACACATACATTATCAAATCCATAATTATTCATGTTTGGATCTATATTTATACTACCATTAAAGGTAAATATGCCTAGCCTTCATGTTTCCCTCAAAGGTCTCCTTAATCATGAGGAGTACAAAGATGCACATCTAGCTGAACTAGAAAATTTAGATGAATGTTAGATTGTTATTTTGATTAACCATATTAATTATGCTAATAATATGGGTAGACAATATTAAAAATTTTCCATGAATTACCAATTCATGTATTATACATTATCCTTAGACTCAATAATCCAAATGAAAAAAATTAAAGGATAAGGTCACCAGGTTTAAACCTAATTCATTAGGCCCCTACCTGGTGATAAAAGACTTTAAAAATGAAGCCTATAGATTATGAACTCTAGAAGGAAAGGATATATATGAGTCCATGAACTATTTTTTTCTTAAAATGTTTCTAAATATAGTAATTTCATATCCTTTGTCTCATGTGCTTTACATTTTCATATTTTTTAAGGTTGGTCTACATATTAGATGTGTTGTTTAGTGACTATTTGATTATTAGTTTATACAACATGAAACTTTTATAATGTGGTATATCACATCATTATATTCTAAAATTACCCTATTATCCCATAGAAACATTACCAAAATCATCATTACATTATTTTTGACTTAGTTCTTATGAGCAGATTATATCTATTTTCTATACAACTTCTTGCACAACATAGAAAATGTTAGCCTACACTCTAATATAGAATCTTGTCCTCGGTAAAGTCTCCTCTTATAATGTCTTCAAAATTATAAAATTTTCATGATAAAAATTAAGTATACTTACTTGCATATCTTGATCTTCAGTGATGATCCCTTGCATCTTATTAGTTACATGGGACTAAGATTTGGGGGTAGAGTCCTTGCAAATAGAGAAAAAAATAAACACTCTTATGAAAATAAAAACCTTATGCAAATACCAAAATTAAAATTACACATATCTCACCCTTTTCCAACTTTTGGTGGTGAGCCATTACTTATTACTAATTGCATGGGTTTAGAATTAGGGAGAGGTGCCCTTACTTGTGTACATATATCCTTTGGTGATGAGCATAGTTTTATTCCTATTCATATGAGGTTAGGTTTAGGGGGTCAAAAATATAATATAAAATATATATGTAGAAGCAATATAAAATTAAAAAGTGTCAAAATATAATGTTATTGAAAAAACTTGGTTATATTCCTATGTTTAAAAGGGCAACCTTTTCCCATTTACTAATTTTGTGAGGACTAGTTATCCCTAGATGAAACTAATAAAGTTAGTATTTTTTAAGTCTAAAATTAAGTAAATTTTACCATTTTCTTGTAAGGATTAGGTCATCTCCCTTTTTCTTGTGAAATTTTTATTTATGTTTTCATCCTCTCATGTTTACCCTATTCTCCTTTTCATTCCTTGCTTCAAATTGAAAGTTATATGTTGTGTAAACTAAAACAAATGGGTCATCACCTACAAAACAATTATTAGTGCATTGAAAATTATATAAATTTATTAAATCATTACATAATTTCCATACATTTATTTCCCATATACATAAGCATTTTCCATACAATTATATCAAAAGAAAAGAGATACATAATACATCATCACATACCTAGTCATCTAGATTGCATAAGCAAAAAATCAAAAGATGGAAGTTAAAGCCACAAAACATGAATGAAAAGTCACTAATATAAGATAAAACAAACACACACACACACACACACACACACACACACACACACACACACACACACATCATAATAATAACTATCAATTTTTTATTTAAAATGATGTCTAGTATTAACACCTATATAGAGGGCCAATGTGTCTGAAGGAATATAAAAAAACAACATATACAATGATATAGAGAAAGCATCTATAACAAGACTCAAGATCATGTCCTCCTCCTATGAGAAGGTATCGATGTAGAGAAATATTTGCGAATGTTATTATGGTGGCATATCCTACCAGTGTTTCCCTTACATGCCATGTCACCCTCTTCAATATGAAGGACAAAATGGTGGCCATTGCTAGCACCTCCCTATAAAGTTTTCCTCCATGTATTATTGCTAAAGGTTATACCTCCTCCTCCTCCCACCTTTTTGTCTACCATGGCCTCCAATATCCTTTCTCTATCAAAAATTGTACTAATCTATGTCCTTATAATTTTAAACATCACATATACATCATACATTGGGACAAACAAATATATATACCATCCAATCCCTATAGGAAGTCCAAGATCTATCAGAAGTTGGTCTCTAGTTAAGATAATGCTCTATTAAAAAAGGTTGATCAAGGTATCCCTGATTGTAATCCTCAACCCACTCATGATATTTAGAATCATAGAATGAAAAAAATAAAAATCAAATATAGTTGATAAAATAATACAAAACCTATAAAATTAGTTAAAAAACTAAACTAAAATTAAATATAAAGTATAAATAGAGACATGTAAATTAACATTTTACTTAGGTCTCGTTCATGCCAATTGGCATCAGAATCATAATCCATAACTTCTTCCTCACTAATGTCTAATTAATCCTCCATCTTAATGTACTATGGATCCTCATTGTCTCCACCTCTTGGATGTTGTTACTATGTGGGGTCCTCCTAAGTAAGGCCATATTATGGTGGTCATGATGGTGGTGGTAATAGGCCCATTTTATACTACTCTACTACAACCTAGCCTCTTCGTCCCCCACCTATTTATGGGGGAGGTCCCTATGCCACTCTTAAATAAACTAATCAAGTGATGGGAACCTATATCACAAGTTAGTGTCATGCAAATCATCCCAATCTAATAGCTCTCACCTCTTGTATGCCCCTATATATGACTCTAGGTACATTAAGGTTACCTATATAAGGCATATTGAATTAATATGGTACCCTATTTATAGGGTGTACATAAACTTTAAAAATCCTACTGTGAACCCAAGTGGACCTAGAAAATTCTACAAGATAAGCCCCCACGTCAGTTCATTTCCTAACCATATCTTGGTAAGGTAAGGAAAACAAGATGGTCACTGTTAAAGTCCCCACTACTTACGAAAATCATGAAATGGCACCAAATATATCTATCTACTATCCCTAACATCCCAAAGCACTCTATTTGTCACTCCTCTCTAATAATTCATGACTCTCTCATATATCTAGCCTATGACAATTATCAAGTGGTGATAAAAAGGGCCCCTAGATGAGCCACAATATATGTCCCTAAAGGTTTGAGTTAGTATCTCCTATCTATATGAGTACCATGATCCCCTCTCCTTAATACATTATAAAATCAATGACCCACTGAATAATAGCCTATTAGTAATCTTGTATCACACTAATCGAGAGGAAAATATATGAGTAATGACCTTTCAAAGGTTGGGGATAGATGATCCATTAAACTAGGAAAGGCTCATACCACACTTCACACCCACATTCGGTGCATTATTATGTTTTAAGTTATCTACCCAACTCTAGGCTACATGAATACTATTAATATCTCAAATGGATATTAACTAACTAATTGTGGGAAGGCCCATGATTTGGGAAATGTCAATGAGAGTGATCATCCACTCTATTAAGGCATGGGTTATCACAAAAATATTTCAGTCATGATCACAATATGCCAAAATATCAAAAATTAATTGATAGAGTTCATAACAGTCCCTACTTGTGAAATTTTCAAGATCCCAACATGATCAAGGATGGATAACTCATTAGTTTTTACAAGTGCCAAGACTCAAGGGAGCCACTCTTTCTCCTAAGCTCTATTCTAGTGTATGTAATGTCATTAAAAATGGAAAAGACCCTAAGTTAGCTCAAATACAAATTCCATCTATCTAAATAATAAGAATTGTAAGTTAATTCCCATGTAGATAACGTTGGCTATAGAACTTCTATCATGTTTATGGAATCACTATGGTAGTTATATAAACATCATCATATAAAGTCTGATGTTTCTATCCTAAGTGGTAGTTTCATCTAGTAGTTTCATGCAAACTAAAACCCTATAAAACTCCTAAACATATATCCTAATTGGTAAAATTTCTACATTTTTATATTCTACCCTTCCCCATGAACATTTTAAAGCTATATATATATATTTTTAATTGACTAGATTTCTATAAACAAATTGATCTAAATTATGAAAATGGGGAAAAGGTAAAAGGGGCACAAAACTTATCTAATCCTTCCCTATATATTATACCATTAGTATATTTTACATTCTCTCATTTTCCTCTTCTCATTGACTACTTTCTCACTTGAAATGGTCATAGGTAATCTAGAGATCAAGAAATGTCACAAGTGATTGGAAAAAGTGAATTTGCTTTTGGCATGTTTTTTAATATATTAGACCCGAAATTGGTCCTTTTAGTTTTTTAAAAAATATTTATAATTTTTGTGTATTTTCACATTTTATGCATATTTTTAAATTTACAAATCATATTTTTTCTAAAATTTATAATTTTTTTAAAATTTACATTCTGAAAGATTTGTATCTTTCATATCATGTTTTATAGTTTCATAGGTTCGTAACTACTTTGTTTCATATTTAGTCCTTTGACATGATATTTTAGGTAGTATGATCTTCCCTACATGTATATTACATATTAATATTTTTAATTTTATTACATAGTTTATTTTTTACATTCTCATCATGTTTCACTTTATTATCATCATTTGTTTGTAGGTTGCACAGAGTCTTAACTAGACTTGTTTTACCACCAAGGTAAGGTAAGTATTTAAAAATTCCTTTTACCATTTCTCACACCACTACTAGGGATTAAACCCTCATCAATTCATTAAAATGAATCATTTTGAGAGGTCAATATGTATACACCCATTTTTTTCATGGTGTGACATTCTTGACATGATAGGTATAATGGTGATGTAGTGACCATATAATAATGCTCAAATGGTAATCTCTAACATTATATATTATTTTTATTGCCTCTCTCTTAGGTCCCTCATAAACTACTTTTAATATAATTTTTAAATTACCTAATGTTGTGTTGAATAAATTCTCATTGGTGATGAAACTACCCTATCATGTGATAGAACCACCCTATGAAGTTACAAAATTACCACATTAGTGACATGCTCATCATAGTGGTTGTGTAAACCACTACAATGTTTCTATCATAATAGGGTAGTTTTTTATTAAAATAATTTTGTTTTTGTAATATATAGTGGTAATTTTATCCCCAAAATCAATGGTTAGGTAACCACCCCTATAAATAGGGGTAGTTCTATCACTATTATTCTACCTTCTAAATTTGGCTTTTGTGATTCATTCCTTGACATTATTTTCATTATTATTATATTTTTATTTATTATTAAACCAAAATTTCACCTAAAATTAATCCCAAATCACTCCATATTCTCTTTCCAATCATCATGAGTCCATCTTAAGTTCAACTCCTAATTCAACTCAGTTAAACTCCTTCATATAAACTCCATTACTCTTCTACAAGTAATACAATTTTGTATTAATTTTAGATCCTAAAATTTTAATATGAACTTAAGAGTTTGAATATTTTACCACCATATATTAATAAAATTTATTTTAATATTTTTATTTGATTATTTTCATGTTTAAATACACATTTACATACAAGGAGAGTGATTATTCTTACAACCAAGTATTTATAAACACTATGTTCAGCCAGTCATAGTTAGTTGTTCCTTATTTATATATGTGTTTATTTTATTCTAAATTTTTTGATAGTTATTTATTCACCCTAATTTTTTTAGATTTATTGACATCTTCATTTGAGATTAATGAGCCAACATATTGAGGACCATAGTGTAATAAATCTCTTGCCTTTAGCTAGTCTATATCAGGATCAAGTTGGATTTTCTTATCTTAGGTTGATTTATTAAATATTAAATTATATTATTTAACATTTTTTAATTATATTAAATATTTATTTTGTAAAAAATAAGTAATGATAAGAAAAATATTTATTCTCTTTATCGTCCTTGAACAAAAACAATAGTTAGTTTTCCTTCTTTGTTTGTATTCATTTCAATAAATTATTTCATAACACAATATTTGTTTTAAAACTTATGTAAATGTTAGAAATTATATAATAAATTTAAATCCATTAAAATAAATATTTTTCATCTTTTTAACAAGTTTTTTATCCTCAAAATAACCAATTAGTGACTAGCAAAAACCCTAAACAAACCTAGGTGAACAACATGCGCCATTTTGATTTTGATTTCCATTACTTGGATCAATTGAGTATGTTATTTTAATTATTTTTATAATAAAAATTATAACCTATATAATTCATCTCCATTTCATATACATTGTTCATAACTATCATCTAATGCCTAAGAATATTACAAATTATTCTTGACTTGTTTAAGTTAGAGAAAAATCTAGGAACCTCATAGTATTTGATTTTTGGAGCTTAGATATTTTATTAAATATTTATAATTTAAGAAAATATAAATTAAATATTAGATAAATTCACATATCAATAAAAAAATTTAAAAAAAAATCATATAGTCTGCATCTAGAAAGGTTAAAAATCAGCATTTACATGTTATAATAGATTTCTCTCTCTCTCTCTCTCTCTCTCTCTCTCTCTCTCTCTCTCTCTCTCTCTCTCTCTCTCTCTCTCTCTCTCTCTCTCTCTCTCTCTCTCTCTCTCTCTCTCTCTCTCTCACTCTCAATAACTTTGTATGCTTTAAAAAACATTTGAAAAATACAATAAAAAAGTGTTTGTTAATTTAATTTTAGTTTTCTTATTTCTCTCTACTTTTATTTATTTAATTTTAGCAAGTAATTATTTTTCATTCTAGTTAAACATTCATAAAACAAAATGAATAAAAAATAAAAAAATTATCAAAATCCTTCTCCAACCATACAAGAAAAAAACCCCTTGCTTATAAAAACACAAAATTTCCTAAAACAATCTATACAAATAAGCTCACACACTTACACATCACCTAATTCCTCTTGGATTATACTTCCTTAAACACTCGATCTTATTAGAGAAGGTATTTTCCATAGGGTTAGATCACCCAATCCCATAGTTGGCATACAGTCTAATATCAATACTTAGATTAAGAAAAATGTCTTCCATTTCAACCCAATACCTCACCTAATTTTGGACTCTCTCAACACCTTAGAGGAATAAGAATGAATTAATGATCCACTAATAATTATCTTCCCTTCAAAAAAATTCCATCATTACAAAATTATCTAGTAGTTCCCCATTCTCACCTTATTTTTCTCAAATCTAGCCTCATATTATATCATTAACACTTGTTGATATAATTTATTGGGCATAGTCAACCTGATAGAGAATATATCTTCTCATGATTCATTCAACCTGATTTCCCTCATTTCCATAATCTTGGCATCGACCATAATATTTTTTTCCTCATGATCTCAAAGATTGAAGGACCCTAGAGATATATTTCCACATAACTTGACTCTCTCAAAAAGTACCATGACACTACTGAGGTATTTTGGTTCTATAATAAGAATCCCTTTCCACAACTAATTTCAAATCCTATTCCACAAAATAATTATTTCAATCCATATTCCATCCATTGTGTTAGCTACCTCAACCTAACCTTGAGGAGTCAAGGGCATAGTTTAGCATGCATTATTCATGTGTACACAATCACATTTTCTAAAAAGTATCTTAGATTGAGATTTCATTTTAGGAAGACTAGGTAACATATTATATAATTGTAATGTTCTCTAATTAGTATAATTAGTTTATATATTTAGTTATTATTATTAATTTATTAACCAATTATTTGAAAATTGTAAATAAATAAATGGGTTTAACTATTTCATAATAATAAAACTATATCCACAAAATTTTATGTACTTCACTTAATAACAATGCAAACTTCACCCTTTGTATGATAGATTATTGGGCCTTTAGTTTACATATCTCAAAATAATTTTGTAATCAATTTAAAGCATAGTTTTCAAACAAACATTTTCTTTTCTCTTATATCTTTAAGTTGACTCCCATTTTCAATTTTTTATACCTAGTTCAATTTTACATTAGTATTTTTCTACTCTATAACCTTTTAGAATCACTTTTAGTTTATAAATTGATATAGTTTTCTTTCACTAGTAGATTTATTTTATATTTTAATTTCATACTTCAAATTATATTTATTTTAAAATTAATTACTTGGTTCTCTTATTTTTCATTAATCTATAATTTTTTTATTTTAGTGTTTTGTTCTTTTTCTTTTTTTAATCTTTTATTTATCAAATTATATTTTGTTGGTCTTACATGTTATTGTTTCTTCTATTTATTTTTATTTTTTACATTTTTGGGGTAATGAATAAAGTGAATATTAATTAAATGTATTTAGATAAAGAGAACTAATTATAAATTATTGATATAAAATGAAAGTTTTCAATATTTATGAGATTTCGTCTTTCATAGGATTTTATTTGCCAAATATGATTGATAATATTTGATGGAACTCTAATATACATATTTTATAGGTTGGGTTAGGAACCATCTAGAAGAATATTTGTGATAGTTGTGAGATTTTTATTTAAATTATGATTACTTTTAAAGGATTTTGTCTAATTATATCTTGTTTGAAATAAAAAATCAATCCCCAAAATCTCATTAAGTCTTAAAGATTATAAAAACTATATATACTTAATCAATTAAATACCATTTTCCATGCCCTAGATTTGAATTTCAATCATAGGTCCCGATGATTAGATTTATAAAATTCATTTTTAACCTTCATGATCAATGAATGGTTATAATAGTTGACTTTGACAAATTTAATCATCAACACTATGTATTTATTAAATCCAATTTTTGGTAGCTTGAATATCTTCACTTCTTCACCATGTTATATCCTTAACCTACAAACCCTACCATGTCAAATCTAACCTAATATTTTAACACATAAAAATTACACTTTTTATACTAATTTATTTTATGACTTTCATGATTCATACATGTGTCCAAATCCCAAGTTCTCAAACTCACATGATCACTTTTGGTCCTTATGCAATCTATTCACCCCAAGGGGTATTCTTGACTAATAAAATTTTATGTTCATTGACCTATGATACTTTAAGATTTAATTAATAAACCTATTGGGTCATATGTCTTTATTTTATAATTATTATCAATGGACCCATTACTGTTATAAAATACTTATTGAAATTATGATCCCTTTGAAAAATTGAGACAATGACACCTCTCCTCCATAGAATCTATGGACTCATATGGTACCATGTACACATACCAAGAGTGATATGGACCCATTGGATTTAAAATTCACTTACTAATCTTTTTGTGTTTGAAATGAAGCCTTAGTTTTGAACACTTACTATTTTTCTGGTTGCCTTAGTATTTATAAACATACATGTCTAAGGATATCCAAAGAACATGGATATTGTGGACAACATGAAAACTATGATCTCATATATATTATAATTTTTTAGCTTCTAATATACTTATAAACTTATGAAATAATGTGGAAATAATTTGTGGTTGCTACTTTATATAGGGAATTAGGACTATTTAAGTGGCCATTGAGACATGCAACCTAGGGTTGTGAATAGAGACTATGTGACCATGAACACAAGAAACATAAAATTTAATAATAAATTATGAACTAATATGTGATCCATTTTTAACTTGTTACCTTTAAATAATTATAAATTACCTTGAGACTCATTAATGAAAACTTCAAAATTATATAGTGGTTTTAGGCAATGTAAAAGTTCTTGTATACATTGGATGCTATTTCATTAGAAATATGACATAATTAAAATGTGAGATTATACTCACATAAAGGGAATAAATGGTAAAAAAACTCATTTTTAGACTAATTGTGATGATCATGTTATTCCATTTCATCACACTTGATATATTTTTTGTTTTTCATGTTTTTTTTTCCATTTCTAACTTTTTATTGGTTTAAAATCCTTCTTTTCCTTCTAATCTATTCTTACTATTTACTATTTTTGGAATCAACCCAAATATTTTGTATCCAACTCCACCAAAGTATTATCTTATTTTAAACACTCTTGGGCATAGTCTGTCTATCTCTAATAAATGGTTATATCCTTCTCCTTCTTCCATTTTCCTATGGATTGTGTCGACATTTGTTTGACCTCCTCCACCAAGATTTTATTTCTTGAATATTAACTTATATTTTGGTATTATACCCACTTTCATATAATAACCTTCTTGTAAATCCTATGTGGAGTTTTTCACTCATTTTCCAACCTATTGTTAGATTATTCTCCTTGTCAATCTTACCTATTTATAACTCCTCTTTCCTTGTGACTTATATCTCTTCCTCATATTTTATATATGTCATAATCATTCTACTTGTGGATTGTTTTTTTTATAATACTCTTAAAATATATTTTTTTCAAATAGTCCTAAAAGACTATTTTAATTCCCCTTATTCTTCACATACTCTAGCTAATGTAAATATCAACTTATCCTACTCATTTTATTTATCGAGTACTTAAATTTCCCCTTATATATTCACTTGTTCATTTTGGAAGGCCTTTTTGAATTCCTATTTTTTGGTATATTTACACCTATAGTTAAACTATAGTCACAAATTAGTTATAAAACATGAGACTTTATAGTCCCCATAGGTACTTCCATATTCATATCATCAAGTTGACTTTCTTAAATTTCAGGATTTGAAAAACCTTCATAAGCATACATGTTACTCAAAACAGTTCTCAAATTATCTTGTGATAGCTCATCCTTTTATTTTTTTCACTCCTCATTCTTTGGATGATTACATTCTATTTCCTTATCCTTCATTAGCATTTATAATATGCCAACACAAATGAAATTTCACTTCCTTTACCTAAATGAGAAGAATGAAGAGTCTCTCCTCTAATATATATGGGGTGTTCCCCCACATATGCGATATCACTCATGTCATTTTATATTATTGGTAAAAATATATTCAACATATCCATATCTTGCTTTGTTGGACCTGCACATAAATCAAACATATAAAATTAATCAATAAATCTCATAAATGAATTTTCCATTTCCTTTTCATTCTTCAAAGACATGTTGTCTAACTATTATATGCTACACACCATTTTATCATAGATTTCACTCATAAGATGGACTTCCAAAGGTCCATTGTCAGTAACCTCCATGGTTATTTTCATATCATTACTTAGTCTATTTTAATCATCTTCATATGTTTTATCTCTAACTAGACTAACCTCATGTGTGTTAATGCTCACTTTAGCCACCTCCATTATTTATTTTATGGAAACCTAAACTTATTCATTTTATTACTTAGACTTCCTTCCCTTAAAAAAACAAAATATAAAGATATTTCCCATATTTTCCAAGGATAATTCAACATCTCCCACTTATGTGATACCATAAACTCTTTCTCATCATCCATTAATTGGTATCTTTATTTTGGTGAACACTATATTACTTACACATTCTATTCCATGAATATTTATTTATCTATGGGTTTCTCACATCTCTCTTTCTATTTTTTGTTTAAAATAACATATTTAGGTTTATCACATATAGATCTCAATTTCCAAACGCATTTTAAAGATATATTATTCTTATATTCACTCACATTTTCTGGTTTATCACATGAAAATTTTCATTTATCATTTAGTTTCAAGGAAATCTTCTCATTCTCTCCCTCTATTCTTAACCCATGGAGTTTCTTCCATGGTTCTCTTTGAAAATTTAGGTGCATAAGGTAAACCATAAATAAATAATATTGATGTTCCCAACTACTCACCTTGTTATTTTATTTTGGACAACTTTCCAATACATAACTACGTGTCCACATAACTTCTTCCATGCAATAATTACCTCCATGGGATATATAATGTTTTCCTCATCAAGTAAATTATTTAATTCAACTACTGATTTCATGAACTTATTTGTTCATTATTTACCAAAAATATATCAATATTACAAGTGGACTTACCTTTTCAAACCACCTTAACATTTTTTGGTCTCTTTCTTCTACTAGGATTTTATACTTATCTTTCTTAGTCTCTCCCCATGTCATCCAACATTTATTTTATGGATAAAAACCCTATCATCATTTATTATTCATATTATTTAATCAAAGTTACAACATCTTCTCCACTTTGTGCAATTTTTATCATTTACAATATTTTTGGGAATTATTTTAACATATTTGTTAATTCTTCTATTCTTAGTGAATTTTATATTTTATGTTCCATTTATTCTTCATAAATAAATTATCTTTGAAAACATGAGGGTGACTTGATCAAAATTTTATTTCAAAACATGTGTTGGGCTAAAACAAGATTTTATCTTCCATAATTTTATTCACACTTCTAGGACTTCTCACAGACTTGTAAAAAATTTATCTTCTCGTCCATGCAATATTTTAATTCACAACTTGATCTAACAAGAAGTATTAATTTTCAAAACCCATACTAGATGTAAACAAGAGTATAATTATATTTCACATAATTTTATCCCCTTGAATTAATTTATCTTACCTAAAAAAATGCAAGCTTATTTTTTTTAAATTTTTGCTTAAAAAATAATTCCACAGCTTACCACATGGATATTCTTCAATTTTTAGAATGTATCACACATTGAAAAAATAATAATTTGACTAAAATTTATCTTTTGACATCTTATATCCAACACCTCCTCTCTATTTAAAAATATCCCGTCTTATTTTATAACCACAAAAATGCATAAAATAATTATTATCATGATTTTAACCTTAATATGCCTTGGTACAACTAATAAAGGGGTTCCTAAGGAAGAGATGAGCTTCTTTGTGAAACTAGAGTTAAAAAATGTCAAAAAAATGCATTATATATGTAGTCATTGAAATAAATCCTAAATTAAATATACATTCATAATGGCTCTCTACAATAAGTATAAATCTATAAATCTAATTCTATATATAATTTGAATTCACATTCCATGTTGCATATTACAAAAATCCTATCCAAGACCACCTATTTTTTTATCTCTTTGTGCCACATATATGATGTATTTAATTTTTAGTTTATCCTAATGTCTATGCCAATTATTTTTTATTATAGTATTGACACTCTTCCAAATATTATGGTGTCAACCTATGATATCTATATTTATGTTATGTCAAATCCTTTAAACTATGAAATCTAATCTCCACTTTTCCTTTCATCTTATAATGAAAATCACATTAATAATCTACATGATATCCCTTTCCCTAATGTCATTTAATTTTAGGAATTCTATATTTATTCCTATAATTTCCCATTTTTTGGTAAAATAACAACTATATGGATTAGTTATGCACCTCTTGATCAAAACATACTTGAATTTATCATCCTAATCTTTTCAAAGAAATCATAAATACAAATTTTTTTGTCCATATGTAAAAAAAATTACCATACAAATACCTTTTTTATTTTTCTTTGGTCATTTTGTCTAAATTTAAATTTAAATTATAAGCTTCCCACGATCATTCAAAAAATTGTGTTACTACTTAATGGGATATAAATTCTTCCATGTAATATCCAAGGACTTAGTGGACATGTTGATTTATTAAATCCACCTTTTTGTTACTCAAGCATATACCCATTTTCACTATGGTCTCTCATTATCATATGGACCTATTGATAAAATTTAATCCAAATAAATATTGTAACGTGTTTATTTTTTAATGTGGTTATTAATATAATATGTGATACCTCATTATTGTCACATTCATCATAATCCTAGTTTATTAACCCACATGTTCACCTTTTATCCTTGTGAAATATGTTAACCTCATGGGGTGTTCTTGAGGAATTTAATTCTATGGTTTCATATTTTTAATGCCTGCACAGGCTATGATGACCTAAAACTAAATTATTTATTTCAATAGACTATGACTTTAATATGGTTAGTTTAATAAATCATGCATACACTTGGAAAATTAGGTTGGGAATAAATAATTTCATAGATATACTGTAGGGTAACCTACAACCAAAATTTTAAGAACAAAGAGTTTCAATGCCTAAACCTATGACACAAAGATGTATCTTTAACTATACCTCATTAAAGATAAATAATTGGAAACTATGGTTGTAGATATAAAAGTATAGTAAATGGTTGTAAATGGATAAGCTAAAATAGTCAACCAAATGGGGGTATATGTAACCTAAACTAATTAATGGAAAGTATAATGAATCCTATGACTACAAAAAATTATTGGGTATAGGTAAGGCCTAAACAAAGAAACACACACATATATATCCATAATTTAATAAAAAAATTAATATCTAATAGACTAAGTAAATAAAGGAAAGATTTTAGGGATATAAATATTTACCTTGGGATGGAATCATCAATGATTCAATTTCTATCTTGGTTCAAGTTGAGTTTTTTAAGAGAATGTTTTAGGATGAATACCTCAAATTGTTGGATGAAGATATATATATATATATATATATATATATATATATATATATATATATATATATATATATCGTAAGTTAAGAACTCACAATGAATCCTTTTATTGAGCTGCACTGACACCATAAATAAGATATCCAAGATAAGGTTCTAAGAAACTAACTCTCCTAGATACATCATTAGGGAAGAAATGTGAGTTAAAGAATAGTGTATGAATGTGATTTGATATGATATGAATGAGATTTAAACTTTACATATACTTATCTAATACCTAAAACCAAACCTAAAATCTAATATGATGGCATCAGGTAGGTAAATTTATATATAATATGTGAGATAAAATAAATTGGTATGAGCCCTATCGATACAGTATAGTTTTTAAAAACACACTTAGATATTGATATAATAAAAGAAGGATGAAGTAAAAAAATAGATGGTACTAGTCAGATAGATGTAATACCATATATGTAAGCTAGAAAATGTTGATTGAAAGTAAAAATAATTGATATGCATATAGATACTTTCATGAGATTAATATTATAGTAGTATTCATTTAATTAGGATATAATGCCAAAATATATCATAAATAACTATAACCTATTCCCACCCCATTCTAGGTGCACCTTTTAATTCATACACTTAGGGAGATTGATGCAACAAAAATATGTTTCAATAAATAGCTTAAAAATTAATAAAGTGAACAATATTACATGTATACATATGCCCCACCTTAATCTCATAATGTGTTATAATAGTGTAACATGGGATGTTTATTCAGGAAATAAACATAAAAACACAAAGGAGCATAACTAAATAAAAATGCAAAAGAAATAAAATGAAAATATGCACCTTCACTTACCTTACTAATTTTAGTTAATTTTTAATATGTCATAGGAGATTGAAGGTACCCAATGAGAGGAATGAGAGGCATACCTATAATATAAGATAGAATTCCATTTAAAAAAAAATCATGTTAGCAAATAAACATTTTCTATCTCACTGGGATTATATGGCTTATTTTCATTTTTTAAAATTACACGTGTAGTTACTAAAATTAAATCAATAAATGCTTAAAAATACTCTTCATTGACATTTTTACCTTGATTATCCAAATTTCAATTTTGATAACCATTTATACACATGATATCCTTCAAAGTCATCAATTTATATGACCATGTTCTATACTTCCCTAGTTTATTCCTAAACATCCCTAATCAACAAACAATTCACCTCTAGTTTAGTTTTAGAATCCTCTATCCAAGCTAGATAAGTGTGTACTAGGTAGACTAGAGTGAACTATAAAAAATCCCAATATTTTATACTTGAATATTGCACTCCAATGTTTATTTTTTTATAATGACACACTTCCTAATGGATATCTTGCATGATCCATAAATTTGGCTGCTAGAAGTAATTCAAATTATTCTCTTATAATAACACATCTAGTATCTCACTTTGAACTTGTCAGTTACTCTCTCACACTCTCCTACAAAGGAAATTATAAAGTAATTTATATATTTGAAAAATATCCCTAATGTAACCATTTTTCAATAATACAGTCATTGTAAAAGTAAACATTATTTTCTTGCATGTTGAGGTCATCCTTTGTCAAACATTATATTCAAATTTTAAAGTTGCATTCATTGCATTTATGAACTTACTCATAGGGATAAATAAAATATATTGAGGTCCACATATAATATGTAGGTATAAATTAATCAATAATGGGTTTTATGACGATACCTCAGCCATATCCCACTTCCCAAATTTTCCATCCTTTACATTTGATCTTATTTATTCCTTATGCAGGCCAAGGTTTTCTCTCTTGTATGTTATCCCCATGTTAAATCAAATATAAAATAAAAATATTTAACCTGAATATAGAGGCAAACAAACTCAAATTTTCATATTATTAGATAGTCAACACAAATAGATTCACAATAGAGGACAATGATGCACTGTGACCCTATCTGACTACTTCACACTTGTCCCAGTATATAGTGAAGAAATTTTTTATTAACATTAGTTTTGTAGATATTTTTAAGAAATTTTACATAGTAATAATAAAAATAATCATAATATATTTTTAAAATTTTATATTTCAAGGACATTTGATGCATAATCATTTCTCATACTCTGTTTATCCAAGCTCTGATACATGCAAATAACATTTGTGAATTTAATCTTCTTATGTCTGTCAACTTTATCTCTCTTAAATTAATATAATTCCTATTATTTGGTACTTTTATAAATATTATTATATAATTATTATTTAATTATCCTTTAAAACATTCACCTTTTGCCTTTCACCTTAATCTAATCACTCTATTGCATTCATTTCATACACCAGTTTCTCACTAGACTATAGGCTCCTTTCATAAAACACACAAATTCATGAATTAGGTTTATTGAAGTTAATATTCCACTTGGATATATTTAATTATCCTTAAGATAATTTTTTCAACACAAATCATGCCTCTTTACACCCTCAATATCTTTCTTCACTATCAAATCCTTCAACCTTCCTTTGTAGCTAATAGCCTTTTTTATGTTTTCTATGATATACAGACTAGTAAAATATGGTTTTGAGAAAATAATTACCTTTATGACTACCCTTTATCTTCATTTTACTTCTTATAAATTTTCATGATCTAAATCCTTTGGCTTGATCCTTTTTATCCTCTTTTACTCTCCAACTAGCCCTTTTAGGCCTAATTCATCCCTATTTTCTCTACACCCCATATTATACATATATATGGTCTCCAAAAAAACAAGAAAAATAAAAAATATATTTTTAAACCTTAATTTAATTTAAAATACCATTTTTGGGTAAGATTCACTAGTTACTTTGTTAGATATTGCAAGTTTTGTGTTTTGCCCTAAAGCTAGGGTTTCTTATGTTTGAGTTAGCCCGAGAGGGCTTAAAATGGATTTTTTATTCATGATAGACTTTAAAAACTTAAAAATACCTATTTTATATTTTTATCACTCATTAAAAACATTTAATCCATAAAATTCTCTTATAAACACTTAAAAACCTAAGATCAATGCTTTTACAACTCCCTTTTGAACATAGCCTGTGTATGCCCAAGAGGGCTTAAAATGAGTTTTAATGAATCATTTAATATTTAAAATTATAAAAATTCATGATTAAGGTCTTAAAAAAATTTAAAAAACCTTTAAAACCTCTTTATTTTTTTGATCACTTCCTATTCGCAGTCCTTACATGGATTCTGAAGGAGCTATTTGCACACAGTTTGCTTATTAACAAGAACATACATAGTTTAGTTAGAGATATTACCTAAAGGTGTGGAAGAATTTCATAAAAAAATTAATAAATTTTATTATATTTTAAAAACTTTATCATGTTTTAATAATATCTATTCACGTTGGTGATTATTGTTCATTTTACCAACAGTATTTTTGATTGTGCTTGCTAACAGGGTATATAATCACAATTTCTCTTCAAACCTAGTTTTTGTGAGGATAAAACACAAATGGTAAAAATAAATGAATATATATATATATATATATATATGTATGTATTTTACCTTTATTTAATTACATAAATTACCTTATTTTGTGATAATCCCTTATTCAATAATTTTTAGTTCTCAATGTTTATATACAAAAATATTGAACATAGACTTGTAACAAATATTCTATACAACTTTCACTTCAAATGGATACTTACAAACACTTGTAAATTATAATCACATTTATATAAATTATTTAAATAATAATAATATCAACAAAATGAGACAACATTTAAATCTTATAATCTTTATTAGATTCTAAGCATATATATATAGTCACAACTCTGTCTCTTAGACAAAGTGCAAAGATTTTGCACCTTTTCACACTCATTATTGTATCTCTATATCTTTAGATCATAAAATATTATAAAATTAATTCATAACTACTTAATAACCTCCTTATATGAGACTCTAACTCTCCAAATCAAATCCAAAACTCATTACCAACCTTCAAAACTACCTAACTACCTCTATGACAACTGACTCCCAATTGGACATTACATTAAAAATATTTATTTTTTTCATTTTACAAATGACATATACATGAAAAAAATTTATAAACCTTCATAAAATCATTTAATACCTTAATAAAATATTTTACCACTTGAACTTTCTTGACAATACACAAAAAATCTCTAAACTCACTAATCATAGTTTAAATTTTGAAATGCCCATTTTGGCAAGAAAATGTCAAAGAGCCATCTAAAGACATTTTTATACTCTAATAAGGACTCCATTTAATTTTAAAGGATACTATGAAATCTAGGAAACTTATTATCAAATTTATATAAATGACTTAATGACAATGCATCATACTCCCAAGGAACATAGAACTTGAGTTGAGCTCTAATGGATTGTTATGTTCTTATTCCTTGTCTTCCAGTTTTTGTCTCTTAGATCATCCTCATATTTTTATTCTCCACCATGATTCAACTTATCCTATTTTCTCTATTTCTTTCCTTGGTCAAATAATATTCTGCTTCTTTGTTTTATTGCATCAATTAGCACATGTTGTAAACTCAAACTCTAAACTCTTTATTTTTTATATGGGTTGTATGTTCACCCAAATACAACTTCTACACTTGTAATTTTACCTTCCCATGTTATCATCACAATGTTTTGAATAAGAACACTGAAAATTTCATGCTAGGATGTTTCATTCTATTGTACTATTGTCATTATTTCTTCTTCATGTTATATATCTTCATCCATAACCTTATCAATTTTTGAAACTAATACATACTATCCATGTTCTTTATTCTCATTCATGAGGATCTCATATGCTACAATCTTCACCTAATCTTCATTTTCCTTCACTTATCCATGTAAAGCATTCTCTATGGCTACCAATTCTACTTCCAGCTATTCATTACTCACATATACAAACTTAAAATCAGATTTCTCACATTCATCATGGGTTTGTAATTATTTTTACAAGCCTTAAATGAGGACTTCAAGCTAAACTTATTTTTACTTACTTGGTTGCTCTCTCATCCAAAACTTGTTTATCTCCTTCTTGATTTGTTTTCATAACAACTTATTTTGCCTTATTTCTTCTCTCTTGGCTTTCATTTTCCTTCTTCTTATACATTGTCTTATTTTCCACTTGAGTGGCTTTTTTATCATCACCCATCCATAGTATGGTCTGTCCATTTCTTTCATTTTCTGTATCTTGACCAGAAAATCATTTATTTGTTGCCTCACTTCTACTATCTCATTCTCCATCTCTCTCTCTTTTATGTCATCATGAAACTTTTACTTATGATATATCTCATCAAATTTTAATTTTTTATTATTACCTCTCTCTTTCCCCATCTTATTCAAGATGTCTATTGATTCTTTGGTCTCATCTAGACCTATTCTTCTTTTTGACAAGTCTTCTCTCACTTTCCACATCATGACCTCTCTCTTGGGTCTATATTCTTCCTCTTTCCATTTCAATAGTACTCTTATATCCTCAATATCACCTATTATATATTTCTCTTGATATTATCAATATCTCACACTCTCATCAAGCCTTCACTATCTTAGGGCTACTACCAATCTCAACTTTCATGCATACTTCATACTTCTCATCAATGCAACAAAACTAAAAGGAAAAGAAAAATATAAATATAAATTATCATGATTGTTATGTTTATTTATCTTCCAAATTATCTTCATAATTATATGATACCAAATAATGCAGAGTCCTTTCTCATACTCTACTTATCCAAGATCTGATACTTGCAAACAACATTTGTGCATTCAATATTATTGTGTTTGTCAACTTTTTCTCTATTAAATTACTATTATTCCCATTATTTTTTCATTTTATAAATATTATCATCTCCTTGTACCTTAATTATCATTTCAAACATTCACCTCCTATCTTTCACTTTAATCTACTCACTCTCTTGCATTCATCTCATACACCAATTTCTCACTAGACTATAGGCTCCTTTAACAAAACACTAAAATTCATGAATTAGGTTTTATAAGATCAATATTACACTTGGATATATTTTATTTTCCTTAAAATACTTTTTTTAACGTAACTAATGCCTCTTTATGCCTTCAAGATCCTTCTTTACTATCAAACCCTTCAACTTTCCTTTGTAGCTAGTAGCCTTTTTTATGCTTTCTCTAATGTATGGACTAGTAAAATATGGTTTTAATAAAATAATTACCTTTATTACCCTTTATCCTAATTTTATTTCTCACAAATTTTCATGA
>JARHVA010009508.1:45000-75000 GCA_037957365.1 Torreya grandis | reverse complement strand
CATAAATGTGTTGGGAATTCAATAAATAGATGTATGAAGTGTAAGCATAAGATACATGATCTCATTGATTATAATATTATTGATGTTAGTATACCTATTGAAGAGGCTAATCCATAAGCATATGAAAATTCAAATCTAAAAATGTATCAGAACCCATTTTCAAATCACGGGGTACAAGATAAAAAAGATAATTATGAAGTACATCATGCATATAATTCTCATCCTCATCCATATTCATATGGGTATGTCCTTGTTAATATTATTGGTACAATTATGATCAAGCTAACATCTAACCATATATTGAATTTGATGATTTAGAAATTATTGATGATGATTATCATATACATGCATTATTCATTAGAGAATATCCTATCATGAAACCCACCTATATTATTATGATATCAAATGGATCATGTGAAAATGTGTGAATAATAACACTTCTACATTCTCTTGTCTATACATAAAAGGATATTCAATATACATATAGAATGTTTAATGAATTTGATAGCCACATACAAGATACTCTTAGACATATTAGTTTTCCTTTAAAAGTGGGCCATATCATATCTCATACTTATTTCTTAGTTCTCTTAATAATGTGTTCTTTACATGTTATTAGGAATATGTTGGATAAAAGAGATAAAGTAGTTCACTCTATAGTTCAAAAATGTCTAAAGTATATTCATGTCAATCAAGTGGTTAAATTTTTAGACATTAAATATGAGTATCCACTAGCACCTATGGTATCTCTTATTTTTACACAACATTTGGATGGTGAAGTTATTGATAAAATTGTAAATGAGATAGTTTACATTATTATTTACAATAATGATTCAGTTTCAAATAAACATACTCTAGAATCAATTTTTACATCTATAAATGAGCATGAACATATTTCATTTTCTTCACCTAATAATGAGCATGATGATATTTCAAAATTTCCACCTATTGTTGAACATAACATGATTACATTAGAGCATGATCATTTGGCACATAAAATCAATATATCTACTTTTACACAGGTACATATTATTTAGAACGTTGATACACATGTACATTTTATTCAAAAGAGGTACATATTATAGAATCACCTCCTCCTATCCATGAGAATACATGTTTAGAAATATTTATATTCACTAATTCATAGGGTTACTTGAGAACATATGGATATTATTAATATTTAAAAACTCCTAGACATGGCACTACTTCTATGGCACAAAATATGGCTCATTATTATCAAGAATTTGGGTACATATATGGGCATCCTATTGATGAGATAATTAGCTTGAGACATTTTTAAATTCCCTCTTACTCTCATAGTTTTTCATATTTCATTGATTATATTTCATAAATAATCCCTAATTTCACATTTATTATTTATTGATCATATTATTTTACACCAAATCATAACTTATTGTTATTCCCTTAACCATTGGTGTGTGTAGGGATATGTGTGGCTGACTTGTGGCTTACATACCCCTTTTATTTACTTATTACATTTCTCTATGATCTTAGATAGATTAACCTATGGAATAACCTTGGCTAAGTGGACTATATATAGGAGGTAATGGTTAGTCTTTAATTATCATGTTATGTATTTTGTTATTAGTGCATTATTGTGGAAGTTTCCCCATTGAAGTGGCTTTGATATATTATTGAGTATTCTATTCTGCTATCAGTTATCATTATGTAATCTCTCATATTTTATTATTTTATGCAATATAAAATCATTTTGTGTGAATATCTAAGTAATTTCATTATAAGTGGTATTAGATCTTCTATTTGGGTAAATTTCATGTAGCATTTTTTTTGGATCTGGTGAGGTGTGGCTTCTAGGAGTAGTGAAAGTGAAAAAGCATAACTTGTAATCTGGGAGGAATTAATTTTTTCCATCAACATAGTATTGCTTTAAACTCTCTTTTTTTAAAATATTTTAAAAAAAGTTTAGAATTTTTTTCCCCTTGCACATTTGCAGTTATTGGATTCATCTTGACAAGATGACCATAATGATATATTTTTTCGGTACACTTTTTTGGTACCAAAAATTTTACTCTAGTACACAAAGGTAATCATTAGATCCATATTGATAAGGTGATCACAATGGTACCATTTTTTGGTACACCTTTTTTTAGGGTCAAAACCCTCCTAGGGTTTATTTATGGTAGGTCCTTCAACTCAGGGAAGAAAAAGGGCACCATAAAATCTTAATACTCCTACTGATGACATGGAATCTATAACTTTAGATTTGATGATTTCTTAGCTTCAAGAGGACATAATAAACTTGGTGAGGCATGATTACTTTATTTTATTCCAAACTAATATTTTATGGATACATAGAGAGATTAATGAGGTTCACAATGAATTACAACATATCACTACACAATTGGTTGCCCTCACATCTCACTTTCAGCCTAACAACCCTCCACTTTAGCATTCAAATCCTCCTTTCAAAAACTCCCATGCTGGTATGAAACTAATGTTGACAAAAGTGGACATGCATGAGTTTGATGTTAAATATCCTATTAGTTAGATTACCCAAATTAATAATTTATTTTAGTTACATCAAATCCCTATTTCTTAGAGGGTGATGGTGGTGTCATTGTATATGGAACCTAAGAAATTCATTTGGTATCATTGGTTATGTGCTCAAAAGAAAAATAATGGTGCTCTTATTACATGGAATATTTTTATTAAGGATTTGATAGCTCAGTATAAGAATAATATCTCTAAAAATTATTTATCCAATTAGCTAAGCTACGATAAACAATAATTGTGAAGGATTATATTCATGAATTTAAAAATCTCTCTTTATGGGTGGAAGATATCACTGAGATAAATTTGATGGATCTATTTTTGGGTGGCCTCAAAGATAGTATCAAATAAAAGGTTTTAATGTTTAACCCAACATCTATATCAGAAGATATCCCTAAGGCATACATGATAAAAGAAAAAGAGATGATCAAAAGGAAAACTTTCACTACTAGTTATGATTGCAACTTTCTAGCACCATCATTTCTATATCCCACCATATTAATACAATGAAAAATTGAGGATAAGTGAGCCAAAGGGTTATGTTATGGTTGTGACAAAAATTTGAGAAAAGACCATCATTGTGCTAAAAAAAGGCTATTTTACATTGAAGGTGCCAATGATGATGAAGATGATGTAAAATTATATGATGCAAATGCAAATATTCCTAAGGAGGAATATGAACACTCTCAGCCTATTATTTCATGTCATTCCCTATCGAGTATTAGTACTCCCCAAAATATTAAGGTGATGGGTTTCCTTAAGAAATAAAAGTTCATTATCTTGATTGATTCTAAGAGCACACACAACTTCATCCATAGTAAGTTGGTTGCTCATTTGAACTGTTTCATTTATCTAGCTTTATAATTTTAGGTTATGATTGTAGATGGTGATACTTTCAATTATTTGGGAAAATGTAATAGTATTAAGTTGGCCATGGGAGACTACTTATTGGATTCTCCTATGTTTGCTATTCTGATGGGTGGAGTTGATATTTTTCTAGGAGTTTAATGGATCACTACTTTGGGAACTATTTAGATGAATTTTCCAAAATTATTCATGCATTTTAATTCTAAACAAAGGACATTTGAGCTAAAAGTATTAAAGGCTAAATCTCCCCAACTTTTTAGCTCCCATTAAATGAAAAAGATTCTTTGTAAGGGTCTTAAGGGATTTGTAGATCACTTGTTTTCTATGGAAGTACAACCATATCCACCTCTTGATCTGAAACAAAATAATCAATGCTCATTCCATTATTTTTTAAGACATGCCAAAAGGACTTCCACCTAGCCACACACATGATCATGCTATCATAGTTATTCTTAGTAGTACACTACCCAACATTAAACCATACATGTATCCCTATGCCCAAAAAAGTGAAATTGAAAATATGGTATAAGAGATGTTGGATGTAAGAATCATTTTCCATAGCCAAAGTGAATACTCTACACCAATTGTCATGGTGAGAAAGAAATATGATACTTGGAGGATGTGCCTTGACTACAAAGAACTCAAAAACTACACTATCAAAGATAAGTTTCCAATTCTTGTCATTGATGATTTGATAGATGAATTGAATGGTGCTCTTAATTTTACCAAGTTAGATCTACATTTTGGGTATCATAAAATCATGATCCATGATGAAGACATACCCAAAACCACTTTCAAGAATCATGAGGGGCATTATGAGATTTTGGTTATGTCTTTTGTCCTATAAAGTGTACCATCTACTTTTTAAAGTTTGATGAATACTATTTTTAATCCATTTTTGAGGAAATTGGTTTTGGATTTCTTTAATGATATCCTCATTTATAGTAAAAATTGGGCATGCCATTTGCAACATGTGAAATAGGTACTCTCCATTTTGGATCAAAATCAATTATATGCCAAACCTTCAAAATGTACTTCTGGGGCTAGTGAGGTTGAATATTTGGTGTCTTATGAAGGAGTGAAAGTGGATCCTAAAAAAATCCAAAAAATGGTGGACTGGCCAATTACTAAGACATTCAATCAACTTCAGGGATTTTTAGGGCTTATTAGTTACTATCATAGATCTGTCAAAAATTATGGTAGTATGGCAGCTCCACTTACCTCTTTATTAAAGAAAGACTCCACCTAGGCATTTGAACAATTAAATTTGGCTATGTGCACTACTCTACTATTGGCCACTCCCAATTTTTCTAAGACTTTTATTTTTGAATGTGATGCATTTGGGTATGGTATGGGTGTTGTACTCATGCAAGAAGGTAGACCACTAGAATTTAAAAGTCATCAAGTCAAGGGTAAAAATCAGCACAAGCCCATCTATGAGAAGGAAATGATGGCCATTTTTCATGTAGTCAAATAATGGAGACCTTATTTTATGGGTCATCACTTTCAATTAAAAACTGATCATGATAGTCTTAAATATTTTTTAAAACAAAGGCTATCATCTGAATAATAATAGAAATGTGTAAATAATATGTTAGTCTATGATTTTGAAATAGTCTACAAAAAATTCAAGGATAATGTGGTGGTAGATGCACTATCCAAAAAAGATTAATCAGTTGAGGCATTGATATGTGTCATAACCATTTTGTAGATAGATTGGCTAGAGGAAGCAAAATCATAATTGGAACATGATAGTACTACTCATGATTTGATTCAAAATATGTATCAAGGATTAGGTGGATTTGAAAAATTAACACGGAAAGGTAATGCATTATGGTATAAAAATAAATTATACATATGTAATCATTCTCTTCTTAAAAAAAACCTTTAAGAACTTCATGCAAATCCAGTTGGGGGTCATTTAGGATTTTTGAAAACCTATCACAGAATCAAGCAAGATTTTTTTTGGGAAGGTCTCAAGGGGGATGTCTAGAAATATGTGGTTAAATGTATGATCTGTCAACAAAACAAACGTGAAACCATCAAAACTCTAGGTATTTTATAGCCTTTATCTATCCCTAGCCATCATTAGGAAGAGGTATATATGGATTTCATTATAGGGTTACCAAGATTTGATGGTCAAAATGTTATCATGTTTTTTTTAGATCGTCTCAGTAAGTATGCTCATTTTTGTTCATTATCCTAGACATTTGTTACTAGTACAATATCTTCTAATTTTTTCAATATAGTTTAAAAATTACATGAGACCCCGAAGATCATTATCATTGATAGAGATCCCATTTATACTAGTAATTTTTTGACTGCATTATTTACATGTTTAGGCACCCTTTTGGCTCATAGTTCATCTTATTATCCTCAATCTTAAGGAAAAATGGAGGTATTCAACAAATGTTTGAAAGGATATCTTGATTGTTTTGTTTATGATAAATAGGATAAATGGGTTCATTGGCTTCCACATGTTAAATGGTGGTATAATACTTCTATTCATAGTTCTTCCAAAATGTCTCCTTTTATGGCACTATATGGATACCACCATCCATCCATCACTTCAACCTTGAATTTCCATCCTAAGGTTCATGCAATTGAAGAACATATTCACCATCAACAAGAGGTCCTTGTAAGTTTTCATGAAGATTTAGCTATGTCATAGAATCCTATGAAGTAATAAGTAGATAAACATAGAAGTGAGAGGCATTTTGACATTGGTGATTGGGTCTTTGTTTTATTAAATCCATATAAATATATGTCATTAAAGCAATAAAAAAAGTATGACAAGATATCCCCTAAGTATTATGGGCCTTATTAGTTCTTGCAAAAAAATGGCAGTGTGGCCTACAGGTTAGATTTTCCTTCATCCACTCACATACATCCAATATTTCATGTATCATGCCTAAAAAAAGTCATTGGACATAGATTTACCATTCAAATATAATTAGTAGAACTGGATGAGGAAGGTAGAGTTTTTCTTGATCTTGAGGTGATCCTTCAAAGGTGTACTAAGCAACTACATTTTAGAGCAATTACAAAATACTTGATCAAATGGAAGAATATACCATATGAAGATGCCGCTTGGGAGGATGAAGCATTTGTGAAATAACATTTAGAGTTTACATAATGTTGAGTACAACATTTTTTTAAAGGGGAAGGGCTTGTTACTCCCTTAACCATTGGTCTGTCTAGGGATATGTGTTGTCGACTTATGGCTTACATACCTCTTTTATTTACTTGTTACATTTCTCTATGTTCTTAGATAGGTTAGCCTATGAAATAACCTTGGATAAGTAGGATATATATATATATATATATATATATATATATATATATATATATATATATATATATATATATATATATATGAGGTATTGGTTAGTCTTTAATCATCATGTTAAGTATTTTGCTATTAGTACATTGTTGTGGAGGTTGCCCCCTCGAAGTGGCTTTGCTATATTATCTAGTATTCTATTCTTCTATCAATTATCACTATGTAATCTCTCATATTTTCTCATTATATGTAATATAAAATCATTCTATGCAAATATCTAAGTAGTTTTATTAGACTTATTCTATCTGTTGGTGTTATCTTTTCATTTTTTAGGGAACTATCTCCCTTGTTTACTACAACCCCATTCATAAAACCCAAAACAATAATATGATTAAGTTTTCAATGCAAATATCTTTCATGGCAAGCCATTCTATTATTATTAAACATCTATAAACACTTTAAAATCTCATACATACTTTCATGGTTATATTTACTTACCTTTGCATTGTTAGGTTATGGAGATAAAAGCTTCAATTATTGCAAACATGGAGGAGGTTGTTGAGATCCAAAAGTATTGGCATCGACAGTGTAACCGACATCGGTCACATACAGTGCAGAAGGAAACCGGCATCAGTAGGGAGTCAGCTGATGTCGGTCAGCACCAGTCAGACAGGGACTGATGCCAGTTGCCTATGTGTTCTACAACTGTTCGTTGCACGAACAGCTAGTTAGTTAAACTAAGTGTTTGCATGTTAAAAGCCTAATTATAGTCTTGAGTTGTGTGTCTAATTATTGTAATTAAAAAAATCTATTTATAGTATGCATGATATCTATATAATAGACTCATGGGCTATATTGTAAAAGTGTTATAGAGAGTAAGAGAGCAAAAATTAGCTCCTTTAGAGAGAAGAGAGCATGGTGTGTTCCTCCTAGTTCCAAAGGGGTGTTGAGTGTGTATGATATTGGAGAGTTACAGGTTTGGAATTTCAAGTAGAAGATCCACCGGGGTACTGGTTAAAGAATCATAAGGAATTGGTGAGGCAAGGACAAGGGTTCTTCAGGATGCAGAGATATCGACATGGTGAGTATGGTCTATTAGTGATTGCAGGTTATTGTAGGAGTAGGGAGATCTACTTGGAGTATGGTTGTGTACTTGGTGTACTGGTAGCATTGTTATTGACTAGATGGAGAGGTGAACACCAACTCTATATTAGAGTTGATTGTTGGGACCATGAGAGAGAGGGAAGAATTCCTTGAGGTGTGTCAAGCCTTTGAGGTGGAAGAAGAAGTGGCATCTTCTTTATTGTATTTTCTTTTGAGTGATTATTAATACAATTGTGTATTGTCTCTCATATCTTGTGTTGTTTCATATTTCTATTTACTTATCATTCTAGTTAAATTCCGCGTTTAGTTGCTAATACAAGAGGTAATCATATTGGGCTCTTATTGAGGAGCAAGATCCTGACAGTTGGTGTCAGAGCTTTAGGGAACTTTGGTCCTATCAAATGTTATCAAAGCTTTTGGTTGGGTTGACTAATAGGTGGTTCAGATCGGGTTAATGTTTGTTTGATTATAGGTTACTCACAGGGGTTTTTGATTGAGTGGGAGTATAGCAATGGCAGAAGAAAGTAAGCTATGAATGAAGAAACTGAATAGTATGAATGGTCTGATTGATAGAAAGAAAGAGAAGGTAAAAGAAGATTGTTGGTCGGTAGAAGATTAGTGTGTAGAAGTAGATGTTACAGGGGTTGTTGCACAAGTTGCTCTAGATAAAGTAGAATCTTGGTTTACAGATTCTTTTGTCTCTTTCCATGCAGCCTGAAATAGATCATCTTTTCATGGGTATGTCTTTGGAGACTTTGGAGAGATTTATTTAGGCATTGGTGAGCCTTGTCAAATGGTTGGCAAAGGAGAAGTGAAGCTAAAATTGTAGATAGATAACACACGGGTGTTGAAGGAGGTCATGCAAGTACCAGTCTTGGAGATGAGTCTAATTTTTTCAGGAAAGTTGGGTGATGAGAGATGCACAGTAACTCTCACAATGGATGCACTTGAATTAGATGGTGGTAAAAAAGTAGGTATACTTTATCTATCTGCTTATATTACTAATTCACCTTCTATTCTAGAGATGTGGCTTTGTAGGATTAGTTACATATGTAAGAAGGAAATGCATGTTCTGAAGTAGAAGATAGATGTCTTTGATAAACTTAAGAACTGGAAAGCCTTGGTGTTCATGGAGGAGATGATGGATAGAGATCAGCTGTGGGGACTTAATTATTCTAAGTAGGGCTGTGTGGATATGGACAAGGGTTTGACCCAAAAGGAGCTCATGGGTAAAAATTCATCACTCATAGGTGAACATAGGTATCGACATCGGTCAAGAGGAACTGATGTCAAATAGACAGGTACTAACATCGATCATGTGTAGATCAATAGAGTTGGTGGTGTCGAGCATGAGGAACTGATGTCAGTCATATAGTGACTGATGTCAGCAAGAGGTACACCAGTGTCAGTTATGGAACTGATGTTGGTAGACAGGGTCAGTCGCAAGAAACTAACGTCGATCAGGTGCAGATTGGGAGATGGCTGAGATCGGTCACTAGAATGGATATTGGGCAGACAACAAGCTGTCAAGGAGTCTCAAACACCCATATGGAGGATTGAAATGGTAAGTGGACCTCATATTCATTATTCACCTTCTTATGAGTTGCTTATTGATGGTCGAGAAGTAGGAAGATGTGAAGAGGCAATGCAGGTAGAATCTAGAAATAGTGGGAGCTTGGCATGGATGAGGAGTGTGATTCTTTAGAGAAGAACCAAACAAGGGTTTGTTGGTGGAGTTGTCAGCTGAAAGAAAGCACTGAGAAATGAATGGATTCCCAAGTTAAAGAAAAGAGTGGATGGATATGTGAGACAGAAGGCCAGGTTATATGGTCTTAAGGAAGCTAGAGGACAGTGGTACAGGGTTTGACAGGTGGATGACAAAGTAGGGCTTTAGTCAATGTCAGTGTAACTATTGTGTTTGTCTTTACCAAGTGGATGACGAGTTGTGACATTATCTTATTACTGTATGTGGATGGTATACTAGTTATAGGTTCAGACCTACGGGGTTTTGCTGAGCTAAGCGTAAGGTTAGTTCAGTGGCATGTCATGAGGAATTTGGAGCAACAAAATTATTTGGAATTAGAGACATGGAGATTTTGTCTCCAGTGGGAGTTGACGTGAAGATGGTGTTGGTGAGGTTTAAGATGAAAAATCAGAAATCACACCAAGGGCTGGATAGTTCAAGCTTAGTTTAGAACAGGGTTCGAAATCACATAAGGTCTGGCGTAGACCTGAGTTTTTCCAAGTAGTAGGAGTTGTTAGAGAGTTCATAGCCAATTTGTGGAAGGATCACTAGAGGGCAGTTTAGTGGATTCTTAGGTGTCTAAGAGGGACTAGCAGTAGGTTAACATGTTATGCAGGGTCAAGGTCTTCACTACATGGAGTTATAGGTTTAGATGTGGCAGGATACATGGATGATAGGAAAGGCATCACAGGGTGTGTGGTGGGTGGTCTTCAAGATGGAGCTTGAAGAGGGATACAAGCCAAGAATAAAATTAGATGGTGTATAAGTATAGGTATAGTTGTAGCTATTTATCTCCAAGTGGGAGATTGTTAGTTTGTTGAGCTAAAAGCTTAAACTATTGTAGACATGGAGGAGGTTGCTGAGTTCTAGAAGTACCAACATCGGCAGTGTAACCAACATCTATCACAAACAGTGCAAAAGGAAATTGGCATCGGTAGGGAGTCGACTAACATCGGTCAGCACCAGTCAGACATGGACCAACATTGGTTGCCTATGTGTTCTAGAACTATTCGTTACATGAAAAGTTAGTTAGTTGAACTGAGTGTTTACATGTTAAAAGGCTAATTATAGTCTGGGGTTTCATGTCTAATTATTGTAATTAAGAAAGTCTAATTATTGTATGCATGAGATCTATATAATAGACTCATGGTCTGTATTGTAAAAGTGTGTTGGAGAGTAAGAGAGCAGAAATTAGCTCCTTCATAGAGAAGAGAGCATGGTGTGTTCCTCCTAGTTCCAAAGGCGTGCTGAGTGTGTATGATCTTGGAGAGTTGTAGGTTTACAAGTTCGGGTAGAAGACCCACCAAGGTACTGGTTAAAGAATCATAAGGACTTGGTGAGGCAAGGACAAGGGTTATTCAGGGTGTAGAGATATCTACATGGTGAGTATGGTCTTTTAGTGATTGCAGGTTATTGTAGGAGCAGGGAGATCTACTTGGAGTACGGTTGTGTACATGGTGTACTGGCATCATTGTTATTGACTGGTTGGAGAGGTGAACACCAACTCTGTATTAGAGTTGATTGTTGGGACCGTGAGAGAGAGGGAAGAAGTCCTTGAGGTGTGGCAAGCCTTTGAGGTGGAAGAAGAAGTGGCATCTTCTTTATTGTATTTTCTTCTAAGTGATTATTAATAAAATTGTGTATTGTCTCTCATATCTTGTGTTGTTTCATATTTCTAGTTACTTATCATTCTGGTTAAATGCCATGTTTAGTTGCTAATACAAGAGGTAATCATATTGTGCTCCGATTGAGGAGTAACATCCTGACAGTTGGTGTCAGAACTTTGGGGAACTTTGGTCCTATCAAATGGTATCAAAGCTTTTGGTTGGGCTGACTAATAGGTGATTCAAATCTGGTTAGTGGTTTTTTTTATTATAGGTTACTCACAGGGGTTTTTGATTGAGTGGGAGTATAGCAATGGCAGAAGAAAGTAAGCTATGAATGAAGAAATTGAATATCATGAATGGTCTGATTGATGGAAAGAAAGAGCAGGTAAAAGAAGATTGTTGGTCGATAGAAGATCAGTGTGTAAAAGTAGATGTTAGAGGGGTTGTTTCATAGGTTGCTCTGGATAAAGTAGAATCTTGGTTTACAGATTCTTTTGCCTCTTTCCATGTAGCCCGAAATAGAGCATCTTTTCATGGGTATGTCTTTTGAGACTTTGGAGAGATTTATTTAGGATCTAGTGAGCCTTGTCAAATGGTTGGCAAAGGGGAAGTGAAGCTGAAATTATAGATAGATAACACACAGGTGTTGAAGGAGGTCATGAAGGTACCAATCTTGGAGATGAGTCTAGTTTCTTCAGGAAAGTTGGGTGATGAGAGATGCACAGTAACTCTCACAACAGATGCACTTGAATTAGATGGTGGTAGGAAAGTATGTATCCTTTATCTATCTACTTATATTACTAATTCACCTTCTATTGTAGAGATGTGGCTTTGTAGGCTTGGTTACATATGTAAGAAGGGAATGCATGTTCTGAAGTGGAAGACAGATGTCTTTGATAAACTTAAGAAGTAGAAAGTCTTGGTGTTCATGGAGGAGATGACACACAAAGATCAGCTGTGATGACTAAATTATTCTGAGCAAGGCTATGTGGATATGGACAAGGGTTTGACCCAAAAGGAGCTCATGGGTAAGAGGTCATCACTCACAGGTGAACACAGGTATTGGCATCAATAAGGAGGAACTGACATCAAACAGATAGGCACCGACATCGGTCATGTGAAGATCATCAGAGTCAGTCGTGTCGGGCATCAGGAACTGATGTCAGTCATATAGTGATGGACGTCAGCAATAGGTACACCAGTGTTAGTTATAGAACTGACATCAGTAGATAGGGTCAATCACAAGAAACTAACATCAGTCAGGTGCAGATTGGGAGATGGTTGAGATCAGACACTGGAATGGATATTGGGTGGATAGCAAGCTATCAAGGAGTCTCAAACGACCATATGGAGGATTGAAATGGTAAGTGGACCTCATATTCGTTGTTCACCTTCTTACTAGTTACTTACTAATGGTCGAGAACCAGGAAGATGTGAAGAGGCAATGCAGGTAGAATCCAAAAATAGTGGGAGCTTGGCATGGATGAGGAGTGTGATTCCTTGGAGAAGAACCAAATAGGAGTTTGTTGGTGGAGTTGTCAGCTAGAAGAAAGCACTGAGACATGGATGGATTCCCAAGTTAAAGAAGAGGGTGGATGGATATGTGAGATAGAAGGCCAAGTTATATGGTCTTGAGGAAGCTACATGACAGTGGTACAGGGTTTGACAGGTGGATGACAAAGTAGGGCTTTAGTCAATGTCAATGTAACTATTGTGTTTGTCTTTACCAAGTGGATGATGAGTCATGACATTATCCTATTACTGTATGTGTATGGTATACTAGTTACAGGTTTAGACATACAAAGTTTTGCTGAGCTAAGGGTAAGGTTAGTTCAGTGGCACGTCATGATGAATTTGGAACAGTTAAATTCTTTGGCATAAGAGACATGGAGTTTTTGTCTCCAATGGGAGCTGATGTGAAGACAGTGTTGGCGAGGTTCAGGATGAAGAATCAAAAAGCACACAAAGGGTTGAACAGTTCAAGCTTAGCTTAGAACAGGGTTCAAAATCACATAAGGTCTGGTGTAGACCTGAGTTTTCCCAAGCAGTGGGAGTTGTCAGAGAGTTCATAGCCAATTCATGGAAGGATCACTGGAGGGCAGTTCAGTGGATTCTCAGGTGTCTGAGAGGGACTAGCAGAAGACTAACATGTTATGCAGGGTCAAGGTCTTCACTACATGGAGTTGTAGGTTCGGATGTGGCAGGATACTTGGATGACATGAAAGGCATCACGGGGTGTGCGGTGGGTGGTCTTTAAAATGGAACTTGAAGAGGGATACAAGCCAAAAATAGAATTAGACAGTGTATAGGTATAAGTATAGTTGCATCTATTTATCTCCAAGTGGGAGATTGTTAGGTTATAGAGCTAAAAGCTTCAACTATTGCAAACATGGAGGAGGTTGTTGAGTTCTAGAAGTACCGATGTCAGCAGTGTAACCTATGTTTGTCACATACAGTGCAGAAGACAACCAACATCGACAGGGAGTCAGCTGACGTCAGTCAGCACCAATCAGACAAGGACCGATGTCAGTCACCTATTTGTTTTAGAACTGTTTGTTGCATGAATAGTTAGTTAGTTAAACTGAGTGTTTGCATGTTAAAAGGCTAATTATAGTCTTGAGTTGCATTTCTAATTATTGTAATTAAGAAAGTCTAATTATTGTATGCATGAGATCTATATAATAGACTCATGGGCTGAATTGTAAAAGTATGCTAGAGAGTAAGAGAGCAAAAATTAGCTCCTTCAGAGAGAAGAGAGCATGGTGTGTTCCTCCTAGTTTCAAAGGGGTATTGAGTGTGTTTGATCTTGGAGATTTGCAGGTTTATAAGTTTGGGTAGAATATCCACCAAAGTACTGGTTGAAGAATCATAAGGACTTGGTGAGGCAAGGACAAGGGTTCTTCAGGGTGTAGAGATATCTACATGGTATGGTCTGTTAGTGATTACAGGTTATTGCAGGAGCAGGGAGATCTACTTAGAGTATGGTTGTGTACTTGGTGTACTGGTAGCATTGTTACTGACTGGTTGGAGATGTGAACACCAACTCTGTATTAGAGTTGATTGTTGGGACCGTGAGAGAGAGGGAAGAAATCCTTGAGGTGTGGCAAGCCTTTGAGGTGGAAGAAGAAGTGGCATCTTCTTTATTGTATTTTCTTCTAAGTGATTATTAATATAATTGTGTATTGTCTCTCATATCTTGTGTTGTTTCATATTTCTAGTTACTTATCATTATGGTTAAATTACGTGTTTAATTTCTAATACAAGAGGTAATCATATTGTGCTCTTATTGAGGAGCAAGATCCTGATAGTTGGTGTCAGATCTTTGGGGAACTTTGGTCCTATCAAATTGTATCAGAGCTTTTGGTTGGGTTGACTAACAGGTTGTTATGATTTGGTTAGTGTTTGTTTGATTACAGGTTACTCACAGGGGCTTTTGATTGAGTGGGAGTATAACAATGGCAAAAGAAAGTAAGCTACGAATTAAAAAATTGAATAGCACAAATGGTCTAATTGATGGAAAGAAAGAACAGGTAAAAGAAGATTGTTGGTCGATAAAAGATCAAATTGTAGAAGCAGATGTTGTAGGGGTTGTTGCACAGGTTGCTATGGATAAATTAGAATCTTGGTTTATGAATTCTTTTGCCTCTTTCCATGCAGCCTGAAATAGAGCATCTTTTCATGGGTATGTCTTTGGAGACTTTGGAGAGATTTATTTAGGAGCTGGTGAGCCTTGTCAAATGGTTGGCAAAGGGGAAGTGAAGCTAAAATTGTAGACAGATAACACATGGGTGTTGAAGGAGGTCATACAGGTACCAGTCTTGAAGATGAGTCTAATTTCTTTAGGAAAGTTGGGTGATGAGAGATGCACAGTAACTCTCATAGCGGATGCACTTGAATTAGATGGTGGTAAGAAAGTAGGTATCTTTTATCTATCTACTTATATTATTGATTCACCTTCTATTGTAGAGATGTGGCTTTGTAGGCTTGTTACATATGTAAGAAGGGAATGCATGTTCTGAAGCAGAAGACAGATGTCTTTGATAAACTTAAGAACTGGAAAGCCTTGGTGTTCATGGAGTAGATGATAGAAAGAGATCAGCTGTGGGGACTAAATTATTTTGAGCAAGGTTGTGTGGATATGGACAAGGGTTTGACCCAAAAGGAGCTCATGGGTAAAAAGTCATCACTTACAGGTGAACACAGGTACCGATATCAGTCAGGAGGAACCGACGTTGAATAGATAGGAACCGACGTCGATCATGTGTAGATCAGAAAATTCGGTGGTGTCGGGCATTAAGAACTGACGTTGGTCATACAATGACTGATGTTGGCAATAGGTAAACTAGTGTCAGTTATGGAACTGATGTCTGCAGATAGGGTCAATCATAGGAAATCAACGTTGATTGGGTGCAAATTGGGAGATGGCCGATATCGATCACTAAAATGGATATTAGGCAGACAGTAAGCTGTCAAGGAGTCTCAAATGCCCATATGGAAGACTAAAATGGTAAGTGGACCTCATATTCTTTGTTCACCTTCTTATTAGTTGCTTACTGATGGTCGAGAACTAGGAAGATGTAAAGAGGCAATGTAGGTTGATCCAAAAATAGTGGGAGATTTACATGGATGAGGAGTGTGATTCCTTGGAGAAGAACCAAACAAGGGTTTGTTGGTGGAGTTGTCAGCTAGAAGAAATCACTAAGAAATGAATGGATTCCCAAGTTAAAGAAGAGAGTGGATGGATAAGTGAGACAGAAGGCTAAGTTATATGGTCTTAAGGAAGCTGCAAGACAGCGGTACAGGGTTTGGCAGGTGGATGACAAAGCAGGGCTTTAGTCAATGTCAGTGTAACTATTGTGTTTGTCTTTACCAGGTGGATGATGAGTTGCGACATTATCCTGTTACTATATGTGGATGGTATACTAGTTACAGGTTCAAACATAAAGGGTTTTGTTGAGCTAAGGGTAAGGTTAGTTTAGTGGCATGTCATGAGGAATTTGGAGTAGCAAAATTCCTTGGCATAAGAGACATGGAGATTTTGTCTCTAGTAGGAGCTAATTTGAAGATGGTGTTGGTGAGGTTTAGGATGCAGAATAGGAAAGCACATCAAGGGCTGGATAGTTCAAGTTTATCTTAGAACAGGGTTCGAAATCACATAAGGTCTAGTGTAGACCTGAGTTTTCCCAAGCAGTGGGAGTTGTCAGAGAGTTCATAGCTAATTCATGGAAGGATCACTGGAGGGAAGTTCAGTGGATTCTCAGGTGTCTGAGAGGGACTAGCAGTAGGTTAACATGTTATGCAGGGTCAAGGTCTTCACTACATGGAGTTGTAGGTTCAGATGTGGTAGGATACTTGGATGACAGGAAAGGCATCACATGGTGTGTGGTGGGTGGTCTTCAAGATGGAGCTTGAAGAGGGATACAAGCCATGAAACAAATTAGATAGTGTACATGTACAAGTACAGTTGTAGTTATTTATCTCTAAGTGGGAGATTATTAGGTTGTGGAGCTAAAAGCTTTAACTGTTGCAGACATGGAGGAGGTTGTTGAGTTACAGAAGTACAAGCATCGGTAGTGTAACCGACATCGGTCATATACATTGCAAAAGGAAACTGGCATCAGCAGGGAGTCAGCTGACATCGGTCAGCACCAGTCAGACAGGGACCAATGTTGGTTACTTGTGTGTTCCAAAACTATTTGCTGCATCAATAGTTAGCTATTTGAACTAAGTGTTTGCATGTTAAAAGGCTAATTATAGTCTTGAATTACGTGTCTAATTATTGTAATTAAAAAATTCTAATTATTGTATGCATGAGATCTATATAATAGACTCATGGGCTGTATTGTAAAAGTGTGCTACAGAGTAAGAGAGAAAAAATTAGCTCCTTCAGAGAGAAGAGAGCATGGTGTGTTCCTCTTAGTTCCAAAGGGATGCTGAGTGTCTATGATCTTGGAGAGTTGCAGGTTTGCAAGTTCGGGTAGAAGATCCACCAGGGTGGTGAGGCAAGGACAAGGGTTCTTCAGGGTGTAGAGATATCTACATGGTGAGTATAGTCTGTTAGTGATTGCAGGTTGTTGTAGGAACATGGAGATCTACTTGGAGTATGGTTCTGTACTTGGTGTACTGGCATAATTTTTAGTGACTGGTTGGAGAGGTGAACACCAACTCTGTATTAGAGTTGATTGTTGGGACCGTGAGAGAGAGAGGGAAGAGGTCCTTGAGGTGTGGTAATCCTTTGAGGTGGAAGAAGAAGTGGCATCTTATTTATTGTATTTTCTTCTGAGTGATTATTAATATAATTGTGTATTGTCTCTCATATCTTGTGTTGTTTCATATTTCTAGTTACTTATCATTCTGGTTAAATTCCCATGTTTAATTGCTAATACAAGAGGTAACATATTGTGCTCTTATTGAGGAGCAAGATCCTGATAGTTGGTGTCAGAGCTTTGGGGAACTTTGGTCCTATCAAATGGTATCAGAGATTTTGGTGGGGTTGACTAAAAGGTGGTTTAAATTTGGTTAGTGTTTGTTTGATTACAGGTTACTCATAGGGGTTTCTGATTGAGTGGGAGTATAGCAATGGCAAAAGAAAGTAAGCTACGAATGAAGAAACTAAATAGCACAAATGGTCTAATTAATGGAAAGAAAGAATAGGTAAAAGAAGATTTTTGGTTAGTAGAAGATCAACATGTAAAAGCGGATGTTGCACAGGTTGCTCTAGGTAAATTAGAGTCTTGGTTTACAGATTCTTTTGCCTCTTTCCATGCAGCTGGAAATAGAGCATCTTTTCATGGGTATGTCTTTGGAGACTTTGGAGAGATTTATGTAGGAGCTGGTGAGCCTTGTCAAATGGTTGGCAAAGGGGAAGTGAAGCTAAAATTGCAGATAGATAACACATGGGTGTTGAAAGAGGTCATGTAGGTACCAATATTAGAGATGAGTCTAATTTCTTCAAGAAATTTGGGTGATGAGAGATGCACAGTAACTCTCACAGTGGATGCACTTGAATTAGATGGTGGTAAGAAAGTAGGTATCCTTTATCTATCTACTTATATTATTGATTCACCTTCTATTGCAGAGATGTGATTTTGTAGGCTTGGTTACATATGTAAGAAGGGAATGCATGTTCTAAAGTAGAAGACAGATGTCTTTGATAAACTTAAGAACTGGAAAGCCTTGGTGTTTATGGAGGAGATGACGGATAGAGATTAGCTGTGGGGTCTAAATTATTCTAAGCAGGGCTGTGTGGATATGGACAAGGGTTTGACCCAAAAGGAGCTTGTAGGTAAAAAGTCATCACTCACAGGTGAACATAGGTATCAGCGTCAGTCTGGACTAACTGACGTCGAACAAATAGGCACCGATGTTGGTCATGTGTAGATCAACAGAGTCAGTGGTGTCGGGCATCAGGAACCAATGTTAGGCATATAGTGATCGACATCGATAATAGGTACACCAGTGTTAGTTATGGAACCGACGTCGATAGACAGGGTCAGTCATAGGAAACTGATGTCAATTGCGTGCAGATTGGGAGATGGCTGAGATCGGTCACTAGAATGGATATTGGGCAGACAACAAGCTGTCAAGGAGTCTCAAATGCCCATATGGAGGATTGAAATGATAAGTGGACCTCATATTCCTTGTTCACCTTCTTACTAGTTTTTTACTGATGGTTGAGAACCAGGAAGATGTGAAGAGGCAATGCAGGTAGAATCCAGAAACAGTGGGAGCTTGGCATGGATGAGGAGTGTGATTCCTTGGAGAAGAACCAAACAGGGGTTTATTGGTGGAGTTTTCAGCTGGAAGAAAGCACTGAGAAATGGATGGATTCCCAAGTTAAAGAAGAGAGTGGATGGATACGTGAGACAGAAGGCCAGGTTATATGGTCTTGAGGAAGCTGCAGGACAGTGCTACAGGGTTTGGTAGGTGGATGACAAAGTAGGGATTTAGTCAATGTCAGTGTAACTATTGTGTTTTTCTTTACCAGGTGGATGATGAGTCACGACATTATCCTATTACTGTATGTGGATGGTATACTATTTATAGGTTTAGACATATAAGGTTTTGTTGAGCTAAGGGTAAGGTTAGTTCAGTGGCATGTCATGAGGAATTTGGAGCAGTGAAATTCTTTGGCATAAGAGACATTGATATTTTGTCTCCAGTGGGAGCTGATGTGAAGAGGATGTTGGCGAGATTTAGGATGAAAAATTGAAAAGCACACCAAGGGCTCGACAGTTCAAGCTTAGCTTAGAATAGGGTTTGAAATCACATAAGGTCTGGTGTAAACCTGTGTTTTCCCAAGTAGTGGGAGTTGCCAGAGAGTTCGTAGCCAATTCGTGGAAGGATCACTAGAGGGAAGTTCAGTGGATTCTCAGGTGTCTAAGAGGGACTAGCAGCAGGTTAACATGTTATGCAGGGTCAAGGTCTTCACTACATAGAGTTGTAGGTTCGGATGTGACATGCTACTTGGATGACAGGAAAGGCATCACAGGGTGTGTGGTGGGTGGTCTTCAAGATGGAGCTTGAAGAGGGATACAAGCCAAGAAACAAATTAGACGATGTATAGGTATAGGTATAGTTGTATCTATTTATCTCCAACTGGGAGATTGTTAGGTTGTGGAGCTAAAAGCTTCAACTATTGTAGACATGGAGGAGGTTGTTGAGTTTCAGAAGTACCAGTGTTGGTAGTGTAACCGATGTCAGTAACATACAGTGCAGAAGGCAACCGACATCGATAAGGAGTCGGCCGACGTCGATCAGCACCAGTCAGATAGGGACTGACATCAGTCACTTGTGTGTTCTAGAACTATTCATTGCATGAACAGTTAGTTAGTTAGTTAAACTGAGTGTTTGCATGTTAAAAGGCTAATTATAGTCTTGAGTTGCATGTCTAATTATTGTAATTAAGAAATTCTAATATTATATGCATGATATCTATATAATAGACTCATGGGCTGTATTATAAAAGTGTGCTAGAGAGTAAGAGAGCAAAAATTAGCTCCTTTAGAGAGAAGAGAGCATGGTGTGTTCCTCCTAGTTCCATAGGGGTGCTAAGTGGGTATGATCTTGAAGAGTTGCAGGTTTGCAAGTTTGGGTAAAAGATCCACTGGGGTACTGGTTGAAGAATCATAAGGACTTGGTGAGGCAAGGACAAGGGTTCTTCAGGGTGTAGAGATATCTACATGGTGAGTATGGTATGTTAGTGATTACAAGTTGTTGTAGGAGTAGGGAGATCTACTTGGAGTACAATTGTGTACTTGGTGTACTAGCAACATTGTTACTGACTGGTTGGAGAGGTGAACACCAACTCTATATTAGAGTTAATTGTTTGGACCGTGAGAGAGAGGGAAGAAGTCTTTGAGGTGTGGCAAGCCTTTGAGGTGGAAGAAGAAGTGGCATCTTCTTTATTGCATTTTCTTCTGAGTGATTATTAATACAATTGTGTATTGTCTCTCATATCTTGTGTTGTTTCATATTTCTAGTTACTTATCATTCTGGTTAAATTCTATGTTTAGTTGTTAATACAAGATGTAATCATAGTGTGCTCTTATTGAAGAGCAAGATCTTGACAGTTGGTGTCAGAGCTTTGCAGAACTTTGGTCCTATCAAATGGTATCAGAGATTTTGGTTGGGTTGACTAACAGGTGGTTCAGATCTGGTTAGTTTTTGTTTGATTATAGGTTACTCATAGAGGTTTCTAATTAAGTGGGAATATAGCAATGGCAAAAGAAAGTAAGCTACAAATGAAAAAACTGAATAGCACGAATGGTTTGATTGATGGAAAGAAAGAGTAGGTAAAAGAAGATTATTGGTCAGTAGAAGATCAGCATGTAGAAGCAGATGTCGTAGGGGTTGTTGCACAGGTTGCTTTGGATAAAGTAGAATCTTGGTTTACAGATTCTTTTACCTCTTTCCATGTAGCCTGAAATAGAGCATCTTTTCATGGGTATGTCTTTGGAGACTTTGGAGAGATTTATTTAGGAGCTGGTGAGCCTTGTCAAATTGTTGGCAAAGGGGAAGTGAAGCTGAAATTATAGATAGATAACACATGGGTGTTGAAGGAGGTCATGCAGGTACCAGTCTTGGAGATGAGTCTAATTTCTTCAAGAAAGTTGGGTGATGAGAGATGCATAGTAACTCTCACAGTGGATGCACTTGAATTATATGGTGGTAAGAAAGTTAGTATCCTTTATCTATCTACTTATATTACTGATTCACCTTCTGTTGCAAAGATGTGGCTTTGTAGGCTTGGTTACATATGTAAGAAGGGAATGCATGTTCTAAAGCGGAAGATAGATGTTTTTGATAAACTTAAGAACTAGAAAGCCTTGGTGTTCATGGAGGAGATGACGGATAGAGATCAGCTATGGGGACTGAATTATTCTAAGTAGGGCTATGTGGATATGGACAAGGGTTTGACTCAAAAGGAGCTTGCAGGTAAAAAGTCATCACTCACAGGCGAACACAGGTACCAACATTGGTCAAGAGGAACTGACATTGAATAGATAGGCACTGACATCGGTCATGTGTAGTTCAGCAGAGTCAGTGGTGTCGAGCATTAGGAACTGACATCGGTCATACAGTGACCGACATCGACAACAGGTACACTGGCATCAGTTATGGAACCGACATTGACAAATAGGGTCAGTCACAAGAAACTGACATCAGTCAGGTGTAGATTGGGAGATGGATGAGATCGATCACTAAAACAGATATTGGGCACATAATAAGCTATCAAGGAGTATCAAACACCCATATGGTGGATTGAAATGGTAAGTGGACCTCATATTCTTTGTTCACCTTCTTACTAGTTGCTTACTTATGGTCAATAACCAGGAAGATGTGAAGAGGCAATGTAGGTAGAATCCAAAAATAGTGGGAGCTTTGCATGGATGAGGAGTGTGATTCCTTGGAGAAAAACCAAATAGGGGTTTGTTGGTGGAGTTGTCAGCTAGAAGAAAGCACTAAGAAATGGATGGATTCCCAAGTTAAAGAAGAGAGTGGATGGATATGTGAGATAGAAGGCAAGGTTATATGGTCTTCAGGAAGCTACAGGATAGTGGTACAGGGTTTGACAGGTGGATGACAAAGCAGGGATTTAGTCAATGTCAGTGTAACTATTATGTTTGTCTGTACCAGGTGGATGATGAGTCACAACATTATTCTATTATTATATGTGGATGGTATACTAGTTACAGGTTTGGACATACAGGGTTTTGCTAAGCTAAGGGTGAGGTTAGTTCAGTGGCATGTCATGAGGAATTTGGAGCGGCAAAATTCTTTGGCATAAGAGACATGGAGATTTTGTCTCCAGTGGGAGCTGATGTGAAGACGGTGTTGGCGAGGTTCAGGATGCAGAATTAGAAATCACACCAAGGGCTGGATAGTTCAAGCTTAACTGAGAATAGGGTTCAAAATCACATAAGGTCTGGTGTAGACCTAAGTTTTTCCAAGTAGTGGGAGTTGTCAGAGAGTTCATAGCCAATTCATTGAAGGATCACTGGAGGTTAGTTCAGTGGATTCTCAGGTGTCTGAGAGGGACTAGCAGTAGGTTAACATGTTATGAAGGGTCAAGGTCTTCACTACATGGAGTTATAGGTTTGGATGTGGTAGGATACTTGGATGACAGGAAAGGCATCACAAGGTGTGTGGTGGGTGGTCTTCAAGATGGAGCTTGAAGAGGGATACAAGCTAGGAAATAAATTATACGGTGTACAGGTACAGGTATAGTTGTAAATATTTATCTCTAAGTGGGAGATTGTTAGGTTATGGAGCTAAAAGCTTTAACTATTGCTGACATGGAGGAGGTTGCTGAGTTCCAAAAGTATAAGCATTGGTAGTGTAACTAACATCAGTCACATATAGTGTAGAAGGCAACTGGCATCGGTAGGGAGTCAGCCGACGTCGGTCAGCACCAGTCACACAGGGACTGACATCGGTCCCTTGTGTGTTCTAGAACTGTTCATTACACGAATAGTTAGTTGAACTGAGTGTTTGCATGTTAAAAGGCTAATTATAGTCTTGAATTATGTGTCTAATTATTGTAATTAAGAAAGTCTAATTATTGTATGCATGAGATCTATATAATAGACTCATGGGTTATATTGTAAAAGTGTGCTAGAGAGTAAGAGAGCAAAAATTATCTCCTTTAGAGAGAAGAGAGCATGGTGTGTTCCTCTTAGTTCCAAAGGGGTGCTGAGTGTCTATGATCTTGGAGAGTTTCAGGTTTGCAAGTTCAGGTAGAAGATCCACCGGCGTACTGGTTGAAGAATCATAAGGACTTGGTGAGGCAAGGACAAGGGTTCTTCAGGGTGTAGAGATATCTACATGGTAAGTATAGTCTGTTAGTGATTGCAAGTTATTGTAGGAGTAGGAAGATCTACTTGGAGTATGGTTGTGTACTTGGTGTACTGGAAGCATTGTTAGTGACTGGTTAGAGAGGTGAACACCAACTCTATATTAGAGTTGATTGTTGGGAATGTGAGAGAGAGGGAAGAAGTCCTTGAGGTGTGGCAATCCTTTGAGGTGGAAGAAGAAGTGGCATCTTCTTTATTGTATTTTCTTCTGAGTGATTATTAATATAATTGTGTATTGTCTCTCATATCTTGTGTTGTTTCATATTTCTAGTTACTTATCATTCTGGTTAAATTCCGTGTTTAGTTGCTAATACAAGAGGTAATCATATTGTGCTCTTATTGAGGAGCAATATCCTGACAGTTGGTGTCAGAGCTTTGGGGAACTTTGGTCCTATCATATGGTATTAGAGATTTTGGTTGGGTTGACTAACAGGTGGTTCAGATCTAGTTAGTGTTTGTTTGATTACAGGTTACTCACAAGGGTTTCTAATTGAGTGGGAGTATAGCAATGGTAGAAGAAAGTAAGCTACGAATGAAGAAACTGAATATCACGAATGGTCTGATAGATGGAAAGAAAGAGCAGGTAAGAGAAGATTGTTGGTCGGTAGAAGATTAGCGTGTAGAAGTAGATGTTACAGGGGTTGTTGCATAGGTTGCTTTGGATAAAGTAGAATCTTGGATTACAGATTCTTTTGCCTCTTTCCATGCAGCCCAAAATAGAGCATCTTTTCATGGGTATGTCTTTGTAGACTTTGGAGAGATTTATGTAGGAGCTGGTGAGCCTTGTCAAATGGTTGGCAAAGGGGAAGTGAAGCTGAAATTGCAGACAGATAACACATGGGTGTTGAAGGAGGTCATGCAGGTACCAGTCTTGGAGATGATTCTAATTTCTTCAGGAAAGTTTGGTGATGAGAGATGCACAGTAACTCTCATAGTGGATGCACTTGAATTAGATGGTGGTAAGAAAGTAGGTATCCTTTATCTATCTACTTATATTATTGATTCACCTTCTGTTGCAGAGATGTGGATTTATAGTCTTGGCTACATATGTAAGAAGGAAATGCATGTTCTAAAGTGAAAGATAGATGTCTTTGATAAACTTAAGAACTGGAAAGCCTTGGTGTTCATGGAGGAGATGACAGATAGAGATCAGCTATGGGGACTGAATTATTTTGAGCAGGGCTATGTGGATATGGACAAGGGTTTGACCCAAAAGGATCTCACAAGTAAAAAGTCATCACTCATACGCAAACACAGGTACCAGCATCAGTCAAGAGGAATCAACGTCGAACAGATAGGCACTGACATCGGTCATGTGCAGATCAGCAAAGTTAATGGTGTAGGGCATCAAGAACTGACGTCAGTCATACAGTGATCAATGTTGGCAATAGGTACACCGGCATCATTTATGGAACCGACATTGGCAGATAGGGTCAGTCACAGGAAACTGACGTCAGTCAGGTGCAGATTGGGAGATGGCTGAGATCGGTCACTGGAACAGATATTGGGCAAACAACAAGTTATCAAGGAGTCTCAAACGCCCATATGGAGGACTAAAATGGTAAGTTGACCTCATATTCATTTTTCACGTTCTCACTAGTTGCTTACTGATGGTCAAGAACCAAGAAGATGTAAAGAGGCAATGTAGGTAGAATCTAGAAACTGTGGGAGCTTGGCATGGATGAGGAGTGTGATTCCTTGGGGAATAACCAAATAGGGGTTTGTTGGTGGAGTTGTCAGCTAGAAGAAAGCACTGAGAAATGGATGGATTCCCAAGTTAAAGAAGAGAGTGGATGGATATGTGAGACAGAAGGCCAGGTATATGGTCTTGAGGAAGCTACAGGACAGTGGTACAGGGTTTGATAGGTGGATGACAAAGTAGGGCTTTAGTCAATGTGAGTGTAACTATTGTGTTTGTCTTTACTAGGTGGATGATGAGTCACGACATTATCTTATTACTGTATGTGGATGGTATACTAGTTATAGGTTCAGACATATAGGGTTTTGCTGAGCTAAGGGTAAGGTTAGTTCAGTGGCATGTCATGAGGAATTTGGAGCATTGAAATTCTTTGGCATAAGAGACATGGAGATTTTGTCTCCAGTGGGAGCTGATGTGAAGACGGTGTTGGTGAGGTTTAGGATGCAGAATCAGAAAGCACACCAAGGGCTGGACAGTTCAAGCTTAGCTTAAAACAGGGTTTGAAATCACATAAGGTCTGGTGTAGACCTGAGTTTTCCCAAGTAGTGGGAGTTGTTAGAGAGTTCATAGCCAATTCATGGAAGGATCACTGGAGGGTAGTTCAGTGGATTCTCAGGTGTCTGAGAGGGACTAGCAGTAGGTTAACATGTTATGCAGGGTCAAGGTCTTCACTACATGGAGTTGTAGGTTTGGATGTGGCAGGATACTTGGATGACAGGAAAGGCATCACAGGGTGTGTGGTGGGTGGTCTTCAAGATGGATCTTGAAGAGGGATACAAGCTAGGAAACAAATTAGACGGTGTACATGTATAGGTATAGTTGCAGCTATTTATCTCCAAGTGGGAGATTTTTAGGTTGTGGAGCTAAAAGCTTCAACTATTGCAAACATGGAGGAGGTTGATGAGTTCCAAAAGTACCGGCATCAGCAGTGTAACCGACGTCGGTCACATAAAGTGCAGAAGGCAACTGGCATCGGTAGGGAGTCAGCCGACATCGGTCAGCACCAGTCAGACAGGGACTGACGTTGGTCGCCTGTGTGTTCCAAAACTATTCATTGCATGAATAGTTAGTTAGTTGAATTGAGTGTTTACATGTTAAAAGGCTAATTATAGTCTTGAGTTGCATGTCTAATTATTGTAATTAAGAAAGTCTAATTATTTTATGCATGAGATGTATATAATAGACTCATGGGTTGTATTTTAAAAGTGTGCTAGAGAGTAAGAGACCAGAAATTGGCTCCTTTAGAGAGAAGAGCACATGGTGTGTTCCTCCTAGTTCCAAAGGGGTGTTGAGTGTGTATGATCTTGGAGAGTTGCAGGAATGCAAGTTCAGATAGAAGATCCACCAGGGTACTGGTTGAAGAATCATAAGGACTTCGTTAGGTAAGGACAAGGGTTCTTTAGGGTTTAGAGATATCTACATGGTGAGTATGGTCTGTTAGTGATTGCAGGTTGTTTCAGGAGTAGGGAGATCTACTTGGAGTATGATTGTGTACTTGGTGCACTGGCAGCATTGTTACTGAGTGGTTGGAGAGGTTAACACCAACTCTATATTAGAGTTGATTGTTGGGACCGTGAGAGAGAGGGAAGAAGTCCTTGAGGTGTGGCAAGCCTTTGAGGTGGAAGAAGAAGTGGCATCTTATTTATTGTATTTTCTTCTGAGTGATTATTAATATAATTGTGTATTGTCTCTCATATCTTGTGTTGTTTCATATTTCTAGTTACTTATAATTCTAGTTAAATTCCATGTTTAGTTGCTAATACAAGAGGTAATCATATTATGCTCTTATTGAGGAGCAAGATCCTGATAGTTGGTGTCAGAGCTTTGGGGAACTTTGTTCCTATCATACATGAGTTCTCATGGCTATTTTTTCCATCTTTTCAAACACTACTTCTACATTTGGGGCATATCACATGTATTCCTCCTTTCCATGCTTTGGGTCAACACATTTTAAGGGTTGTTTGAATCTTCCCATCCTTATTATACTTTTTAAAATGGCTATTTATTATAATTATCATATATTTTTATTTCATACATGTTTCTTTCCTTTCAAATATGAAAAAAAAAAACATTCCTATATGCTAAAAATGCCAAAAATATCATAATATTATGTAGAAATTATAATGATGACATGTAGGCATCTATGTATGTTGTTGAATATTTTTTTTATTATGTCATCTAACCTAATATTTTAGTATAGATCATATTTTTTAAATTAATATTGGTTCTCACAAGGTATATTGAGTCTACAATAGGACAAATTTCATAGTGTAACATAATATCCATACACATAAAAATCTTTCCTCATCATATTTTTTAAAAAAAATCAATTTATACAAATTTGAATTAGTGAGATAATAGTTCACTACACACTTGTCACCTATTTTTCACATATTTGTGCATATTCTCTCTATGTTTTGATTAGAAAGTTATACATAAGGACTTATAACATAGTTGATTACACATGAAAGAAAATTCACACTCAAATATCAGTCCAAATTTAAAATATGAAGAATACCATCACGTTATTTGATGCTCATAAATCCTCTTACCCAACAACCTTACTTATTTTGGGGAATCACCTTGTTATATATAAACACCTTGAAAATTGTATCTAGTCACAGTTTTTGTTCCCATGTTTAGCTATACATGAAAACAAATGCTTTATTCATTCATTATTCTTCACATACATCTTAGAAAAGATTTTGAATGATAAATTGAAACATAGATACATATGATTTATTTATTCTAAATCCATTTTTTTAAATTTTTTTTTGCATGTTCATTTCATCTTCATATCATGATTTTAAAACATATTTTCTCATCGTATGCAGCCCTTGACCTAGTGTATGTTCAACATACACCTTGTTTTTCCAACACAACCATGCCTTGTGTATATGGTCTATTGCCTTATATTATTTTTAAACATTTTCATGTCCACTATATTTAAAATCTAGGCTCAAAGTGTGACATATATGCAAAAAATACACTCTTTGTGACATCTTACATGTCCTTTTTATGTGACCTCTAGGCCTTTTTACATGACAAATTGCATGACTTTGATTCAATGTTCTCTCTTTAGCTAATATGGTGCCATTATTAATATAATGAATCATTATTTACATACTTATCTATCTATGGTTTCATGATACATATCATGTACAATATTATATATGTGATTAAATGCTTCAAATTTTAAATATACTATGTTTGTAATACATGTGAAAGAAATCACAAATTTTACATGCTTCATTCATTACTACAATGATAAATAAGACACACATGATGAAATTAAAATACATTTTTTTTCAAATAAATCAATGTTACATCTACAAATTTAATATATGTAAATATTATTACATTCTTATCTATTTTTCAAAAATGATCTCACTTTATATTTTGAGATAAGTGATTTGGTAGTCAATTTCCATCATCTCAAAATTTGGGAATCATAATGGGCCTTTTCAAGAAATATTTGTTTTAGTTTTAGCAACTTATAATGTGAAAAATTTATAATTTTTAGATAATGTGGGCATTCAAGTGGCCTAATTTATCACCTCATGTAGTTATTTGAGCATAAATGCCCTTGTGAAAACATAGTACAAGGCTTCAAATAGTTTTTACAAGATTATATTTAGTACTCTGAACAAAAAAGTGGTGTCATATGCATTCATTAACAAGCTACTATTTTTCAAAATTTAGATTTATATTTTTACAAGTATCAAACATCAACAAATTTTAGAAATTTACAATTCAAATTTAGATCATCTGCAATGGCATGATTCATATCTTGAAAGTGGGCCACATTTGAGTTTAGTGATGCTCCAAATCTTGGTTTCACTTTATCTAGACATATATTGGTTCCCACATCTTATCTTTCAATTTATAAAGTGGTTTGCATGAAATCTTAATGATGCTAAGTGTTTTGGTTGCACTTTATTGAAACACTTTTTTGGTTCCCATCTCTTGGCACATTTTTAGACTAATCTATGAGTGTTGCAGCATTCATATTTCCAACTCAAGTATCTAAATTTAATCTTCAAATCAATACTTGATCACTCTAAATTTAGAACTTATCCATATGCCTCAATAATGGGGCATGCACATCTCCATGACAAAGAATTTTTTTTTTTGCATACTTACATATTACATTTACATTATTCTAGTAATTTATTCATAACTATAATAAATGTGGGTAAATATAAAAACTTAAATTAAATCAATAAATGAATAAAAATATTATTCCTTGATATCTTTATCTTGATTTTCCAACTCAAAATTCCAATAACCCTTTATATACATGATAGTCTTCTAAGTCCATAGATTTAAATGAGCATCTTCTAGACTTAGCTAATTTATTCCTAAACATACCTAATAAATAGACAATTCTTGGTTAGTTAATTTTTATAATCCTTTGTCTATCAGAAAAAGTGCACACTAGGAAGACAAGGGTACTCTACACACCTATCCACTACTATGAACTTGTATCTTAAGCTCCAAAAATTAGTTTTTCAAAATGACACTCTTCTTAATGGTTCTCCATCATGATCCATAAGGTTGGTTATTTCAAATAATTAAAATTATTTTCATATAAGAGAACATTAAGTGTCTCAATTCAAACTCATTTGGTACTCTTAAACACTCTCTCATAAAGTGAATTTAAAAATAAATTATATATTTAGCAAAGAGACATAATATAATTATGATGTAGTAATACATTTATTGGACATTTTAACCTTATTTTTTTGTAGGTTGAGGCCGTCTTTTGTCAATAATTCTAATATAATTTTCTATTTGTGTTCATTACA
>JARHVA010009508.1:0-40000 GCA_037957365.1 Torreya grandis | reverse complement strand
CTTAATATGGTTCATATTATTGGGTGGGTGAGTATTTTATTGCTTATGATAGGTGGATAATATTTCTAGAGTGTCTCAGTGACCTTGTCAAAATAATTAATCATAGTCAAATCATAGAATGGTAGACTTAATAGCTTGGTTCTACCTCAAATCTCCTAGATATGTTATGCACTAGTGTTAGAAGTGACTATAGACTATGTGGAATGAATAAAAATGTGTTGATACTTATTTTGGAGTCAAAATAAATGTGAACCATATCATTTTGGCTAAAATATCTAGAGAAATTGACTTAGAAGGATAATAAAACCTATCAAACTATTATAGTCTAGCCATGGATCTATATTGATGTATGCTATGAAGAGGCTAAAAATTAGAAAGAGTGGTATGTGTGGTATAAGATTGAATGCACTCCATCTCAAAAATATGGACATAAATTGATGGAGGAATTATTTTGGGTAAATTTTAAGGAATAAAAATTATGTCAATTGATATAATGTTGTAAGAAGATGTAGATTTATCATATGAACATTAGGGAGAAGAATGTTAATGACAATTTTTTACATCCTTAGCATGGGCATATCCTAATATGTATAGGTCATCAAGGGTATAAATTTTATCATAATATGGAGGGGTAAGATTTAAATTAATGGATTCATCCATTATATCACTATAAGATTAATTCAAAGTAGACTTCTTAAGAATGACCATAGAAGAAAGAATTTAATAAGTAGGATTCTTATGATAATCAAGCCACATAGAGTGTGGGAATTGAGATATGATATTAGTGGGGAGGTATGAATTTTTTATCCTAAGATAGCTATCATTTGGGTAATTGGTATGATAATGTTAGAGGTTAGGTGGGATATCTCCCATAATCTCATGGTGACTCCTATTCCCTTGATTAGAATTGAAGGGACAACTAAAGCATTCATATTCATGGAAAGTAATGACAAGAAAAGTTTCAAGGGTTATTATTTTAAATACTCCATGCCCCTATAATTGTTAAAAATTACAAGTATTAGTATCATCTTGAATCTTATATATAGTACCTATTTTACCTAACATACCCACATTCATTTTTAAAAATAAGGACCCACTATATCTTTGAAAAGGTCTAAGCCTATCTTGAAAGTATTGTAAAGATATATGTTTATGTATTTCATCTAAATTCCTTATTTGGAAAACATTTGAGCATTTTTTATTTATTTAGACTGACCTACTAATTCTCTTTGGAAGTTTTATGTATATATAGGTATCGATAGAAAAAAAATTATGAATTCCTAGGCTTTGCATAATATTTTCTTTGGAATTTTTGTTTAAATCTTCTATTCACAATTTTCATCATTTTGCACCTGTACAAACCTTGGCCCAAATTTACTCTTCAAAGATTTTATTCACAAGTTTTTTTAGGGATAATTATTCAAAGTTTCTATTTGTAAATTGGGCCTTTGTAATTTTATTCACCATATATTAAATTCTCATCCAATTTTCTCTTAGGGACCCATGCTTTTATAAGTGTTTCACTTAGACATTCTAATATTCAAAGAATTTTTTCGGTGAAACTCTTTGATAAAAATACTTGGCACAAAACTAGTTTTGTTGAATTTGTTCAAAACTTTTGTTTGGTAGAAGTGTTCAAATAAAATGTTCAAGACTTTTGTTTGATATTTTGGTTTTCAGCATTTTTGTCTTTGGTGTAAGTATTTGGAGGATTTGGTCTTTGGATAAAATTTTCAAAAGTTTTTTTCAGCTCATTTTGGTCTTCGACAAAAGTGTTTTTAACTTTAGTTTGAGAGATTCATTCACCTTGTAAATAATGTTTTAACCACAATATCCTAACTCTTGACTACTAAGAGCCCCCATGGAATAATAACCCAAGGTGAAATAAGTGATCAAATAAAAATTGGAAAAAGGCAATGATATGGTACTCCTATTAAAAATCAATAATTCGTATGTTTTATACCCACCAAATAAAGTGGCAAAGTTGGAATTAAATAAATAAATAAGTCAAAGTTATATACATTAGACATTAATGGTGCATGAATTGGAAGTGAATACCAAATCTATACTAATGGATTATGAACAAACAATGTTTTCATTGATCTTAAACTACCCTGAAACTCACTTGCTTCATTGCCAATGAGCCCTAGCTACCCGCGTTGTGATCATATAGTGCATATAAAATATCTAAACTATTAAATTGAAAACTAGAACATTTTCAGCACAATTAATTAACAATGACATCCTCATTTAATACATTCTAAGGAATCCTAACCCAATATATATTTTATATCAAGGATTCAATAGAGTATAAGGACACCATATTTGACTCTATAGTGTTCAAAAATGACTATAACAATTATTCAACATTATGTGAGGTGATTCACCAATATGACATGTACACTCATTTAAATAATTTGACTCCATCCCAATGAAAATTGGCTAAAAACCTCTTTCCCTTTAAAATTTAAGGACCACACTTCACAACAACAAATATAGAGGTCATGCCATGCATAGACCTCCTATGAGACTTGTTCTTCACTGGGAAAATGACTGGAGGCATGTGTTTTCACCATTTAGATGACAAGACCATCATAAAATGCATATAATATGATGCATTCCAAAGGTGTTTCTATCTCTCAATCATAAATTCTACATAATATTTTCACATGGTAGTTTTGTGGAAGAAGGATAAGTCAATTTAGAAAACATTAAGTAGTTAGATGGTTCTCAAGGAGACCATCAATCTAAAGGAGAAAAAACTAGCTCTTATGACTAAATTTAGCATGGGAATCCATATTGGTATGTCCCTCCTAAATAATTTATAATTATACCCTAGTATATAATTCTTCTTCCTTGAGTGGGTTCCATTGATGGACTTACTAATGACCTTAGAGTTGACATTCAATCTAGGTGAGGTAATTAGTGTAAGGATACAAGAATACATACTGCACAAAGATAGGAGGCCCTAAGAAGGACATTTATATATGATGTATTATCTTATTGAAACTATGATATTCATAATTTATGTAAATAATGGGTCACTCTAGAGCCCATCTATAGACCATCCAAAATCAAATATGTGATTTTTATTCCTTCATGCACATATATGCATACACCTAGAATATCACATTCATTACAAAGCATGTATACCCATAAGTATGGATGGTGATTCATGAGTCCCCATTACCTAAGATATACAAAATCATTATGGGCACATTATGACCAGGGGAGATTACTGGTTGTACCTAGACTACAATGTGACTATGGTCATAGGCCATAAGGTAGTACCCCTGCATCTTCCTAAATATTTATCAAACAAGCTATCTAAATAGGAAATCACCTACTATAAATTGTGGGGGATATATGAGGATATGCAAAAGAATAATAATATCTCCTTATATGACTCGGACCTCATGATTGGGAGAATGTGCTATGCAAATCACAAACACTTTTATAAGGTTGGCAGGTATAGGGAGTACTACTCATTGGACACATTATCACATAGGGACTGGGATCCCTATATCCAATTAAAAAAAAAACATTAAAGGCCTTGGTATTTCCCACCAACATGAGCCATATGATCATGACTTATTATTTATTAATGCCAAAGATGATGCCCAAGTCAAAGAGAGGGCACAAACAATTGGGTTGGTTGAGGACCTCTTAAAAATCATTCAAAGGCATCCCTCAATCTCAATTTTAGATGCACACACTATAATATAACTTGAAAGAGTATGGGATACTTCATATTTTTGGGTTAATAGGCCTTCTTAACCATCAATTGAGAAATAAAATCCTTCATAAACACCCCCTATGGCACTAAAAGTTATAAAGAAAGAGCATGGAGTGCCTGGTACTTTGTTTTAGGGATCACATGATGATCCCATTTGTCTTGATTATTTAGATTTATAAGGACCTACCTAGCTAATTTTTACATCAATACAAGAGGTTTTTGTTTTGTTTATCTCAACCACACCCATAAATGAAGAATCTTCCACATTTAAGAAAGTAACTATCTTTTACAAGAGCAAGCCAAGGGCTCAACCCTTAGACAAAATTTAGCTATTGAGGAAATATCAACACAAGGACCATCAAGAGAGGTAATTGGAGGATCATAAAAATATGAAGATAAGGATATTAAAAGGTATAAATTTTTGAGCATCCAAGTTACCAAAGGAAAAAAAACTACTACACAGAGAATAATCAGGTGAGGAAGCAACCCCTTTAGTTTCTACTACTCCCATTATGTCTTGTGTTTCTCTTTTGACTATTAGTTAATTTTATTTTATGTGCCTTAGTCCTATTGGTACCTCTCCCATTTTTTACTTAAGGTAGATGTTGTTTCCTCCTAGTTTAGTGTCCAACAATCTTTGCTTTTTCCAAAGGTAGAGGATGCTTCCTTTACCAATTTCATTCCAAATCCCACAATAATTATGCCTCATACAATTGTATCTTTTGTGTCCATTTATATTTTTTACACTATGTTTACTTACATCACTATCCTATAACTACCAAATACTAAATGGAATGCAACCAAGAAAGCTAGAGGAGTAGTGGCAAGCCCAAAACTACATGTACCATCTTTTCAATTAGGTTTTGTTGTTTGCTTCAATCTACTCCTCATGAAATGCCCATGAGGATGAGTATTCCCTAAAAATGGAAGGTGAGGATCACTATGATATTTCATCCTCCATTTTAGGACTAGTATGTGAATAACCCAGGGCATGTTGTAGGTATTTGATTTCACAAATGGAGTCTGTGTGAATAGTCTCCAAGAGATGCACCATCACCACTAAAATTTCAATCTAAATTTCCTACACATAGGTAAAATATTCTTATGATAATTTGAGTATTATTATTACTATTTATAAATAATATGGGAAAGGTTAGTTCAATTTCAAATAAAAAACACAAAAGAGAGGGAAGGGTAAGGCAAAAAAATGAACCTCCAGATCTAGAATGAACTCAATGCATTGATTATTATCCAAGTGACTCTACCATAGTTATACCACTATAGACTAAGTTTCAATAAATTTATAACTCTAATAACATACAATGGGAATATTATGAAGTGACCAAGAGTATGCCTTCAGTATGAGCTCTCACTAATGATGGGTACTACAATTTTATAGTAGAAAACACATAAATACCATATGAGAATTTATAGATTAACACACAAATTATCATCACTACAAAAGGGGAAATGAAAGAACTCACACAATTATTATAATAGATAATAAAATCTTAACCATGGCACACATATAAAAACAAATTATTAATCTAATTAACCTAACAGTAATAATCATTCAAACATGAAGATGAAAGATAATTGAAACATAGAACAAACCCTATTAAAGAAAACATAGATTGTATTTGTTAAAATAAATAAGTGTTGGTATAATAATTAATCTTAGTTGATTTCACAGTTTAGACTGATGAAGGGAAAACATGTAAAATCATGGATATAACTTGATATCACTTTAAAATAATTTTTTGTTAGCCCTATATTATAATAGAGTTGTTCCTTATATATATAAGGATGGGGATCACCTATAAATAGCATGAGGATCCCATCTTAGGTCATTATGGTCACTCATTAAAGTTACAAGCATATTTTAAAATTTAAAATAAGGCAATCCCTTCAAACCCATGATATATCCATAGGGGACCACTTCAATGATATGAGGATGTGGATAAAAAGGTTAGGCTCCTAACTACTTTGACTTCGCATCCCTAGCTTCCAATGTGTCTGCCATGAGGTCAAAATCCTTGTCCATCTTGAAAAGTTTCATTAAGGGATCCCTAAATGTCACCTTGTCTTGAGTTACTAATATATGGTAAACTTGAATAGATTCTTACATTTATGTTTAGACCCTAAAGTCCTAGTTGATACTCACCATAGACTATATTGATAGATCCAACACTACCTAGGCCCCTTCATAGTTTTATATGGAAAGCTTATCCCTCATGACTTGGTTGAATTAACCCAAGTGGACTCCAAATTCCCCTTGGTCAAGTAGGGTGCCATCTAGGTGGAATAACATAAAGATATTTATCTATTTGAAGTATGTCAATATATTCTTCTTTCCCTATTATAAGGGTTTTGTTGTAGTGTGATACATAACAAAAACACTCATCCATAATAACCCTCATGATCCTAATGTACATTTAGTACAAACCCAAGTTTGAGGTTGGCATTAATTTTAGCTTTGGGAGCATCTATTTGTTGACCACCACTTACATCTATTGATACTTCCCAAAAAACTATACAATCCTATCCATATAGGATTGGGTTTATTATAAAAGTATATTGGTCTCAGTGAAATTTTACAGTACTTTCTTAAAGATTAAGAAGAGTAGTAAGAGGGAGTCTTTGACCTTCTCGATCATCCTGATGGGAAATGTGCTCTTCACTTGGGCTTATAAAGTTTTAACCTCTCTCTACATGTATTAGAAGAGCTTATAATACATATCATGAGTCACTCATAAAATGAATAGTGGGCCCTTAGCCATCCTTTCTTCCCTAGTGGATTTTCTTACGTTGGTGAGGTAAAACATATCCTAATGGGTCTGCCAAACCATTAGGTTTCCCTCATGGACAAACATTTGCATCAACATCCTCTTCAAAATTTTAAAGGCTTGGTATAATCTATATTACATGTTTGGGTCACTTTGAGAATTCATCTTCAGTGCGTATGAACTTGGGACCATTACTCAAGTAGTGGAAAGTATAGGAGTGGTGGCTAAAATTGTAGGGAAGGGTAAAAGATGAGGTGGAGGGGATATGGAGGAAGTGGAGGGGATGAATGAAGAAATAAGCTGATGTAGAGGGGTCATGGGAGAAAAATGATGGAAAATAAAAGGGGAAGCCTAAGGGATAATTTATGACCACCACTCTTACTAGGTTAAGCTCATCTAAGGAGGAATTGCCCCTAGGAAAGGGTATTTATATAATAAGGTTGAGATGGGTTGGTTGATGGTAAGTCCCATGGTGCCCTAGGTGATGGAAATAGGGGGTTAGGGAGTTAGGAAATGAGGTTATATAGGCATGTATGTAGTAATTATTTAGGCTTGCAAAGGATGTTTCATTAGAGTATAAGGCTTTCAAGCTAGAGACAGAGTGTGAGTTTCCTTCTGTTTCTTCTTCAACCTCTTACCTAGGTCAGATAGAAATTATATATTATAGGATCCAACTAGGATAATATGATTCATGTGGGTTGATATTTTAATAATAATATATATTGATATAATCATTAGGTTGACTATATTAGGTATTTAAAAGATCTAGGCACACCCAAAGAAGTCATTAGGAGGGTTTCAAGTTATGAGTTGGAAGGAGTAGAAGGGAATGAAGAGGAAATTATGATCAAGAGGACCAAGGATAAAGGAACTTAGGTGAATGATGGATTGGTTTAAATGGATAAAAGAGGATGCACCACTTGGGGGACTTGTGAGACTAGAGTAGAACTAGTGGGTTTCAGGACTGGGAGTTTGAAAGTAGTGGGAGTGAGGGGTGGAAGGGAAATGGGAGAAGTTAGAGGTGTTAGAGGGGGAACATAGATGTGTTTAGTATAATATCCTTTCTCTAGGATTAATCTTAGGCTTTTATCCACATCAAAACATAGGGTCTATATGGTTTGGGGTTGAGATGCTGGTGGTAGAGTTAGTTGTGCTTGGGCTACCTAGTATCAATTAGTTTAGGTCTACCTCTACCATGACTAGACTATTATAGTTTCAAGAGGAGGTATAGATAGAGGCAAGAAATTGGGATTGATTATATTAATTATAGGAGGATTTGAGTCATAAGGAATGGGAGCTATTGGAAGAATTGGAGATGGAATTAAAGCATAAGGAGGAGAAGGTGAAATAATGCCTTGTAAGATCCTCTAAGAGATAGTAGGAGCTATCAAAGTTGGGTCCTCCATGGACTAAATAGGATATAGAGGAGGTGAGGAAGGGCATGATTTAAACTTATTTACCTTATTCTCATTATTTCTTATGATCTTAAATAAGACCTCTTGGTCATTGATGGAATTTGGATAGAGATCATCATCATATTTAGCCTAATGACCATAATTGATATTGAGGTGGGTTGAGTACCATGCAAAGTGATCTCTAATTATCCCCTTGGGGTCCTACTAAAGGATCTTACATTCTTAAAAGTTGAAATATTCTCACCTAGATTACATTTTTTGAATTAGAGGGATGACCTTGTATATGGAGTTCTTGATTGTGATCAAAAGTGGGGGCATTCCTTCTACTAATACTAGATGTAAAAATTAAAGATTCCTTATACCAATTGATAAGTAATCCACTAATCTTCTAGATGATATAGAATTAAATATGGTAGGTGGAGGGGATCCTTGAGGAAAACCAAAATCTAGATCATAATTTCATCTTTATAAAGTTTGTAGTCCCTCATGGCAGTGATGGAATCCCTTATTGTCTTTAAGAGCTAAGGCATCAAGGTGTCATTGATGGTTTGGTAGACTACGTGGTATAAATTCTTAAATATGTCCTAAATGTGATTATGGAATTGGTGTCTATACATCTTGTAAAAAACCACATGGATTGCTAAAAATTTGATAACTCATGTAGGAAAACTTGAAGGATTAAAAGAGAGCATCACGTAAACTATGTCTAATAAGCAACTCATCATGTATAAATTACTCATAGTCCAAGAATCTATGATGGCATTGAACAAATTGAAGTTGATAAATCATCCCACGTATGTGAATTTTGATCATGTGAATATCATATGTAGGAGATGCACCCATATCTCATTGACTTGTAGGTAGTCCTGACCCTTGAATAGTCAGTTCAACAAGATCATGCCTACCTATACTTCCTCCCAAAATATGTGGACTATGTATACATTTATATCCTCCTTATTAACCCATTTATATTTGGGTTATTATCATAGTCATAGAGGATGTCATATTCCTAGTAGATCCCCATCTAGACCATTACTATTGTCACATCATAAGAGAAAATGTAGTCCAGGAGGGATTATTATGACTTAAAGATGTTCCCTAAGATATTGATAATTTGGTGTTTATAGTTTGGAAAGCATACCCAATCACAGAATTTGTTTTGTAAATGGATGGAATTTTAAAGGAGGTTGCTTAATAATTTAGTATAGGGGAATGCCTCTAGTTTTGTTGTGGCTCTATGATGTTTGCACTTATTGTATGATCAAAAGGCATCCTAAAACTCTACATGATGGTTGTTATCTAAGAATGAACCTTGGGGACTTGATTGATCACTTTCAATAAGTCATCTTAATTATTGAATTTTGTCAAGCTAATTAGGAATGTGGTATCCTAGTACTTAGGTTTAGCCTTTGGGTTTGAGGAGGATGCAACCATTGTAATAGGGTAAATTTACAATTTATAATCTCTAAGCATATAAGGCATATAATATAGGGGAGCTCCATAAGAATTAGAGAGAAAATATTTAGAGTGTTCTCAAAGATAGTAGTGGTAACCATTAGTCATCTTCCTTTAGTATTTTATAAATGCATGCATACATCCCCCACATATAAATGTCATTTGGTAGCTCAATTGCCTTAAATTAAAATTTGAGATGGTGGATATATTTTTTATATCTAGTAACAAATCTAGAGTTTAATTTAGAGCCCATGATCCTCTACTACCAACTAGATATAATAATAGTGATGGTATTTTTTAAAATTATCTAATCAAGCCTAACTTCATATTTTGTTAATTCTTAGTGCATGGTAGTCACATGGTCACATATATTAGAGGATTATTAACTAACCCCCACCTTTTGATGTGTTGTCTTCTCATATGTCCTCTTGCTAGTGGTCAACACCTAGGCATGATTTTACACTTCATGTCTTTAGGAAGAGTGATAAATCACTAAGGGACATGTGGTACATCCTAATTGGTTATATTAATTCATTAATACCTTATTATGATATTTTTTGGGCCTTATGTGGATGATAGTTCATCCACCTACTAGGTGACATTATGCCTTCCAATTTGGCTATGCTCTCCCAAGATCTAACATCTCTAAAAAGTCTAGGTAATATCCATTATAACACATGGTGACATGGTTAATTATAATTTAGTTGGGATATCCTAGGCACTTATATCTCTAACAAGTCCAAGGACTAGCTAATCTAATAGATAGTGACATGGTAATTTCTCATTTACTCAGGATTTGATATCTCTGATAGGTATAGTGATTATTTTCTCTAAAATATGGTGACATAGTACCTTCCTATTTAGCTAGGCTCTCCCAAGATCTAACATATCTAAAAGGTCCAAATACTAAATTCTTCAACACTCAATGATGTGGTGCCTTCCTATTTGGTTAGGCTTTCCTAGGCTTTGACATCTCAAATAGGGCTAGGCACTAGCTTCCCTAACACTCAATGATGTGGTTCCTTCTCATTTTATTAGGATCTCTTGGGATCTAACATATATAATATCTATAGGGACTTTCCACTCTAACACTCGATGACATGGTGCCTTCTTATTTAGCTAGGCTATCTTAGTCTTTGAAATCTCTAATAGGTCTAAGGACTAGTCATTCTAACATGCAGTAATGTGGTACCTTCTCATTTGATCAGGCTCTCTTGGGATCTAACATATATTATAGGTCTAGGGACTTGACACTCTAACACTTAGTGACTTGGTGCCTTCTCGTTCAACTATTATCTCTTAGGCTCTTTGAAATTCTCAAAAAAACTATGAAATGAAAAGGAACACAATACATTAAACTTACTCATCTATCACTAAGATTTGGATTTATCATGAAGGGGGACGTGTCTATTACTCTGGGAAGGGAATGAGATTCTAGGATATTTTGTAGAAATTTTATCTACAATATTAGTGCCATGATTTATTAAAAAACATTCCTCAGTCATAAAATAAATTAGGCTTGTTATTGTTTGGGGACATCAGGGCAACATATATTATAAGGATTTAAGAAGGCATTTACTGACAAGAATAAAATAAAATATCTTTAATATCTAGTTAATGATATATTTAGAGGGGTCCCCCATTTTAAATAAAAATGGGGTAGGTTTTCCAAAATAAATGGTGACTTCCATAGGGAATGTGATGATAAACACTTAAAATGCAACCAATTTATTCTTCTTTCCTTGCTTAACCCAGAGATTTTAAGAGGGATATCTATTCACCACAAAAAATAAGAGGCACTAAAGTCTCATATTATCAAGTGTAATACTGACCTTCTAACTTATACATGGACACCAATGTGTGTAAGAATTTATTTTCATTTTCAATCACTTTAGAATTATATCTAAGTAATCGAGGTTGGACAAGATATTAGGCTTCATCTAGGGTGTTTATGTCTTGAGGGTTTGGAGGGGAGATGGATAAGGAATTTATATAATTCTATATGATTATCCATAACCCTAAAAAAATACCTTTGGTACCATTCATGGCCTTGCTCCACTACAAGCTAGGCTAGAAATCCTGTGGTGGAGATTGCTTGTATAGCCCTTTCGAGGTAGACTCAAAATTTATATTTTTAATACTTTTTTAATTCTTTTATATGATTCCCCATGAAAATATTATCATTTATTAGTATTTTAAATTTATTTTTTAAGACCAAGATAAATTTTAATGGATGATGAGGAAGTTATGAATACTCAAACAATATTTGATTAATTCAAATAATCTAGTATTTTCATGAGACATTATTATAAGTGCAACTTGGCGGCTCTATTAGGGTGTAGAATATTATAAAATCCACCTATTTATTTTTGAATCATTTTCCTCTTAGATATAGGGAATTAAAATTTTCAATTACCATCTTGTGTTACTTAGATTGAAGAATTCAACTTGGGGTCCTCTTGCTTCTCAATAATCCTTTTGGGATTCAATCATCACCTGGAGTAGTTACTAACAAAGTTTGAGAATCAAAGGAACATCATAAAATAAAGAGGGAGCCAATGGTGCAAAACACAAATTAAACTAAAATTACATAGTACCTCTACTTGGGTTATTTAAAAACTACAGTAGAGGGGACAAATGATAAATAGTTCTTTAGGAACTACCCATTTACTAGAAGTGGTAGCTCATTTACCTCAGTTTATTTGAGACAAAAGTCATTATATCCTAGTATTTTGGATATTTGGTATGGGCCAATATAGAGGGGATCAAATATTTAATGTTGGCCTTTCTTTTCATTAGCCTTATCCCACATTAGGACAAGGTTAGATATTCTAAATGTCTTGATCTTTGAACTCTTATTAAACCCCCTTTTGACTATATATTGGCTTTTGATAAATCTTAATAGAGATTCATCTAACTAAACTAGGTGGAGGATTCTAGAATTCACCTTGTCATCTAGTTCCATGAATTATTGTATGAACATAAAAGTCAACAACCTAAACGTGACCAACATGATTGGCTCCAATCCCCAAATTAGAAGGAAAGGAGATATTTTGAGGGATTTTCTATGCTTTGTGTGGTCTAACCATAGGTAAAATTTATAAATGAGCGACATTTATATGGATTTTATCCATTTTATTTATTGATGGTGTCAATCAATTTATTATTATTGAACTATGCCAATTCATTCCCTTGTGGGTAGTGAATGGATGAGAACTTTAGCATGATCCCATTATCATAGGCCCACTTTGTAATTTATATAAATTCAAAAACATGGCCATTATAAAACAATAAATAAAGGGGGACCCCAAAATGGGTGGTTATGGTGTTTTTAAGGAATTTTATTACTTTAGAAGCAATGCTTATTTGGTTGCAATTGCCTTAGACCATATGGTGAAATAATTTATACTCATGAGAGAAAGATTATGATTGGATAATTAATTAGGGTTAATGGCCCCCATGCAATCCAATCCTTTTTATTAAAATTGTGTAGACTCCACAATAGGTTTTGGTAGAAGTGTTGCATGCATTTCTCTTAGCAAAGGTATAGAATTGGTGGTAAAAATAGACATAGTTGTGAACATATTTGAATAATATGGGCCAATAATAACCTACCTAAAGAAATTTATGGGTCCTATAATTTTATATGGGATGTCTAGCTCCTAATTTTTTATGGAAACTTGGCATTATCTCTTTGGCCTCTTTTAATGTTACACACTAAAAGTATATTCCTTCATGGTTTATTCTAAAGAGAACTCCCTTCTTCAGCATATACTATGTATAATTCAACAAGAGGGCTATTCTCTCTATGTGGTTGAATCATGGGGGTTTATTTCCATAGATTAAAAAGTACATGACTGGGTTTTACCAGTCTGATAGTAGTATGCTTTGTTGGTCCACTTGTACACCATAATCCTCAAGTCTATTTTTATTATTAACTAAGTAAGGCCTTATCCTATAACTAGTTTATCTAAATTTATTTCTAAGTCATACTCTTGTAATTTCATCATCTATCATCCTCTTCTTTCACCTAGCTCATTTTGTCCTAGCATATTTTTTTTATAATTGAGTCCATGATAATGGTGTGTACTCTATTTCATAGAATGTAATGCATGAATTTATTTACTACCTTGACTAGGACATAAGTGTGCTTATCCAAGGTAGAATATTTAATCTCATAATCATTAAGATTAATTATCATAAAATCCACAAGGTGTTATTCTCCTTATAACATTTGGGTGAGGCAAGTGGTAATGGTGTACTCTAAATCAAAGGGATAGATATAAAAATCTTGCATATAGTCTAGGCTAATGAGGATTGGCACTTAGATAATTGCATATTTGATATCCTAGAAAGTTTATTTGATTCTTAATCCCATTCCAATTTTGCATCTTATTTCAACATTACATTGAAAGGTTTCACTATTTTAACAAATCCAAAAATAAATTTGTGTATAGAGTTAATTTTCCCAAAGAAATATTTTAGATCCTTCTTACTGTTAGGTAAAGGTAGCTTAAAAACTACATCTGGCCTTTTAGGGTTGATACTAATAACTTATTTTATGAAAATGTGATCGAGAAGCTTACCTTTAGTGACACTAAACATGATCTTGTTTGGATTTAGGTAAATTTCATACCTTTTTCATCTTTCAAATACCCTTTTTAAGTGACATACATGATCTGACCTATCTTTTAAAAATGTAGTTATGTCATCCATGTAGGTTATCATACATTTACCTATCAAGCCTTAAAAATAAAAGGTCATTTATCTTTGAGAAGTGGAAAAAGTGTTGATTATCATTAAAGGCATCCATTTATAAGGTAATGGTCCCCACTTGGTGGTGAATAAATTATTTATTCTATCTTTGTGGTTGACCAAGACCTAGTTACATCTTGAGAATCCATCTAAAAAGGATATCATTTGAGACCCAGTCACCATTTGGATTACATAATATAGGGAGGAAGTAGGTATTTATCCTTATCTAAGGCCTAGATCAAATTTTAAAAGTCCATGCATAGGGAGATTTATTCATTTTTATTTTACATTAGGACTAGGTTGGCCTCCTAGGTAGAATGGAAAACTAGGAAAATTATCCCTATAGATAATAGTTTATATACTTCACTAAGTATTAAGGGATCCAAGATTGGGTTTAATGGACTATAATTTTTCCTAGATGTTTTTGGCTAGGTTTCAATGGGATAGTATGAGTGATTACTCTCAAGTAAAACACATAAGATTTCCATAGTCTTAGGAAGTCACATCCTTATACCTTAGTAGTAACCTTTGTAGCTAGTCTAATTCATTTTTTTTCCAATTAATACCAACATTAACCATCTAGGGATTATTTTTAGGGCTAAGATTAATGAGTAAACACTTTTGATAATTTAATTTTTGTTTTTGGGTTAGAAAGCTAGTTCGAACACATCAAATGCTCTTTATAATGAGATAATTCCCTTTAGGATGTAGTTACCATGAATATTAAAGATCCCATATTTATCCAACTCATTCCTATCATTGTCCCTATATTTCTCATATATAATTTTGGCCTTTAATATTCCCTCATTATTGAGGAATAAGATGATCTACTAGTCATCCTTGAAGACCTAGAAGATTGTCATGTGTCTAGGACAGAGGGACATGGGATGAGTTCCATATAGAACTCTTGTAACTCAGTGTCATTCAAAGGGGTTAGGTTTTTTGATGTAGATGATATTGAGTTGGATACTTGGTTTTTTTCTTGGGTAATAGAGATGATATTAAATACATTAAACATTTTGATTAGGTCCTTATCTCTTAGCTTATACCTTATGAGGTATGATAGTTTGCATTAAAACTTAGTATTTATATGGTTGACAACCAATTCATAGTTTCTAAATAATCTTAGTTCATTTGCCTTATGTTTTCAAGCAAATTGCAATCCCAATATTAGAGATTTATACTTTGCTAGGTTATTCATGTAAGGGAACTAAAACCTATATGATGATATATGTTTTTTCCCTAGGGTGTATATAAGTAGAATACCATATTGACTACCTTATTTGGATTTAAATTAATCTATATAAAGAGACCACAGGCCAAAAAAACCTAGGTTGTCACTAGTTTGGATTTTAGAAGGCTTTATGCTTAGCATGTACATGCCTAGGTTTAAGGACATTAGGTTTATATTCTCATTAAAGGAATTATAATTAGTTGTCATATACTTCATAATGGGTTCTCTATCTACCCTTATTTTATTGGATACTACCCTCCATGTTAACCATGTATGGGATAAATCTATGGCCATATACCCATTTAGGGATTTAGACTAATCTCTATTGAGGAATAGTAATAGACTTTGAGAATATCCACCACTTGGATGTCTATAAAGTGTTGAATCTTGGGATCAATATCTAAAGGGATGTGGACATTTAACAACTCACCTATCAATTTTACTTATGAGTTATCTAGTTGGACCACTACTTTGTCTGACTTAATGGGGGATGGATTGAGTTTCTCACATAAGCCTATTGCAATCACATTAGATGAGGATCCTAAATCTACTAAGCATTTATGAAAATTATCTTTAAACAAATGGATGGTCAAGAGGAAATGGGGAACCTCCATATTATTCTTGTGAATGATCACATTAGTGTGTGCTAATCTTGGTTTTGGCTTGGTAGGTGGGGTCAATTTTTGATTCAAATACTTTAACAAGAGATCTCATTGCTTTGTAATTTAAGCAAGTTCATGAAGGGTGATGTTAGCCTTGATATTTTTCATATCCTAAACTATGTTTTAATCTCCTTTAATTTCAACCAATGGGGTTTCTATAGGTGCCTTAGGTTCTTGAGGTCTTGGAGGTGGGGGATAATTCTTAGCATTTTGGTTTGGTGGGGTTGCACCATTATTAGGGGGTGTTTAGGTAGTGAGGGGTTTTTATTTTTGCCTATTCCTAAGGGCATAGTTGATCTATTAGAAATATTGAAATACTTACACCTCATTAATACCCTCATCTAGCTCATTTTATTCTTGGATAGGGAATTCCATGGTTTATAACACCATAAAAATAATAGGGAATTTACATGAGTTAGAGGATTCAAGATGATTGGGGATCATCTCATATTCTTCTAGTTGCTTATAGAAGATGTCAAAAGCAAAATCAAATTCCATGTAGTCCAATTCCCCATGTGATGTTATGTTATGAACTCGACACCCATTAGGTAAGGTGATCTTGAAGATATTGATCTTGGGAAGCCTATTAGGTGCAGGTTATAGGGGATTATGTGGACAATTATATTTCCTATTTTTTCTTTCATATGTGAAGTTTTTGTATCCACACATGAAAGACCAAATAGGAAATATAACTCACCTATCTCTGTATCCCTAGGAAGTCATTACTAGATTTTGTACCATATGTTAAATGACATATAATTGAATCTTAGTATAATCTTGATGTGTTTTTTGGGCATTGTTATCCACAACCATTATTACCTAATGTTGATTTTAGGGAACCAATTCATCATTCCCTAGGTTTAGGAATCCTAGTTATTGGCTTTAAGTGGGATGACCTAATGGGATTTGATGCATTATAGGGAGTGGTTGAATCATTGGGGAATTTTGGTTAACATTGGATATGAAATTAAACATAGACATATGTGGTAGAATAAAAAGGGTGGGGGTCATTATGTGACCTTGGGGGCTTAGTTACCTATCTAATTTGATGACCCTATATAACTTGAGGATAGGTATGATATTCCTATATCCTTCCTTAAGAAAATGATTATCCAAGGTTCCAAAACATTCTTATACATTTCAAGTGATAACTAAGGGTTTTATTGATAAATAAATATGACTAGGCTATATATCTTCTAAAATCTATAATTGAAGTTCTTAGTAGTCTAATTAGGCTCCCTCTTAATGTAATGAAATTATTGGTAAATTATACTAAGGTCTATCACTTGCCTAAGTAGGACTAAAATTTTCCAACCTCGTGATAGAGTCTTCAAAAAGGTTAAGGAACCAATCATACATATATTCCATTTGTGTAAAGAGGAAAATCATGTGTGCCACATCATCATATTCTACATTTAGAAGTCTCAAGGTGGTTTTTAAGGATGTTAAATGTTCCCCTATGGTTCATCCCATGCCATGGTTGAAATGGGAGAGATACTTATTAGATTTCACGTTAAGTCATGGATGACTCCTAAGACATTAATGAAAGAGCCAACTAATAAAAAAATCATAGGCTACAGATTTGGGATAGGTTATGGGGATGAAATTGAGGGAATCATAGTAGGTATAGGTTGGTTAGATTTGGGTTTTTGTGTGGAAAAAAAGGGGATAATTACCAATCAATATTAGTGGGACTTATTCCTAGTAATAGGCGAACTTGTCTCGAGTATGATTCATAATCAAATAGTAGTTAGCATGTTATTACCAATAAGCCAATCTCAACATACTTATGAAACAAAAATAAATGATAAGCATGAATTATTCCTATAAGGCCCTCCTTCTACTACCAATTATTGTTCACTCCAATCTTCTCATTCTAATGAAATACCCATGAGGATGAGCATTCCTTAAAAGGGGAAGGTGGGGACAACTAAAGACTTTTGTCCTCTATTTTAGGATTGATCTATGATTAACCCAATGCTCGAATGTAGGTATTTGAATTCACAAATGGATTCCACATGAATTGTCTCCAAGAGATTCATTATCACCACTAAAATTTTAATCTAAAGTTCATACGCACAGGTCAAAGATTGTTATGAAAATTTGAGTATTATGCTTACTATTTCTAAATACCAAAGGAAAGGGTAGTTAAATTTTAAATAATAAAAAAGTGAGGGAAGGGAAAGGAATAAAAGGGAACCTATAGATATAGAATGAACTCAATGCATTGATCATTTAACTAAGTCACTTTACCATAGTTATACCATTATAGACCAAGTTTCACTAAAGTTATACATCCAAGAACATACAGTGGGAAGATTCTAAGGGAACTAGGAATATGCCTTCAATAAGATATCTCACTAATGATGAGTACTAGGAGTTTATACATATGATAATTTATAGATTAATACACAAATTATTTGCAATACAAAAGGAAAAACAAAATAACCCACATAGTGATCATAATATATTAGCACATCATAACCATGACACATATACAACAACAAAGCATTAATTGTAATGAAATTACTTCAACAATAAAGTAGAATAGTAGAAATATATCCAAATATGACTGAAACATATCATAATATTTGATAATAGACAAGCCACTTCGAGGGGGCAACCTCCACAAGCTTCAATAAGAGTAGAATTCACAATATGATGATAAACAATTACCCTCTACCCCTATATATAGTTTATCTAGGCCATGATTACTCCATAGGCCGACCTACTAACCATATGAATGCATAGAGAAATTTGATATAGCATCAAAGAGGAATAAGTAAGCCATAAGTCAGCTATTCCTATCCTCATACATGTGATAGGTTAGGGCCGTAGCATGCCCTTCCACTTCAAACCAATGTTGTCCTCAATGTTGAACAACTCTATATGTTGTTGCAGAAAATCTTCACCTTCCCAAGTTGCATCTTCACTACTCAGGTTCTTCCACATGATCATATATTCCCTAATATCTCTAGTTCTCAACCTCTTAGAATGAGTTTGGATGATATTCTCTGGTTTCAGAATGACTCATCCTTCTTCACCTTTTTCTAGGAGTTCTATCTAGGCTGAAACACTTTGTCCAATGACCTTCTTGAAACATGAAACATGAAATACTGGGTGTATGCAAGATGAATGAGGTAACTCAAGCTTATAAGCCACACTTCTAATTTTTTGTAGAACTTGATGAGTGAAATAATACTTAGGAGCAAGTTTGTTGTCATTTTTCTATTGCTTCAAGGACATTTTCTTATACCCAATACCCAATCACCCACCTCAAAATTTCTCACTATGGTGTTGATCTACTTGTTGCTTCATCCTATTGTGTGCCAAGGCCAAATTCTCTCTAAAACTAGCCAAAACCTCTTGTTGATGATGAATGTGCTCCTCCACATTTTGAACCTTGGTTTGCACCTTTAATGAAGCAGTGATCAAAGGTGGATGGTAACCATATAGTGTTATAAATGGAGACATTTTAGAAGAGGTATGGAAAGATGTGCTATACCACCATTCTGCAAGTGATAGCCATTTAAGCCAATGTTCCTATTTATCTAATATAAAACAATAGAGATACCCCTCTAAACATTTGTTAACCACTTCTATTTGTCCATCAAATTGGGGGTGGTAAGATGAGTTATGAGCTAGTTGAGTACCCAAATAGGAAAATAGTTTAGTCTAGAATTTACTAGTGAAAATAAGATCATGATCACTTACAATTATTTTGGGGGTTCAATGTAATTTGAGAACTACTTCTAGAAAAATAGATGCTACTGTACTTGCTAAAAATGGGTGTGAGAGAGCACAAAAATGGGCATATTTTGTAAGCCTATCCATAATGACCAAGACAACATTCTTACCTTCAAAACAAGGAAACCATGTGATGAAATCCATGGAAACCTCCTCCCACCTTTGACTAGGAATTGTTAATGGTTGTAACAGACCTAGGATCTTAATTGTCTCACCTTTATTCTATTAGCATATCAATCATTATGCCACAAAATTTTGTACATCTCCCTTGAGTCCTTCCCAAAATAATTTTTTCTTAATTCTTTGATATGTTTTCAAGAACCCTGAGTGTCCCCCAATTGGAGATGCATGCAACTCCACAAGAATCTTATGCTTAAGCTTAGAATTTTTGCACAAGTATAACCTACCCTTATACCATAGGACATTACCTTTCCATTCAATTTTTTTAGAGGCTAAAGTACCTTTTTGAAGATTTTGAATCAGAACTTGTGTATCCTTGTCTTACTCCCATTCTAATCTATCTTCATCCACCCAATCTACTTGCAATATGGATATTACACAAAGTAATGCTTCTATGGATGTATCTCATCTAGATAGTGCATCTGCTACTACATTATCTTTACCCTTCTTATATATGATTTCAAAATCATAACCCAATATTTTTGTTACCCACTTTTGTTATTCCTCAGATGATAATCTTTGCTCCAAAAAGTATTTGAGACTATCATGATTAGTTTTCACCTTAAAGTATCTACCCATCAGATAGGGCCTCCATTGTTTAACTACATGAATAATAGCCATCATTTCTTTCTCATAAATAGGTTTTTGTAGATTCTTACCTTTGAATTGATGAATCTCAAATGTAATGGGTCTTCCTTCCTGCATTAGTACCACTCCCAACCCAGATCCATAAGCATCACATTCAATAGTGAATGTCTTTGAGAACTTTGGAGTAGCCAAAACTAGAGTGGTGCACATAGCTACTTTTAGTTTCTCGAATGCTTTGGTGGTGGCATCATTCTAATGGAAGGCATCCTTATTTAGCAATGCAGTGAGTGGATATGTTATGCTACCATAACCTTTCACAAATATTTGGTAGTAACATGTTAGTCTTAGGAACCCTCTGAGGTTTTTGAGATTTTTTGGCATGGGCCATTCCATCATAGCTTTGATATTCAAGGGATAAAATTTGACACCTTTATGGGAAAAAATGTAACCTAGGTACTCTACCTCTTGTACTCCAAAATCACATTTGGATGGCTTTGTATAAAGCTAATGCTTCTCTAAAAATATCAACACCTGTTTCACATGTTGTAAATGTGCTTCCCAAGTCTGATTATAAATCAATATGTCATTAAAGAAAACTAACACAAACTTCCTTAAAAAAGGGATAAAAATAGTGCTCATCAAGTTCTAAAAAGTAGATGGTCCATTTATAAGACCAAAGGGCATTACCAAAAACTCATAATGGCCCTCATGTGTTCTAAAAGCAATTTTATGAACATCTTCATCGTTGATTCTAATTTGATGGTACCCCTAGTGAAGGTCTAATTTTGTGAAATAATTTGCACCATGTAACTCATCAAGTAAATCATCAATTAATGGAATAGGAAACTTATCTTTGATGGTGTACTTGTTGAGTTCCCTATAATCTAGGCACATCCTCCATGTTTCATCCTTATTTTGCACCATGACCACTGGTGATGAATATGCACTTTGGCTATGCCTAATGATCCCTACCTCCAGCATCTCATGGACCATTTTTTTGATTTAAATCTTTTGTGCATATGGATATCTATATGGTCTGATATTTGGTGGTTGACTCCCTAGAAGTAGTTGAATGACATGATCATGTTCTTTTATTGCTTGTAGTCCTTTTGGCATGGCCCCAAAAATAGATGGGTGGTCATCAAGAATCATCTGTAGATCATGATGTGTAGATGCTTGTGTGGGTTGAACTTATATGGAACATAATCATGTAATAATTCCCTCTGCCCCCTTTTTTAGTATCTTGGTCATCTGATGTGAACTAACCAATTGTGAATATTTTTCATGTAATCCACGTAGTTCAATTTTCCTACCTTTAGAATGAAAGCACATGAATAGTTCCTAGAAGTTCATCTCTAAGGTACCCAAGGTTGTGAGCCATTGGACTCCCAAAACAATGTCTGTGTTACCCATGGGAATAGTAAACATAGGAGAATCAAGATTATACTCACCCATAACAAGCTTAATACTATGGAATTTGCCTAAACAATTAATTGTGCCACCATATGCAATCATGACTTGAAATTTTGGTGCTAGGTAGATGAAACATTTCAATCAAGTGGCCAACTTATGGTCGATGAAGTTATGTGTGCTCCCTGAATCAATAAACATTGTCACCTTTTATTTCTTGAAGAAACCCACCACCTTAAGATTTTGTGGAGTGATAATACCTACAAGTGCATGACAAGATATTGTAGGTTGGAAATTTTTAGGTACCTCCTCTATCTCTTCCTCATCATCATTGGAGGCATCATCTTCTCCATCATCTTCATTGGATCCCTCAATGTAAAATAACTTCTTCTCAACACATCTATGTCCTTTTCTCCACTTGTTGTCACAACTAAAACATAATCCTTTTGTATGCTTCTCTTCAATTTGTTGTGGGGTCAATCTAGTAGGTAGAGGAAATGTTGGTGTCAATATGCTATGATATTTGAAGTGAGTGAATGGTTACTTCTTATTGGCTATGAATTTTTCCTTAGCTCTACATGCCATGATAATAGAATCAAAAATATTAAGTGGATTAAACATGCGTACCTCATGTTGAATGTGGTCCTTAAGACCACCCAAAAATAGGTCATTCAAGTTCTCCTCAGAAATTGTCTCCACCCATAAGGATAGGTTCTAGAAATGATGAATATAATCCTTGATAGAGCCAGTCTATCACAATTTTGCTATTTGGCTGAAGTAATTCTCTATCACACTATTGCCATAGTGTAATTGCAACTCCTCTATAAAAATTGACCAAGTGACATTGAGATTCATCTTTTTCTTTTGAGCACATAACCATCGATACCAAATGAATTGATCAGGTTCAAGATATAAAGATGCCATGGTAACCTTTTGTCCACCTAGGATTTGATGTAGATAAAAAACATTCTCCATTTAGTTGATCCAATTGAGTGGATATTTTCCATCTAATTTGCACATATCCACCTTTGGTAAAAGGTTCCTCTATGGCACTGTAGTTAGATTTGAAGTAGACTGGTTGGGAGAACCACACTAGTGGGGTTGTGCAATAGCATTGGCTAGATTATTTGACTAATTTTTTTTCAAAGTTGATATGATATATTCCAAACTATATTGTATGGATTTCATATTAGATTGTATGCCTTGTACCTCACTCTAAATGCCTTACACACTATAGTCAAGGTAACTCACTTTATGATCTATGTCAGAGAACTCTGGTACAAAGGGTCTAGTACATCCACCTTATGACTCCATCTCTTACTTGTTAGGAGTTTTACTTAGAGTTTCATCACCCTTTCCTTGGCCCCAATTTTGTGGACCTGCCATAAAAGGGCTTTATGATGTCGACCCTGATTGGCACTTTTTGACCCAACTTTGACCAAGTGATTTTGGAATTATGTCTACCTCAAATCAAAATATGCAAAGAAAATAACATATATAAAATTTTATAAACTTTCCAAAAATGTAAATAACTCTAAAAAATTCTTTTAATTAAGTAATATAGAGCAATTTTATGAAAAACACTAAAATAGAGATAAATTTTGTAAAATAGATCCAAATAATCTAAAATTTTAACAAAAGCTTAATTTAATTGTTTATAGCCTCCAATAAAAAAATTGTAGACAATTTCCCAACTATTTTTCAGATATATCCAAATTTAAAAAATTAGGTTTTCACCCATAAGATTGCCCAAATCGTAGCTCTGATACCACTTGTAATGAAACTACTTCAACAATAAAGTATAATAGCAGAAATATATCCAAATATGACTGAAATATATCATAATATATGATAATAGACAAGCCACTTCAATGGGGCAACCTCCACAAGCTTCAATAAGAGCATAATTCACAATATGATGATAAATAATTACCCTCTACCTCCTATATATAGTCTATCTAGGCCATGGTTACTCCATAGGCTGACCTACTAACCAAATGAATGCATAGAGAAATGTGGTATAGAATCAAAGAGGGATAAGTATGCCACAAGTTGGCTATTCCTATCCTCATACATGTGATAGGTTAGGGCCGTAACATTAATGTAATTAACTTATAATTTATAATCATTTAAACATAAGATGAAAAAGAATTGAAACATAGAAAAAACCCTCTTGCATAAAACAAATATTTTATTCATTAAAATAAATAAGTGTTGTTACAATAATCAATTTGAGTCAATTTTATAGTTTAGAGTGATGAAGGAAAAGGAGGTGAAATCCTGACTATAATATGATAACACTTTTAAGAAATTTATGGTCAACCCTATATTACAATACATTTCTTAATCATATATAAAAGGATGGGGATTACCTCCAAATAAAATTAGGATCCCATCCTAGGCCATGATGGTTACTCATTATAGTTACAACCATATTTCAAAATTTAAAACAAGACAATACCTTCAAAACCCCAAAAATCTATAGGGGACCACTTGGTTGACATGAGGAGGTGGTTGAGAAGGTACATATCCTAACTACTTTAACTTGGCATCCTTAGCTTCCAAATTCACTACCATGAGGTCAAAATACTTGTCTAACTTGGTAAGGTTTATTAGGGGCTCCTTCAAGATCACCTTACATTGATTCACTAGTCTCTAGTAGACTTGGAAGGGTGATTTTATTGATGTTTATACCTCAAATACCTAGTTCATTCTTATCATACACTACATTGATATATCTAATAATTTTTAGGCTCCTTCTTGGTTTATTTTAGCAAGATTATACTTTATGACTTAGTTTAATTGACCCAAGTGGACTCTTAATTCCCCTCGATCAAGTAGGGTGCCATCTAGGTGGAATAAAATAGAGATATTGACCTTGTTGAATTAGGTCAATATATTCTTAATTCCCTCTTCCAAGGGTTGTATTGTAGTGCGAGCCATGACCAACCATTCCATAGAAAAACTCATGCTACTACCATACATCTAGTATAACCCCATGTTTGAAGTTAGTATTAGTTTTAGCTATGGAAACATACCTTTTTTGACCACCACTTATAAATTTTGACACATACCATCAATCTCTGTAATCCTCTCCATATATGCCTAGGTTTTCTATAAAAGTACATTGGTCTTATCCATAGTCTCCACTACTTTACCAAGGATTGAGAAGAGTAGTAAGAGGGAATCATTGACTTTCCTAATAAACTTGATATGGAATGTGCTCTTTACTTAGGATTTTAAATTTCAAACTTGGCTCTACATGTCATTGAAGAGCTTTTTAGACATATCATGAGTCACCTAAAGAATGGAATGTGGGTCCTTCACCATCATTTCTTCCCAAATGTAAGTACTCGCCTTGATGAGGGAAAATAGACCTTGATGTGTTTATTAAACCCCTAGGTTTCCCTCCTATAGCCTCTAAATTAGTGTCCTCTTCATGCTTTTAGAGGCTCGATCAAATCTCCATTTCACATCAAAGTCTCCCTTGGTAGTCATGTCCAACATCTATGACCTTGGAACCATTCTTATAGTAGTGGGAGGTATAGGAGGGGTGGTTGAAATGGTGTTAAAGGGTAGAGGATCATTTGGAGGGGAAATGGATGACGTGGAGGGAGTGAATAAAGAATGTAGTGGAGGTAGGAGTGCATGGGAGTGAAAGGAAGGAGAATAAAAGGGTAGAACCATGAGAAAATTTGTGCCTTACACTATTCTTGGGTTAATTTAAGCTAAGGAGGAATGTCCCTAGAGAAGGGGTCATTAAATAAAAAGAAAGAGATGGGCTAGTTAAAGGTAAGCCCCATGGTGCCCTAGGTGATGAAAAGAGAGGAACAAAGATCTAGGTGTTGAGGTGATGTAGTCAGGGTTAAAGGTATTTTTGAGGCCTAAGGAGGAGGTTTCATTAGATTAGAAGGCCTTAGTGCTAGAGCTAGAGTGTGATTTTATTTGTGAATCTTCTTTGTCATCTTACTCAGGTAGGCTTTGGATGTTATAGTAGAGGGTCTGACTAGGATAATAGGAGCTATGGGGGATGGTGTTTAAGGATTTAGAGTTATTAAAGGAAATATTTGGTAGATTAGATTTGGAATTATGAGGGTATTTTATATAATTGGTATGCTCTAAAAATTCATAGTCACACCTACTAATATAGGCACACCCAAAGTAGGCACCAGGAGGGTTCTAGGTTATGAGATGGAAGGATTAGAGGGTAATGAATAGGAAAGGATGATTAGTATGACCAAGGAAAAAGTTATTTGGAATAATTATGAATAGGGTGTAATGGGGAAAATATGAGGCACCACTTGGGAGACTTATGAGAGTAGAGCATAACTGATCAGTGTCAAGACTGGGAGTTATAAATCAATAGGAGCGAGGGGTGGAAGGTAAATGGGAGAAGTTGGAGTGTGAGATGCAGAACCTAAATGGGTGCCTATTTTTATCCTTAATCTAATATTTTTATATAGCTACTAACCACATCAAACCTCAGGTTAAATATGACCCAGGGTTGAGGTCATAATGGCTAAGCTAGTTATGCCTAGGCTACCTAACATAGAGTAGGTTAGGTTTGGATTTGTTGTGGTCATAATATTGGAAATGCCAGAGGAGGTGGATGTGGGGCATGAGGAGTGACTAGAGGAGGTGGAGTAGGATTTGAATCATGTGTAACAAGATTTATTAGAGGAACCAGAGCTAGACTTAAAGCATGAGGAATGGAAGATGGAAGTATGCCTTGAAAGATCATCTAGGAGATACCAGGAGTTGTTGAAGTTGGCTCCTCTATAGACTAAGTAGGATATATAAGAGGGATGAGGGGGATCACTTGAATTTTTTTTCCCTTCTTATCTTTTCTCATGATTAAAGATAACACCTCTTGGTCATTATTGGTATTCATATATATCTTGTCATCATCTTTGGCTTGATGAATGTAGTTGATATTGAGGCAATTTGAGTATTATGCCAATGATTTCTAGTTGTCCCCTTAGGGTCCTAGTGCCATATATTAAATTTTATAATGGTGAAATAATATTTCCTAATCACCATATTTTGAATTGGAAGGAAGGCCTTATAGATGTGGTGCCTAATTATGATCAAAATAAGTGAGGCATGCCTTTCGCTAACAATTGATACAAAACATGAATATGACATCTACCAGTTAATAGGCAATCTCCTACTCATCTAGATGGTTTGAAATGAAATATGGAAGTCATAGGGAATCCTTGAGTAAACCCATGATCTAGATTATAATGTCATCCTTGTAAAGTGGTGATGGAATCCCTGATTGTCTTCAATAATTGAGACATAAGGGCCTCATGAGTGGATTGGTACACCATCAGGGATAAATGATCACAAATTTCCTAGATTTTATTATGGAACTAATGGGTATATAGCTTTTAAAAGACTACATAGACCATCAATCCTTCAAGAACACATATAAGAAAAGTTGAAAGCTATAAAAAAGTATCACACAAACCACATCAAATATGTATCTTAACATGTATAAATTAATACCAACCCAAGCATTTATGATGGAATTGACTAGATTTAATTTTATCTATCTTCCCATATCTAGGAATTTTGGGTGTGTGAGGATCATATGCAGGAGAGGCACCCATAACTCATTGACATGCAGACAATCTTTTTCCTTGAATAGTCAGTTCAAAAAGATCATGCCTACCTAGAAGGTGTGGACCATGTATGCATTTATATCCTCCTTGTTAACCTATTTAGCATCTAGGTTATTATCCTAGTCATGGTGGATATCATATATCTAGTAGGTCCTCATTTAGATTATTACCACTTTCAAATATTAGGAGAAAGTATAGTCTAATAGGGAGTAGTAAGCTTTGAAAGCATTCCATAATATATCAACAATTTGGTTGAAAGAGTTTGGAAATAATACCCAATTATGGACTCTATCCTACATGAATGGAATTATGATGTAATTTACTTAATAATTCAATGTAGGGGAATGCCTCAAGTTCAATAGTGGTTATATGAAGTTTGCACTTCTTGTATGATTGAAGGACATCCTTAAATTATTCTTGTTGGTCATTATCTAAGATTGAATCCTTTTATACTTGTTTAACCACTTTGAATAAGTCATTTTAGTTTATGAATTTGTCAATCTAGTTAGGAAATTTATGTCGTAGTACTCAGGTTCAGCCTTTTGGTTTGAGGAGGATATGGCCATTGTATAAGGGTAGAGGGATAATTGATAATATTTGAGTGTAGAAGGTACGTAATATATGGGTTATCTATGAGAATTAGAGAGAAAAGAGTTATATGGTTCTCAAAGGAAGAAGTGGTAACCATTAATGAACTTTCTTTAGGCTTTTATAAATTCATGCATACAACCCCATGTATGTAATAGATTTTGGTAGATCACTTGATTTGAATTAAAATTTGAGATGGTGGTTGTAATTTTTATTTTTAATTAGAAGCCCATATATTCATGTAATCTTACATTTTAAAAGGTCGTAAAATTTACAAATATAGCAAGAAATCAATTTGATTTTCATGCAACTGTGTCAAAATGCTTTCCTTCCATCTCTATGTAATTGAGGTTTTATTTTCTTGGTTGTATTAATATAGTAATTTTAAATGTGCAAAATATATGGATAATTATTACCTTTTTAATTGATGTATGTTAATTTTATATGTATAAAGTATATTGAAAATCTAGTAGATATCATTGATTTTAATCAATTGGTTAAACTGTGTTACTATTCAAAATAGTGCAAGAGTGTTTTCCCTCTTGTAATGTCTTCTTAGTGTATTTCATATCTTCCTTAGACACTTTTTTGGTTTAAGATATAATATCATAACTAAGGCTATGAAATAGAAACTCTAAATGGAGTAACATTCAATTGATACCATGAAGTTTACTATACCATTTCCCCCAGACTGCCTAACTATGTTTATTTATGAGTGTGAAATAGATATAAAAAAAACATCAAGCACTAGTCATAGAAACACTTGTCCATAAAGGAACTAGCCTATTAAATGACCCCTTAAGACCATAGATCATTTTTTTATATATATACCCTTCCTTCCTTTTTAATTTTGTTTGATTGAGACCTACACACTCTAAAATAGATTCCATCCATCCATCTAACTCACTTAGGTTTTGATTTATTTATTTGGACTCATTTAATTATAATCAGACCTAGTTAACAACTTTCATGCTTAGATTTATATTCCACCACAAGGTTGTTTAAATCATACCTAACAATCTTCCATTAGAGTGGATTTTACCTCCATTGAGATACTAAAATGTTAGAGGCTACCTTGATAAATTCAAGGATGTGCACAAGGCCGACATCAACAATATGCTTATGAGGAAATTTGACACATTAACACATGGATGAGGCCAATGCCCTCTTGAAATGATTCCATAGATGAAAAAAAATATGTTTTAGGATAATGGAAAGATAAATATGATAAACTTAACTCTAACCATTATTGGAAATATTATGTTAGGGAGCCAAATGTTTCCTAGTGGAATAATTTATTTATTTTCATATCCTTGGGTCATGATTTGGGTAGTCTTAGTATTAAATTTTGAGTATCCTATAAATTTTATGAATTTTAACTAGGTGACATAAGTTAAAAAAACCTTAATCTATCTCATCGTGCTTAACTCATATATCAAAAACATGGACACTAATTATAAAATGAAGATCTCCCACATGAAGTAATAATTTTTTAGGATCATAGAGGTTATAGGAAATTTTAGTGAAAGATAGAAATCCATATTTTGGTTAACTCAGATGAAAATTTATTCACATTGTTGTAAAATACTCTCCTCAAACTTGAGAAAGATAGCTTCTTGGCCATAGGTGGTGTTCAAGGAATATTCATTGTTGAATAGTAGTTTCATCAATCTATTTATATGATAAGGAGAAATATTCATGATCTCAAGGAATTTGGGATGGTAACTTAGAAATCTATTTTATGGGTCCCATCCATCAAAGCTAATATGATACAATTAAGACTATGGAATAGGAATGGAATATTGAATAAAACTAGGCATCAAAGGAGTTGATCCTAACCTAACCTAATTAGAAGTTAATGTGTGTGGTCTTCACACTACTGGTATAGTTGAGGGAAGCTAAACCAATGATATCATCTTGGTTTATGTAGTTGGTTTAAAAAAAAAACCATAATCATATCAAATATTAAATACTTTCATAGTCCATACAATAACATAATAGTTTTTTGGGATAAATTGTGTCAATTTTTATTGCTTCTCTAAAATTTAACACAGTTTATCCCAAAAAAATATTATGTAATAATAATCATATTTTATTATATTGGATGATACATTAACATCAAAATTGAGGGTAGTAAAATATTGTATCAGTATTTTTAATATAATAGAAACATAATTAACTAAAGAAGTAGATTATATAGGCTAGTTGATATAGTTAGACCTAGGGAAATGGAATATTGTAATAGGTTTGATAATATATTTTGAATATAACTTGAGGTTAGAATAAAATTCACTTGGATATATAATACAATTTTGAACACATGAAACTACACCACTTTGGATGATACATTTACGAAGAAATAAAACTACATCAACTTAGTCAGTGTATTTGGGCTAATATAAAATGATGGAGGTTATAATTTCCTTAGATTATATGTTTTAAAAAATATGTATAATGTTATCCTTAACTATTCTCTAAGTAAGATAAGGGTAATCATAATGATAAGGATAGTAATCAATAAATGATACTGCACACTTCATATTGTTCATAGGAACCAAGTTTTCTAGAGTATTAAATATGGTTTCAATAAAATTGGTGGCCATAAGTTAATTTTATTTTATTTTTTATTGATTTTGATTTTGGTTAGGATGTGTATTTGAATATATAGTAAATAGAGTGTTAACTTGGTGGAGCGCATCACATTTTAATTTATAATAATGGAATTTAGCTACATTTTCATAAGTTTTATATTATTCTTAGATCATAGATTCATGATCAAATTTTGAAATAAGTAAGAATTATAAAGCAAGGTGTTTAAGTTATTTTCAATTCTCATAGGAGTGTCCCTAATTTTCATGGAATTGAAAAAAAAATGTGATCCATACTGATGAGTACTAGGATGGGAAGTATCAAAATTTGAATGTGAGGGTTTAGGAATATGTTTCCTAATATCATCTAGGGAAATATTCTAGTAAATTACACAATATTAACTTGTGAATAAGGATCCTATAAGGGACTTCCCTTGATACGTTAGAATTTTTATTTGAGATTCTTTGTAGAATAGTGGTGATAGATGTAGAACAAGACTACAAAGAGGGTTTACATAATGTTAGTAAAATGAAATCCAAAATGAATTTAAGAACTAAAAATTTATGCTTAGTCCCTAGGGTGAGATATAATTAATAGACAAAGAAATTAATATAAAAAGATAAATAATGCATTCACCTTCCTTGAATACTCAATATAGAAACTATTTTGAAAATTCTTATGCTTGGTTTGTGTATATATGATTCCTTTTCAAATCATGTGTTCATTCCAACAAAATATCCCCTTATCCACCAATGTCTTTGATAAAATACAATGAATAAATGGTGAAGCTTTTAGAAATATTTTGCCATTAATTCTTTGCATAAATAAACTTGATAGTTATCAATAGAGGACCTTGTATATATAGTTTAGGTAAAATTATACATACCATCCATATCAAGACCAAGATGTGTGATCCAAAATTGAATAGACCAAATGTAATTAATGTTTCAATTAATATTTTGGAAGAAGGGAGTAATTAATAGGCATAGCTTGCAGAAATCAAATATTTATTGCATTTATTAAGCATGGATTATATTTTTTACTTTATGTCTGATGATGTCACCTTCATAGATATTTATAATTTGATATGGATTTTTCACTTAAGATTTTAAATGGATTAATTAGTTAAGTGAATTTGGTTAGGCTTTTTACAATTTTTAGAATTTGATTAGTTTCCATGCACTATTGGTCAAAAAAATAATTTTTTTAGGTAAAAATTTGATCGGAAATGAATTAAAATAAAATAATGATTAAATTCAAAATAATTCCCTAATTAGGGACATATTGACATGAATAAGGAATTACATGTAACATGTGTGGAGGAATCAGATCATTTTGGTTGTTTTGGTCTAATTTGTGTGCTAATATGGGAATTAAATTAGACTTGAAATTTTTACATGGAAATGGTGATAATTGAGTGTCTACATTTTTCCCATATTTGAGAATGCACTACAAGACACTAAGCATAATAACATCTTTATAAATATTGAAAATTTTGATTAATAAGAATTTTAAAAATTTGGTCAATGAAATATAGTGACCCATGATGATCCATTGTGAGGGTAGGAATGGATGAAAAAAATGCATGATATCTTGTAAAAAATTAGGAATAAATATAAATAAATTGGCCCCAAAAAGAGTAGTCCTAGTTAATATACAATAATGTGCCCTTGTAGGGTAGATTTGATCATTGGATTCAATGAGTTGCCCAAGTAGAGTGTATTTGATTATTGATTAGTCTAAAAGGTTTTACCCAATAGGGAAGATGTTTATTTAGAGATTATAATGATTACGTATGTGATGACCTAGTTGTGGTAGAGTATATAGGGAGAGATATTGTTCTAGAATTGTTGATTAAACATCCCACATCTAGATTTTTGATATAACACCAATATAGTGTGCCTAATGATATAAAAGACCATGATGACCAAACCAAAAAATTCATAAAGACCAACCCCCATTATTATAGATAAATTTATAAATAACACTAATGATAAAAACCATGATGAGATTGTTGTCATAGTCTAATGCATACATTCAAGTAAAAATATGTAATATAAAGCACCATAATGATAACCCTATCAACACTATGGACTTAGTTGAGGTGATAATATAGTATGTAAATAAACAAACATGAAAACAAACATAAACTAGAAGTAAATAAACATAAATCATCTAGTTGGTCAAATAAACACACTAAGAACAATCAAAGATAATCATTATAGACAAATGTACAAACACACCAAAAAATGAAGAAGTAGTGAATCATATGTGCATCTGTGAATGTAAGTTTTTACTCTTATGTACTTGGTAAATTTATAGGATAAGATGGTAAAATATACTTAAGGGGAAATATAATAAAATGGAAGGAGTGACCAAGTTAACTCCAAATGCCACATGTAAGTTGACATTTCCTACATAGTCTTATGAAATTCATGCCAAATGTAGTTTTCCTAGGTATATGGGATAGAATAAAAGTGATGATAGTTATTTTTATGATAATAAATTATAAATAGGAAAAAAATTATGTCAAAACAATGAGAGAATTTAGGTAAACATTTCTCACAAAAAAGTGAGAGTGTAAGATAAATGGAGGCAGGAATGAAAAGTGGAGTGTACCAATTTCAAATGCATAATTCCCACTAGTACATATCATAAAATGGTGAGACTGTAAATGAATGGAAATGGAAATTGAGAGTGAAAATTGAAGTATGATAGTGGTTGATCTGACATAAGATGCTCCATGCATATAGGTACTACCTACATAGTCTATGCAAACCTTAGGTTAATGTATTTATTCCATATATGGGAGGATAATGGTATGGTAATGTTAATCATAAATTACTTGGTATATATAAGAGGCTTCATCCTATAAAAAAAGTTGTGATTTATATCTTTCATGGAAATTATAATCCAATTTTTATGATTTTATGATTTTTAGAGATTTTTTAGGTCTTTTTAATGTTTTTTGGTTTTTATAGTAAGGAAAGAAAGGTAATATGTGGATATGTATAAATAACTATATAGCTTAGGATAAAAAAATTCTTAGGTAGAGGCTTTAACAACATCTAAACTAAATTTAATAATGAGTACCACAAACAAAGAACATAACTTGAGGAACTAAGGGATAACATACAATACCAATATTGGAACATAAATGACACAATGGGAAAATTATTGTTAGAATAAGCAATTAGAGGAAGTATGCAAGGAATTATTAATAAATAAATATAATTATTTAGCATACCCTAAAACCCTTATTTATAAAAAAGTTTTTGATGTTGATCATTCTAAAGTTCCTTTGGAACAATAGTCACTGAATCTTCTTGTAACACTTATTTGTAATCAAGAGCATGATCAGTAATAGGAATGGCATTAGGAATGAATAAATAATGGTCTAAGGAAAAATATAGTTAATGGTAGCAATAATAATGGTCTAAGTAATGGTATGGTATAATAAATAAGGTGAAAATGGTGCCCTTAAGTGAGGGATCCTATATACATTTGTTATAACTATGGTGAATCTGATTTTGGTATGCTCTCAAATTGTCTAGTGCCAAGAGCTCCATATCTTATAATATTGCCACTCTATACTCTTCATCACTTATGATATTATGTATAGAAATGAAAAAAGAGGGAAAATCAATCTTGACAGGTATAATGGCCTCAAAACCCAAAACTAGGAAGTAGGGTGTACAAAATGTAGGTGTGTAGTTACTGGTATGGTAAGCATATAAAGTTGGGAATAATTGCTAATGAAAATCATGACCAACATCATTGATAATAATTATCAAGATTTTAATAATGGTATTTTTGGATGCCTCAACTTGGCCATTACCTTGAGGGTAGGTCATGGATTTATTATGTTTGATTTGGAATTTTGAATGGAGGGCCTTCACATATTTATTCTTTAATTTTTTTGGTAGACAAATTTAGTTACCATATGTGAGCATAATCAAAAAATTGACCTTTTACATTAGGTATCTCTTTCTAATAAGTCAAAATTAGTGTCTTATGTAAGTTTAACATTATTTAAAGTATTTTAAAAGAAAAGGTAAGGTGTTTTCTTAGTTTTAAGCCTATTTATGTCATCTCTAGTGCAAACCCTTGTTAGAGATATTTCATGTCAAATTATAAAACTTATATAATATTAATTAATTTAATTAAATTATAATAAAATTTACTTTTATGTTCTAATACTTGTAAAATCACTTTAATTCAATTTTAATTGAGAAAAGGTAGTTACAAGAGGTTTTTGATGCCAAAGGAGGGTAATTCATTCACTTATATGGACTTGGAAGGATCACATTTAGGTGTAAATGTTTCAAAATGTGTATCTTTATTCCCTCAAGTCAAATACAAGTTAAATAAACTGACACAAGTCCAACGAAGGCAAAAAGAACTCCCATTCTCCCATAAAACTCTTGGTAGGCTCACAATGACTATTTTTAGATGCTTCTTCCATATAGGGGAGAGAGAGAGAGAGAGAGAGAGAGAGAGAGAGAGAGAGAGAGAGAGAGAGAGAGAGAGAGAGAGAGAGAGAGAGAGAGAGAGAGAGAGAGAGAGAGAGAGAGAGAGAGAGAGAGAGAGAATAATCACCCAATATCTTTGATAAATATGTGGGCCCTAATGAAATAAATTTTCCATGCATTATTTATGAGTTTCATGTGCTAGGATTTATGAATAAATGCTAATAATGTAGGGTGGTCTAAATCCCTACAAAACCCCTACTATTTTAGTTTTCCCATTGAAATGAATGTTAAAGATCATTGAAAGAATGAGATAAATATGAAAGGATATATAGTGTCTATAAAATCCTTTAATATTACATTTTAGGCTTCATTTTGAATGTGTGAGCCTATAGAGACAATAAATCTTCATGTAATGATAGGTTGTAGACTTGAATGCATGTGATTGAGGTTTAGAGAAGAATGAAACATGTTTTGGAGATTAATGGTAGGTTATTAGTATTATTTAAACCTTCATAACACTCTAAAAATTCTAATTCAATAACCCATGTAGTAACCCCAAGCATACATTCAATGGATGCACAAGCCAAGGGTAAACTTGTAGTTTTCAAGAGTGAAAGAGATACACATAATGAATAACATAGTAGGTTGATGGTTATTGTCTAAATAATTAAGAACTTGTATAAGGTCAATAGGTACCTAAATTAACTTTTCAACATCTTTCAATTATCTAAAGGTTCTAAGAGATTATTTGAAGAATGCCTACCCTTGGTTTGTAGTCAAAGGGGATTGAATAAGACTCAATGGGATCGTACAAGCAATATCAACATTTGGAGACATTTTGAGTCTTTAAAGAATAATTTTATATTATGAATAGGCATATAAGGTGAATGAATATTTCCAAAATATGTAAAATATTTTATAACCCTAAATATCATTCAGAACTCTTCTAACCAAAACTCATTTATAGTCATTTCCTAGGCACTTTGTAGATGGATTGTGCATATCAAGTTGAAGATAAAAAGGGTTAATAAGGATAAATTATAAGGTTATAATCATGTAAATAAGATAAAAAAATGAGAGGAATGTCTATAGTTCCACAAACCCTAAAAATAGTATTAATAATGACAATGAACATAGAAAGAGCTTTAAGCCCAATAACCACCTATAGGCTAGTTATAGACAGATAAGTGAAGATGTCATATGGTGGTGTGGGATTCATAATTAGGGTTGATAAAATATTTTTAAAGGTAATTAGTAACATGAATGATATATTTTTCATATTTTTTAAAACCACCATGGTTCCTAAAATTCCAAAAAGGGTAGTAAACCTTGAAATCTATAGTCATGCTACCCACAAGCGCATACATTCTTGTTTAAGAGTATTTGTGAGAGGTATGAGTGGTTTTTTGAAACAATGAATTTTATAAGAATGTAATATATGTATAAAAACAATTTATAATCACTAATATGGTATTCAAAATGTTTTCATGATGATTTTAGATAGTATAGAGGTTAGAAATCCTAATTACACCTAAAACCTCATTATAAGCACATATAGGTTGTAAGTAAGGATAAGATCAAAAAAATACCAATATAACATGAACATGAGGATATGATGTATGGATAAGATCTATGGTAAAATTTATGAATTTCATAAAGGTATATTAATATATTAAGTGAATAAATCCTTAAACAAACTCACTAGGGTTAGACTAGCCTAATGGTCTATAAACTTGTAAGGTGTGAAAACCAAATTGAAAGACATTTTTAAAATGTAAATATATTTTGGAGATAATTAAGAGGGATGACATGGAAATTTTCATACATATTTTATCCTATTAAAACAAAAAATAGACACTTAAGGTTTTAGATTGAAAACTCTCTCTCTCTCTCTCTCTCTCTCTCTCTCTCTCTCTCTTCTCTCTCTCTCTCTCTCTCTCTCTCTCTCTCTCTCTCTCTCTCTCTCTCTCTCTCTCTCTCTCTCTCCTCTCTCTCTCTCTCTCTCCTCTCTCTCTCTCTCTCTCTCTCTCTCACACCACACACACACACACACACACACACATAGTATTATTAGCCTAAGAGGCTATATTTCTAGGATCATAACTCCATGGAGGTCTTACATGGGTAAAATTAATATTTGGATATGTTATTTAGGATTACCTAATTTAAAATTATGGAATTTTTTCATGGATTAATACTTTTTCCTCTATGAATCATCTTTAAGAAGGAAACCACCTCCTAAATCCTATTTTTACATTGTGAGAAGCTCGAGAAGGCTCAGGTTTGTGTTCAGATCTTAGAGAATAATTTGAATGGGATTAATTTGTGTTGGGTAATTTTATACACCCATTTTACCTACCAATAATTTTCATTAATATATTCATACAAGGCTCCATCTCTATGAACCATTTTTAAGAGAAAAACACACCTAATACCCTCCTTAAAACCTACCAAAGACTTGATGATTGTTTTTGCTCTCCAAAGTACTTAAAATGAATTTTTTTGGTACTATAATGAAATAATTGACCTATTTAGGTCCCATGGGCATCTGAGCAACATACCCAGTGGCATGTGGTGAATGCAAAATAGTATATAAATGGATCTAAAATGGTAGTTGCATACCTTTGTGCAAGGATTTTTTTATGTAAAATCACTAATATCAGTTGAATATACATGCAAAACATCTAAAGAGGTATAATATTCTTATATAAAACACTAAAAACTTATACATGAGGATTTAATAAGTTTTAATTCCTTTAGATAAGCTAATATGGTGAATGTTCTTATTGGTATGGAGAGAAAGTAAATTGGAGACCTATGGAAGATCACAAAGACCTTAAGAGTCCTAAGAACATCATTAAGAGTAATTTTTAGTTATATTTTAAACCTCATTAGATCATACCAAAAAATCCAATAAAGTGACTATAGGAAGGCTTGAGCATTATATCTTAGTATATCTTTGAAAAACCTTGAGGAGAGGTGTAGTGAGGCTAATGGGTTTCAAGACACCTAATAAAACATGATTACCACTATAAAATTAGTATGGATGATTCTCAAACATATGAAAAGTGTCAAGGAGAAGGGTAGAACATAATTCAAGGTGACTTTGATGATCAATAATTCCACTTGTCACTTATAAACAAGAAATAAAGTAGTTTCATGAAGAAGTTTGATGAGTCATCTTTGGAGTTGAAGAGTCTATTCTACACGTTTTCTATAGAGTCTCATTTCCAATAAGCCAAAACATGCCAAGAAAATGGATAAAAATAATCTTAGACTCTCCCCTTTAACTATAAATGGCTTAGATGAATTAACACTTCTCATTGGAGTTACTTTTATGCCTCTTTATCTCTCTCACTCTCTCCTATATGTATAGATTTAAATGGCTTGTAATTGATCCTTTTGTTGAGTATGGTGAATCCCTTATCAACTAAACACTTGTACTATGCCTTTGAGTGATTGATTAATCTGATTCTTACCTTCTCAAAATGTTGCAACTAATGTACTTGAGTGATTTTTGATGAATTCTAGTAGTAGTGATTTCACTCTCTCTCATTTTTACTCACCTACATATTTACAAATGGATTGTCTTCTTGTAGGTGAAACAATGATTATAGATGTATTTTCATAGTTTATAAGTGATTTAAATAATTAGTTCATTTATTATACCTCTTTATTAGCCCTAATATTCAATGGATTATTTATGACCTCCATCTTAAAACACTCATGCTTGAAGGTCCTTGTTGAGTATTGTGATCATATTCATGCCTAATTCATGTTCTTGGTGGAGGATGGTAAAGTGAAGTGTGTTAGTTTTGTGAATCACCTCCCTATATTAGTTTACTTTTAGTTATCTTACCATTTTTATATGTAATCAATAGGCCTAGTATTATCTTATGGTGATATCATCAAGGGAGCTATCCCTATATAGATATTCACCTCACTGATTAGGCCACCCATAACTTAGAGGCATCTCCATGACATTATTTAAGTGAGAAGGCTTGAACAACCTCATCAAGGGTGAAATTTTTGATGATAAAATTTATGGTATGCTTGGTGTGACTAGAGACTTCATCATTTGAAGAGTGATTAGTTTTTTCTTCAATGGATCAGCCTTTGGAGGCATGAACATAAACACCAATGGTGAATCCAAGTACAATCAATTAGTTTTAGTAGCCCAAGTATTCTTATAATAAAGTAATATTTGTATTTTGTCTTTCTCATGATGTTTTATGGTTGAATTTTGAGTATATTTATGTTTTACCCAAGTTGGATAATTGTATCAGTAGCATATTGATCCTTATCAATAGCCTAATAAACTATGTCATTTTTATGTTGATCCACACGAGCCCTATAATGAGCTTAATTACCTTTCATATGACCCTAGTTATCAATGTGACCATCCCTGATGTCAAGAGAACTATCCTTTCTCCTTTCCTCATCAACCTTGCCAAGCTTGTCATCCATCATATCAGTCGTATCAAGCTTTCTATCAATAGGAGTTAAGGCCAAAGGAAGAGTGTATATCTAGGCAAATTCAAGATAATAAAGAAAAACATTTTTTTATGCACAAGAAGATGTATAAGAATGAAATTATAATGAGAAAGGTATATGGACGTGTAAAATTTGGTTGATTTATCCCTAGTCACCTCATGAAAAAGCTAAGGGATTCATTATAGTTTGCAAGGAATGAGTGGGTATCTTTTGAGAGGTAAAACCATAATGTCTTAACCAATGAAAGGTTGTAAATAATATATTT
>JARHVA010009507.1:277500-305476 GCA_037957365.1 Torreya grandis | reverse complement strand
CATTTTAGTTTTATTGAACCTTATAATGAAATATTATAGTTTCCACCTATCTGAGATGAAATATAATTCTCTTCAAGTGAACTCTATCTTCTCTTAAACCTTGAAACCAACTTGCGCATCTTACAACATGTAGATGGTCATTAGGGTAGTCTGGGTACACTTTTTGGGTTTTGAGACTTCAATAGAAACCAATGAATAGATTAAAGAATTTTTATTAGTATAATGTTTTATAACTCTTATTTGACACTCTTAAGATATAATTATTTCATAGACATACAATCTCTTTGTTACACCTCTATAAGCCTACTTGTAGGTGACTTATTTGGTGAATTTTGACTGTGTCTTGTGCTTTACGGACCCTATGAGATTATTTATGGTATAAAAACTACAAATAGTATATTTTAATGTTTTTAAAGATATACTTAATTTCATATCAATCCCTTTGACCTTCTAATCTAGACACCCTTTTGGAACACACATTCAATTGATGGAGTTTGTATGGGGAGGTGTAGGTGTTGAATAGGAGAAGAGTTTGACATGAGGTCTTAAACTTAGTCTATCTACCAAATAATGGAATTATAAAAGTATTAAAACATAATGGGAAATCTCTCTCACCACTCTACATGTTTTATGGCCTTTTCATAGTGTTTACAAACCTATGCTCTCTTCTTCAAATTCAAGCTTGTGTAGAAGCAATAGGCTTATAGACTCTATCATAAACTGATCCTCATTAGTTATCAAGTGCCCTAGTATCTTAAATGATTTTCTAAATCCTTAAAACATGAATCAGTTACAATCCTTTCATGTTCAATTCTACAAATTAGACATTGACACCTTTCATTGGGTTTCTTCATTCACTTTACAAACTAAATATAGATAACTCAAGGCTTTGGGAGTCTTTGCATAAAATTCAGATCTCTTCATCATAATTGGTAATTTAAAGGTGGTAGTGATATTTATTAAATTTATAATTAGTTTTTATAATTATATATTCACTTTAACATTATCAAAACACCTTCAACATGGCTAGTCCCATGAGTATTCACCTTTATGTTTGTAGTGAGTAAAATGGGCTTGTTTAAACCATATTGGAGAGTGCCTCATGTGAGGTATATTTTGACTTCATATAAATAATTATATCAATATTAATTATTTATTTTTGAGATCAAAACCTTCAAATCACCCAAAAAATTTAGAAACAAAGCCTTTCAACTATTTTTACATAGGTAACTCTATATACACAATCTTCAAGCTAGGAGCAAAATGAAACTTAGAGAGTAGTACATCTAGTATTAAAGTGATTGGATAATATTAAATTATATTAAAATATGGATAACATTTTTAATCAATACTTTAATACATATTCAACCTGTATAAAACCCTATAATAATGGAGAATATTTACATCCACTTGTACACTATGCAAAAGAATCACTCTTGTTTAACTAGTGTATATATGGTCTAGGTGGTGATGGATAATGATGTAGGAAGGTTGTGTATACCTATTAAGAACCTAGTTAATTTTCCCATTTACTCCATGAATTCACAACTCTAACTATGCCACCCAAAAACTGAGATAGTGGGGGTTTGAGCCTCCAAAAAGTAGTCTAGCTCCTTAGCGATTGTTCATAAATATAAGGAGCCAAATCCAACTAATAATTAAAAAAAATGGAATACCATATGGGTTCATAAATTTGGCCAAAATATTAGACCCCAATTCCACCTATATGACCTATGCCATGCATATTAAAATAGCCTTCATGAGCCTATGAAGGGAGTGATGAAGGAGAGATAGAGTTTAGTGCATCTATTGAGCCTGAAAACTGATCCAAGACTATAATATGACCTATATAAGATTAAAAGATCATTATAAACCATTTTAAACCAAAAATTTATCTTTCAAGGCTGTAAAAGTGTCTTGAATTGCTTCTTTGGAGCCTAAATTGAGGTAACTAACTAGTTCTAACATACAATTGATTCTCTAAGTTCCATCTAACATCATACACATTAGGAAACTTATTTTAATTTTTTTACTTTCCAAAATTATGTAAAAACCCTCATATTAATACCAAAAGGTGGCCAAAATGATAGTTTTGTACATAAGAACCAAATAAAAGGTTAATGCATGACATTATGACCTTAATAAAATATTAATAACCTTATATATTGACTCTAAACCATATCAATCCTTTGACCATATTTTAAAACATAAATATATCATAAATCACCCCTGGGATTAGACAAGTACACATGAGACTAAACCTTGGACCAAGCTAATAAATGACTAATGTGACCATATAAAGATTATTTAAGACCATTTAAGACCATGGCAAGACCACATACAAGTTTTGATAATCCCATAAAAAGTTTCAAATTAGAGGGATTGAACAATTTGGAATTAGGGGTAGAAATTGGTCAAAAATTCCATTTTAAACTCAAACACTTAAGCTCTTCTTGATCTCCAAATGGCAAAGAGCACATGTGATTGACTTGGTGAGGTTATCAAAGATTTCAATGTAGTAATTGAGCTTATGGATTGGATTCATCCTCCCAATGTGGCATAGAATGGAGTAGTTAAATATTTTATTTTTGCATATATTAATTAAATATCCTTTACAAGAGTGTATTTGATTGTGGATAATAACATCTCTCCATACTAATCCTTTTTAGATATGCTCATCTTCTCCATTTCGATAAGTTTGTTGAATGCATAATGAGAACATGAAACTTAATGATATTTCATTATTTTAAAATATAATTAGTATAAATATGATTTTTACATCATCACCATGGTGGAACAGACATTTAAACAAATATTTAGCTCCAAACTCCACATACAACTTCAAAAAATGCTTTATTATGCTCTCTAAGCCTCAAGAACCCTTGATTAGGATTTGGGGGTCTAAAATTCTTTATAGGTATAAAAATATTATAATAATATTCTAATTTTATAGGTATACATGAATCATACTTTTAAATTTTTTAAAATCTCAAAAAAAATTCACCAAACTCTCAAACAAAAATTCATAAAATGTGCCTGCTTGCTGCCTGTAAGGTCACTTGGAGATGTTTTTCAATGATATGAGCCTATTTTTAATTTTTTTCATTGTATAATCATGGATTAATACATTTAAATAAATTAAACACCATCTCATATTATTATATTCCCTTTTAAATATGTGAAACACTCATTTCTAACTCCATTTATGAGGAAATCAGTCAAAAACCTTGATTTCCTTCATCGTGCAGACCTATGTTTAGCCTTTTTATATCTCATAAGATATAATAAATATATTAAACCACTTTTAAAAATTTAAATACATCAAAAAATACCTCCATTTTAAATTTAAATATATTTTACTTAGTAAAATCTAAAATATACACTTTAGTGCTTTTTAGCTTGCACTTTCTCATTTTTGAATAGTTACAGGTCTAATTTTTGGTATTTTATTTAGTTTTATGATTCATAAATATATATTTATTTTTTAAATATAACATATAATATACCTTATAACCATTCTAACCATTATATATGCTCAAACAATCACTTAAACCTCTTAAAAAATTCATTTTCTGACTATCTCTCTTGCATGCTTGAAACCCTACAACTTGTACCTTTACCTTTATCCATTATTTGAATTAAAAAATTTATTTGGTAATTTTTATTAAGGTTATTTATTCCCATAATATCTCATAAAAAATTTCATTTTCAACAAATAACTCAAAAATGCAATCACATTGCATAAAACTGAGTTATTGGGGGTTTAGAGCACATTTTATTCTTAATGATGATTCATAAATTTAAGCCCTTGTAACCTAAAAATAGTGCATAAAATATTTATTTTATATGGAAAAATATATTTCCATAATATAATTATAACCAAATCTTCTTCTCCTTCATGAACCGAACATTTGAAAATTGCCCTCACTAGCTTGCAACTAGCTCGCTAGAGGAATAAAAGAAACTTATGTCCAAATTTAGACTTGTGAGATGTTCCTGAGTATGGTTTTGGATTGATTAATATTTTATTATTTTTTTAAATCTTATATAATTTTTAATCCATGAATAGATTCTTATTGAAGACTTACACATAAATAACCTTGACCAATGGTGGCAAAATTTGTCAATAGTAATTTGTGTGAATTTGTTTACCAATTAATTTTAATAAAATTTTAATATGATAATGAAATATTTAAATATAATTATACCTCATTTTAATATTAATTTTTTAATAAAAATCCTACTTATTTGATTTGAAAATTGAAAAGACACAGAAAATGACTAAGTAAAAATCAATGCAAAAACTGGTTTTGATTACTGCATATTTTCATGTGAAAAAATAATTTATGTGAACTTGTTTACCATTTAATTTTAATAAAAATTAATATTATCATTAAATTTTTAAATATATACCTTATTTTATTATGCACAAATAGGTTTAATAATTTCCCTATGGTTAGATTTGAAAATTAGAAGGATGCAAAAAATTACCAAGTAAAAATCAACGTAAAAGATAGTTTTGATTGTTGTGCATTTTTAGAAGGGAATGTTTTTTTTGTGATTTTTTTTACCATGTAATTATAATAAAATTTTAATATTATGATGAAATATCACAATATAGTTGGATCTTAGTTAACTATGTAAAAACAAGTTTGAAAAGTGCTTACTAGTAAAAAATGAAAATTGCATTGTGCACCTAAAACACTTAAAAAAAGATTTCAAAAATAGAAATATATTTAAAAGGTAAAAGGTAAAATGATTTATCAACATGAAATTAGATCATGTTATACAAGCATAAAAAATATGAATATTTTTTGAATAGGGTGCACTTAGGAAGGAAATGTATGTAAGGTTATTATTAATAGTGGATGTTATGAAAAGATGGTTTCTAAAAACCTTGTAGAGAAACTAGATCTAAATTTTGAGAACCATCCATATCCTTACCATATTTTCAGTTTAAATAAGGAAATTAAGTTTCTATTGATGATAGATGTTTAATATAATTTTCCATATGAAATATATATCTAGATGAAATATTGTGTGATGTTATCCCAATGGATGTATGTCATGTGATGTTGGGAAGGCCATGAAAAAATGAAAGGAAAGCATTAAATGATGGAGAAAATAAAAAAATACAATTTTTAAGGATGATTCAATGATAGTTATATTATCTCTTAATGAAGAAGGTAATGTAGAAAACATGTTTTTCATGAAATAATTTATCAATGAGATGAAGATGACATGATTATATTATGCATTAATTGTAAACAACTAAGAATCAAATGATGTACAAATACCAAAAAAGGTAAAAAAGGTGTTGGAAAAACATTTTGATGTTATATTGAATGATTTTATATATGGTTTACCACCAAACAGAGATATCCAACAACATATTTAATTCTTCATAGGATCAACTCTACCTAATCAAGACATATATAAGATGAGTCCAAAATAACATGCAAAGTTGAATAAGCATGTAAATTATTTGGTGATAAAGGGTGTTGTGAGGTATTTAATGATTCCATGTAGAAATTATATATTGATAACTCCAAATAAGGAATTCAACATGCAGGGTGTGTGTGGATATATGAGCAATCAATAGGATTACCATTAAATACATATTTCTTATGTCCACTTAGATGAAATGATGCTTGTATTTTTAGGAGCTACAGAACTTATAAATTGTACCTATGAAATAATTAATATCAAATTAATATTTTATAATTAAATGAATTAAGGATAACATTAAAGATAAATTAGGGTATATATGAGTGGATGGTGATGTTATTTGGATTTTCCAATGCACCCATAAAATATATGAGGATATTGAACACCTTGTTTTAAGATTATAGTCATAATTTTGTAATAGTGTATTTTTATGTTCAATAAGAGTAAATAATAACACTTAGGAAATTTGAAAATGATACTAATAAAAAATAAATAAGGGGAAAATTATGCAAAAGATTTTTGTAATTTTGGGATTTGAAATTTTATAATATGGTGTAAGATTGGATGAAGGTAAGATAAATGTGATTCTTGAGTGGCCTACTCTAATAAGTATATCAAAGGTAAGAAGTTTCCATGGGTTATATAACTTTTAAATAAATTTCATTAATACTTTTATTAATATTTTTACACAAATAATAGATTGCAAAAGGGGAAAATAATTTGTGTCAACAAGAGTAATAACATAAAGCTTCAAATTACTCAAGAAGAAGGTGACAAAATCCCCACTTATACAATTTTTAGATTTTAAAAAGGTGTTTAAGGTCAAATTCAATGCTTTGCATGTGGGTGTTGGTAAAGTATCAAGTTAGGAAGGAAGGAAAATATCATATTATAGTGATATTTTGAATGAGATTAATGCAGACACCTGAATAAGGTTTAAAACACATAAAAACATTAGTTTTGATATACCTTTGACATAAATGACTTCTTTCGAACACATTTTAATCTTATTCACATTGTCCCTTATTATCCTAAATATATATGGATTTCACCAACCTAAATTGATAGCATTAATATATAGGATCTCCCTATTGTTTGGAAGAATACTCTATAATTCTAAGTAGACTTTATTCCTGATCTTATCTCTCTCTAGCCATTGAAACAATAATCAAGTGTATGAGATTACCATTAGTGTCTAACTCTACTCGAAGAATCTAGGAGATTTTATCTAGTATTTTAAAATTCAAATCTCTTCCTTAGTTCATCTTAATCATGTTTCACATGTTGGTTATAGGGTAGAATTCCAAAGCGTCATCTATAAAATTAGACAATACGTAAGTCTTATTTATGTGGAAATTACATTGAAAACCACTTGCACATTAAGATATCTATTTTCACATCTTTAAGACATTATCCAAAATATGCAAATCCAAAAACCCTAAAAAGAGTTCAATCCATAATCCATGTATAAATACAAAACACAAAGTTAAAATTTGCATGTTTTTAAGTGTTGAAAGTCAAAGCATTGCATTACATTGTAATGGATCATTATTGAGGGCACATACGTAGGCAGGATAAATATGTGTAGTTTGATTCCTATTCAAAGTATTTCAATATAGGGAGAATGTTTCCACTCAATAGGAAGTATTTGGGGATTTTCAATCTAAATTTTACCCCTTATTTCAGGGCAAGGTAGTGTCAAAAGTAAAACTAGGATTTTAAGGAAACTGAAGAAAAAATAGGATTTTCACACAAGAATAAGGTAAATAAATCACACAAAGGTACATAATAGGTACGTGTGACAATATTTGGTACAATAGAATAAAAAACATACACACTTATGGAAGATAGTGAACAATATTTTTTTCATAGGTTTTTGGTATTTATTGTTAACATTATGGTAGATTTTGATAGTTTATTTCCTAAGTTGAGTATTCACATAACTATTACAAATCATTTAAGGTGACTATACATAATAAATGAGTAATACAAAATAGAATATAAACTAACTTATTTATCTTTGGTTATTTCTATATTTATAAAGTAAAATCAATCTCTATTTAGAAATTCATATTTGTATAGTTTATGTTATATCTTATGCAATCTTAATTTTAATAGTTTTGGCATATTTAGATCACATAAATCCAAAATAAGATAAAATATTGTGGTGTGTCTCTCAAATAACACTTCTTAGTCACTAATAATATTTGAGGCATTTTCACCTCTCAACTCATGTTTTTAAGAGTGGCACTTCTTTGAGGCATAGTCACCCCATGGCATTCTGTAATTGAGTTCAACAAAAGGCAATTTGGTTTGTGTAACCACTATTGAATCCTTGAAATTTCAAATTAAAATATTTCAATGATATATATATATATATATATATATATATATATATATATATATATATATATATATATAAGCATGAGTGGACATCAATTTATTAATGTTTATTTCCAAGTTTTTCATGGAACAAGCTAGATATTTTCAGTATACCTATCAAAATAAAGTTTTATTAGGCACAAATACTAAGTTTATTTATTTTATCATTTTGATCTAGTTTTTTAAATACTAGACTTAAAGGTGTAAATTTTTAGACACCTAGATTTTGTATTAGATACTTGGTAATATTAATTTTGAGTTATCTTTAGCATACATAACTTGTGTGCACACATTTGACTCTTTCTCACATCTTCCTCTATTTGTGACTTGGCTGACCTAATTTTGTGTCATTTATACTCAATATATCATAAATATCTACCATAATGATCTATAATCCTAAGAAAAATTACTTCATACTCCATATGAATTTTTATACCTCTATAAACTTTAATTAATAATTAAACAATTGCGATTACCATAATGTCTGCTTTTATTTACAACATATATGAGATTAAAATAGATACATTAGGTTTCAAAAATATTCCCTGGGTTGGCCTATATATATATCACATGACTTTTATGAGGGAAAGTACAAACTTGTATAAAAACACATCAATATTTAATCCATTCATAACTAGAACATATGCACACACACACGCACACACACACAAATATAGCATTAATCTAAAAAATATTGAAAAATAAATTTTCACACCCTTGAGGAATTATCTAATATAATTCAAATATAAAAGCATGTCAAAATAATAGTCTAAAATCCAAGTTTGAATATAAAGTTGCATGTTTTTCAAGTGTTTAAATCCAAGGCATTGCATTTCATTCTATTAGAGCATGATTGTGCACACACACACATATGTGGGATAAATACATGTTGTTTGATCCCTATTTTGATTATTGAGATGTGAGAGATATTGAGTCACTCATCGAGGAGTGAGTTGTGGTTGTCTAACCTATATTTTACCTCATTATTTAAATTAAATAAACTATTGAAAGTGGAGATAGGGTTTTAAGGTAAGGAAAGAAAAAATTATAATTTGCATAGAGGAATACTATAAAATGATCACAACAATTTTATGGTAAAATGGATTGATTACAAATTAATAGGGATAATTTCAGCACATAGTGGGATAATAGTGGTAGTCGTAGGTATCTATAATTTACTAATACCATTTTGGTATATTTTGATAGTATTTTTTATTTGATAATTTATAGATCTATTAATAATAATTTCAAGCATCATTACACATGAAATGATGAACACACAACAAACTATAATTGAATTGCCTTATATCTTGGTCATTTCTATATTTTGTAAGCATAATCAACCTATATTTAGAATGTAATGAAATTACTTAGATGATTCATAAAAATAAAATTATATATCACAAAATTAAGATCAAAATAAATAGATCCACAATAATAATTGATGAAAGATCATAATACTTGAATATTATGACCGAGCCACTTTGAGGGGGAAACCTCAAAAACACTACAATAAAAACATAATTCATAATATCATGATAAAATACTAACCACTACCTCTTATATATACTCTACTTAGCCAAGGTTATTATATAGGCTAACCATACGAAGAACATAGAAAAATGTAATAAGATAATATGAAGGTGTGTAAGCTAGAAGACAACCACACATATCTCTGGAAATATTATAGGTTAAGGTCAGAACATGCCCATCCACTTAAAAGTAATGTTTTTGTCAATGTTGAATCAAACTAGGATGTTGTTTCAGTAATTATCCATCCTCCCATGTTGCATCCTCAGAATGTAGGTTCTTCCATTTGATCAAATACTTATTAATGGCTCTAGTTCATAGTTTCTTAGTGTGCGTGTGAAGAATTTATTTGGGCTCTAGAATGACTCAGCCTTATTCATCTAATTCAAGCAACTCATTCTAAGTGGGAAATATATGTGCAATTACCTTCTTTAGTCAAGATACATGGAATAATGGATGTATGAAAGTGGATGGAGGTAATTATAGCTTATAAACCACACTACCAATTTTATACAAGATCAAATAATAGACATAATACTTAGGTGATATCTTGTTATCCTTTTTGTGTTGCTTCAGAGACATTTGATTATATGGCTACAAATTCAAAAATACCCAATCACCTATGTCAAAATGCCACTCACTATGGTTTTGATCTACTTGTTACTTAATTCTATTTTGTGTCATTGCTAAAATCTCTTGTAAAATTACTAGCACCTCCTATTGATGGTAAATGTGTTCCTCAATAGATCAAACCTTAGGATTCATTGTCAAAGCTAAAATAATGGATAAGGGTGATACATATATAATTACATAAAAGGTGGAATCTTGGAATAAGTGTAAAATTAAGTGTTATACCAACATTCAACAAGTGGAAGCCATTTAATCCATTTGTTCTATTTTTTAGAAAGAAGACAATGAAGATACCCTTCTAGACATTTGTTGACTACCTTTGTTTGTCCATAAAATTGAGGATGATAGGATGAGATATGATATAATTGGGTGCTTGAACATGCAAATAATTTAGTCAAAAAATTACTAGTAAATATGGGATCTTGGTCACTTATAATGATCTTTGGAGTACGATGCAATTTCTAAACTGTATTAAAAAAGCTGAAGCTACTATACTAGTAACAATGTTTGTGAGAAGGATAAAAAATGAGCACACTTGGTGAGTTATCCAAAACTACCATGATAATATTTTTACCCTCAGACTATGGTAAACACGTAATGAAATCCATGGAAACCCCCTCCAAATATTTGTTAGGGATGGATAAAGGCAACAAAAGACCTAGGGTATTAATGGTTTCAACTTTATTTTAATGGCATACCATATATTTAACCTCATATTTTTGGACATCCCCATTGATTACTTCCAAACATAAATCCTTCTTGGTTTTATTATATGTTTTGAAAAATCTAGAGTGACCTCCAAGTGGAGAGGCATGAAGTTCTTAAATAATTTTGAGGAGAGAATACTTACAAAGGTATAATCTATCTTTATACCATAATGTGTTCCCATTACATGTAAATTTTTTAGATTTTTTATAACCCTAGTAAATATTTTGAATCAAATCCTTGGTATCACTATCATTCTCCCATTTAATTCTTTCTTCCTCTAGCCAATTTACCTACCACATGGTCATGGTACATAACATTACCTCAACTGATTCATCACATCAAGAGAGGGCATATTTACCACATTTTATTTTCTTTTCTTATAAACTATTTAAAAATAATATCCTAACATTTTAGTTACCTATTTTATTGTTCTTTAGATGAAAATAATTACTCCAATTTTTTTTTGAGGATATCATGATCAGTATTTACTTGAAAGTGACAACCCATTAGATAAGGTATCCATTGTTTCACTACATGCAAAATAGCCATCATATCTTTCTCATAGATTTGTTTGGGCTTATTTTTTCCCTTAATTTGGTGACTTTAAAATTTTATTTTTTGACCTTTTTGCATGAGTATAAACCACATGCCATATCCTGATATGTCACATTCCACAATAATTTTTTTTGAAAAATTAGGAGTAGTTAAAACTAGAGTTATGCACATAGTCATTTTCAACTATTCAAATGCCTTGGGAGATACAATTTTTCCATTGGAAGGATTATTTATTCAAAAAGTAGGTGACTTAGGTTGTAATTTTACCATAATTTTTGACAAACATGTGATAGTAAGCAATTAGCCCCCAAAATCCTTAAAGGTTCTTTACAGTCTTCAGAACCTACCACACCATCATCACTTGGATTTTTTTAGGATCAAATTTCACTCCATGTGAAATAATATGACCCAATTACTCCACATCATAGACACCAAAATCACATTTGGAAGGTTTGACATAACATTATTATTGTTACAAAATTGAAAGTACATATTTCACATGCTTCAAATGGTCTTCCCATGTTTGTTGTAGATGATGATATCATCAGAAAACACTAATACTAAGTTAACCTTTTATTTTTTTACACACATAAATCCTATGTTTGGTTAAGGGGATGAGTTTCCTAAATTAGTTAAATAAATATGCAATAATTAAGTATTGATTTGTTATGACCTTTAACTTTGTTTGAATTTTTAATAATATTAATAAATAGGGACAAATATAAACTTAACTAAAAACTAACTATCACGAATGATTTGGGTTCTAAAATTTGAGATCATGACAATAGTCTATGTCACCAACAAGATTCTATTATTCATCTACTCACTAGATAGTAGTGTCTAATTTTGATATTAGAACCATCTATTTGTATTGTCATCAATGTGGTGCTAATGTCAAATTTATGAGATTGTTCCTATTTTTACAGAGCACTTACACCTATGTTTATGTGTCTCATTCCTACATGATCGAAACCTATAACTCTATGTTGTACCTAAAAAACCTGATTTGATGTGCAAACCCTAATCTCCTTATAAATATGTCATAATAAATAATTTTGTGTGTGTTAATAGGATAGACTGGACATCCTCAACACCCCACTATGTAGAGAGTTGCCTACATATCGATACTCTGAAGAGGGATCAAGCTTGATGTAGTTCTCCCACCTAGTGTTTAATGTATGTGCAAATGAATGCTAGATTGAGAGTGGCCTTGGATGCCTTGAATGTGATTGAAAATTTAAATTCTTTAAAAATGGGCTTATGATTGTTGTAGATGTTAGTATGCAGAAATTATGGCATAATAGGGATCAAATACTTTGATTTTACACAAGTTTATCTTTGGTTTAAATTTTGCACCTATTTTCCATGTAGTGAATAAAGGTGGATTATAATTATATTTATATGGTTAAGAAAATGATCTTAGGCTAGCCTTGAGAGGGGCACATGTTATAAAAATTATCCATTGGGAAGAGTTGGGGCTAAGGACAATAGTGCCTATTTGGGAACACTAGTGCCATATGGTTTTAGTGTCCCAAATGTGGTTCTAATGTCATTTTGGTAGACTACTAAGAAATTTTGATTGAGATCTAAGATGATAGTTCTAGGATTGTGTCTTGACTGGATATAGGTGATTGTGGTCTATTAAATGATTGGAAATGTAATTCTAATGCTCAAGGATAGGTCTATGGCTAGTTTAGGGATAGGTTAAGTCATGTGACACTCTTATCATCTAATTACCACTTTTAGGTGATTAAATTTGCCTCCCCATTTATGTTAGTAATGCAACAAATCAAAATGACTAGTATAAGGGAAAAAGAAGCATACCTAGATTTACCTTAAAAGTGAAGCCTATGTAGCTAAGTTTGAGTATGTGTATCTGGGTCTCCATATGTGAAACATGATCCAAAGCAATTTCCTACAATGAAATATTAAAAAATCATTCCCTACTTAAGATATATTCAATAGAAAAAGACTATTCTAAAATGAAATAACTGAGTAAAGTTAAGTAAAGAGAGAGGAAAGGAATAGATACACCTCATTGGGTATGTGAACCAATGCATAAACCTGGTGACAACCTATGTGTGTAAATGTGCATAGTGATCATATCATTTAATAATTTGAACTAATTCAATGTCTTTCTTAATCCTCATATGTGTGGCTCAAGAACTCAATCCAATTTTGAATCCATCATTGCCCACTCCTACTTGATAGATCCTAATGTCTGTGAATAGTTTTGATAAGATTATAAGTGTGTTGAACCCTCTCATGTTGGTTGATCAAGAAATCATGTAGGCCATGTCTCCATCATTACCCCTATGTGAGTGGACATTGATTTATTAATGTTTCTTTCCAAGTTTTTCATGGAACAAGCTAGATATTTTGGGTATACCTAGCAATATAAAGTTTTATTAGGCATAAATACCAAATTTATTTATTATATCATTTTAATATTTTTTTTAAAATACTAAACATAAAGGGGGAAATTTTTAGACACCTAAATTTGGTATTATATACTTAATAACATTAGTTTTGAGTTATCTTTGGCATAACATAACTTGTATGCACACATTTTACTCTTGCTCATATCTTCCTCTATCTGTTTATCTATCTAGTGACTTGGCCAAATTATTTTATGTCATTTATACTCAATATATCCTAAGTATCTACCATAATGATCTTTAATCCTAAGAAAAATTACTTCATAATCTATATGAATGTTATTTCCTCTATAAACTTCAATAAACAATCAAATAATTGTGATTACCATAATGTCTACTTTTATTTACAACATATATGAGATTCAAATAGATACATTAGGATTCAAAAATATTCCTTGGGTTGGTATATATACATTTCACATGAATTTTATGGGGGAAAGTATAAACTTGTATATAAAAACACAAATATTAAATCCATTCATATTTAGCACATATGCGAGCACACACGCACACGCACGCGCACCCACACACACACACACACACACACACACACACACACAAATATAAAATTAATCTAAAAAATATTAACAAATAAAATTTCACACACTTGAATAATTATCTAATGTAATAAAAATATAAAAAGATGTCAAAATAATAGTCTTAAAGCCAAGTTTTAATATAAAGTTACAGGTTTTTCAGGTTTTTATATCCAAGGAATTGCATTTAATTCTATTATAACATGATTGAGCACACACATATAGGTGGAAGAAATACATGTTTGATCCCTATTTGGATTATTGAGATGTGGGAGATTTTGAGTCACTCATTGAGGAGTGAGTTGTGGTTGTATAACCCATATTTTATCTCATTATTTAAAGTCAATAAAGTGTTGAAAGTGGAGATAGGGTTTTAAGGTAAGGAGAGACAAAATTAGAATCTACATAGAGGAATACTATTAAATGATCACAAAACTTTTGTGGTAGGATGGCTTGATTAAAAATCAATAAGGATAATTTTAGCACATAGTGGATAGAAGTGGTAGTCATAGGTATTTTTAATTTTCCAATTCCATTTTGGTATATTTTGATAGTATTTTTCTTGATTTGATAATTTACAGAGCCATTAATAAGCATTTCAAGCATCATTACACATGAAATGATGAACACACAAAAAAATAACATTGAAGTGCCTAATATCTTGGTCATTTCTATATTTTGTAAGTATAAGCAATATATATTTAGAATGTAATAAAATTACTTAGATGATTCATAAAAATAAAATTATATATCACAAAATTAAGAGCAAGATAAATAGATCCACAATAGTAATTGATGAAAGAGTAGAATACTTGAATATTATGATGGAGCCACTTTGAGGGGGAAACCTCCACAATAATTAAATAAGAACATAATTATCAATATCATGATAAAATACTAACCACTAAATCTTATATATAATCTACTTAACCAAAGTTATTTTACTATTTGACCATACTAAGAACATATAAAAATGCAATAAGATAATATGAAGGTGTGTAAGATAGAAGTCAGCCACACATATCTCTAGATGTACTATAGGTTAAGGGCATAACATGATCTAATTCAAAATAATGTTGTCCTTAACATAGAATAAAACTAGGATGTTATTTCATGAATGCTTCATCCTCTCATGTTGCATATTCAAAATGTAGGTTCTTCCATTTGATCAAATACTCCTTAGTGGCTTTGGTCCATAGTTGCTTAGTACATGTGTGAAGGATCTCTTTAGGATCCAAAATGACTCAACCTTCTTCATATAATTTAGGTAACTTAGTATAAGAGGAAACTCTATGTCTAATTACCTTATTTAGGAAACATACAAGGAATACCAAATTTATGCAAGTGGATGGAGGTAATTCCATTTTGTTAGCCACATTACCAATTTTATGCAAGATTTGATAAAGGATATAACACCTAGGTGATATCTTTTTATCCTTTTTTTGTTTCTTCATAGATATTTTATTATATGGATAAAAATTCAAAAATACCTAGTCACCTATGTCAAAATGTTGCTCACTACATTGTTGATCTACTTGTTACTTCATTCTATTTTGTGCCATTACCAAATTCTCTTATAAAATGACTAACACCTCCTATTGATGGTGAATGTGTTCCTCAGTAGCTAATAACTTAAGATGTACTATCAAATCCAAAGTAATGGATTGGAGGTGATACCCATATAATGACACAAAAGGATACATCTTGGAAGAAGTGTGAAAACAAGTGTTATACCATCGTTCAGCAAGTGGAAGCTAATGAACCCATCTGTCCTTTTTTTTGAAAGAAAACAATGAAGATACCCTTCTAGACATTTGTTTATTACATCGATTTGTCTATAAAATTAAGGATTATAGGATGATTTATTAGCCAATTGGGTGCCTAAACATTCAAATAATTCAATCCAAAAATTACTAGTAAATATGGGATCTTGGTCACTTATAATGTTCTTTGGATTACCATGCAATTTTTGAACTATATTGAAAAAGCTAAAGCAACTATACTGGAAAAAAATGTTTGTGATAAGGAACCAAAATTATCATACTTGGTGAGTTGATCCATAAATACCATGATAACATTTTTACCCTCAGACTGTGATAACCTCGTAATGAAATCCATATAAACTGCCTCTAAATATTGGTTAGGAATGGATAAATGTTGCAAAAGACTTGGGGTATTAATGATTTCAACTCCATTTTAATGACATACCATGTATTTAGCCACATATTTTTATACATACCCTTAATTACTTCCCAAAACTAATCCTTCCTGATTTTATGATATGTTTTGAAAAATCTAGATTAACCTCCAAGTGGAGAAGCATGAAGTTCTTGAAGAATTTTATGTTTGAGGAGAGAATGCTTACAGAGGTATAATCTATATTTATAACAGAATGTATTCTCCTTCCATGTAGGTTTTTTATATTAATTTAAAACATAATAAATATTTTGAATCAAATCCTTGGTAGCACTATCATTCTCCCATTCAGATCTTGCTTCCTCTAGTCAATCTATTTGCCACATGGTCATGGTCCATAACAATGCCTCAACTAATTCATCACATTAGGAGAGGGCATATTCACCACATTATATTTTCATTTCTTATACACTATTTAAAAATAATATCCTAAAATTTTATTCACCTATTTATATTTTTATTTAGATAACAATCATTGCTCCAAAAAATATTTGAGGCTATTATGATTAGTCTTTACTTGAAAGTGATGAGCCATTAGATAAGGTATCCATTATTTCACTACATGAAAAATAGCCATCATCTCTTTCACATAGATTGGTTTGGGACTATTTTCCATTAATTTAGTGACTTTCAAATTCCAGTGGTCTACTTTATTACATGAATACAACCCACATTCCACATTCTGATGCGTCACACTCCACAACAAACATTTTTGAAAAATTAGGAGTAGTTAAAACTAGAGTGGTGCACATAGTAATTTTAAATAGTTCAAATGCCTTGGTAGCTAAAATATGTCCATTGAAAGGAGTATTTATTTAAAAAAGAGGTGACTTAGGCTATAATACTACCATAATTTTTGACATACCTATGACAGTAACTATTTATCCCCTGAAATCCTTGAAGGTTATTCAGGGTCTTGAGTTCCTAACACTCCATAATCACTTGGATTTTTTTAGGATCAAATTTCACTCCATTTGAAATAATATGACCCAATTACTACACCTCTTAGTCATGAAAATCACATTTAGAGGTTTGGCATAACATCGATGTTGTTTCAAAATTTAAAGTACCTATTTCACATGCTTCAAATGGTATTCCCATATTTTGTTATAAATGAGGATACCATCAAAAAACACTAATAATAATTTAACCTTTTAGGTTTTTACAAATTTAATTCCCATGCTTGGTTAAGGGGATGAGTTACCTAAATTAGTTAAATAAATATGTAATAATTTGTTATGACCTTCAACTTTTTTTGAATTTATAATAATAACAATAAATAGGGATAAATAGAGACTTAACTAAAAACTTACTATCATGAATGATCTAGGTTATGGAAGTTGAGATTTGGATAATAGTTTGTCATCAACATGATTCTATTATTCATCTAGTCACTAGATAGTAATGTCCAATTTGGATAGTAGCACCATCTATGTGTAGTGTCCTCAATGTGATGCTAATGTCCCTTTTATGAGACTGCTCATATTTTTGGGGAGCACCTTCACCTATGTTTATGTGTCTTCTTTTTGCATGTTCAAAGCATGTAACTCTATGTTATAACTAGAAAACATGATTTGATGTGAAAACCATAATCTCCTTATAAGAATGAGATAAGAAATAATTTTGTGTGTTATTAGATGGACTAGACATCATCAACACCCCATTGTGTAGAGAGCTGCCTACATACCAATACTCTGAAGAGGGATCAAGCCTAATGTAGTTCTCCCACTAAGTTCTTAATATATGTGTAAGTGAGTTCTAGATTAAGAGTGGCCTTGGATGCCTTGAATGTGAATGAACATTGAAATGATTTAAAAATGGGCTCAGGGTTATTGTAGATGGTAGTATGTAGAAAGTATGGTATAATAGGGATCAAATGCCTTGATTTTTCACAAGTTTATCTTTGGTTTGAATAGATTTTGCATCTATTTTCCATCTAGTGAATAGAGGTGGATTATAATTTTATTTATAGGGTTATTTTACTTGTATGGATAATATAATGATCTTAGTCTGACCTTAAGAGGGGCACATATTTGAAAAAATATTTTTTGGGAAGAGTTAGGGCTAAGGATAGTAGTGGCCATTTGGGGACCCTAGTGCCATGCAGTTGTAGTGTCCCAAATGTGGCACTAATGTCCTTTTGGTACACTACTAACAAAGTTAGATTGGGATCCAAGATTATAGTTTTGGGACTGTGTATTGATTAGTTGTAGGTTACTGTGGTTTGTTGAATGATTTTAAATGTAAATTGAATGCTCAAGGATAGGCCTATGGCTAGTCTAGGGATAGGTTAACTCAAGAGACACTATTAACATCTAATTACACCTTTTAGGTGATTAAATTTCCCCCCACCTTTATGTTAGTAATGCGAAAAATAAAAAGGACTAGTATAAAGGAAAATGAAGTGTACCTAGAGTTACCTTAGAAGTGAAACCTTTGTATCTAAGTTTGAGTATGTGAATCTGGGTCTACGTATGTGAAACATGATCCAAAGAAATGTTCTGTAGTGAAACATGAAAAAATTAGTCCTTACAAAAGAGATAATCAAAATGAAAAGACTACTAAAATGAAATAATTGATTAAAGTTGAGTGAGGAGAGAAAAGGAATAAAGACACCTCATTAGGTACATAAACTAATGCATGAACCTAGTGACAACTTATGTGTGTGAATGTACATAATTATCATATCATTGAATAACTTGAAATGAACTGATGGCTTGCTCAATCCTCATATGGGTGGCTCAAGAACTCAATCCAATTTTGACTCCATCATTGCCCACCTCTACTTGGTGGATCCTAATCTCTTCGAATAGCTTGGATAAGATTGTAAGTGTGTTGAACACTCTCATATTGGTAGATCAAGAACTAAAATAGGCCATGACTCCATCATTATCCCCTTTGTGAAGTAGATATATCATTAGGTAGTGGTTTGTAACTACCTAGGAGGATGAGGCATGATGTCCATCAACACTCCCAAGTAGGAAGGGTAGATGCATGAGAGCTCTCATGGCATTAAAAACTGGTGTATATGTAACAAGCAAATATAAGTGCCATGGTATAGAATAATACAAGGAAGGAAACATATATGCATATGAGGCACACAAAATGTAGGCCAAGGGGATGAAATACAAGGGACATGGACACATGTCACTAAATCTAAGAATGAAAACATACAAGTACATGTTCAAATGTCCATATATGTAAATAACGAGTAATTTGGCATATATCCACATATAAGGACATGTTTAGATGTCCACATATAAAATCATGAAATATCACACAAAAGGGACATAGACACATGTCCAAGGTAAATAAATAGATAATTGGCTTAGAATCCAGAGAACAATGGCATATTCAAAGGCACTCAAAGATGGAAGAAGCATATAAAATACAACAAGTCTAATCTAGGAACTAGAAATGAAATTATGTATAATTATGTAATACAAATCTATGTAAATGCAAGGATGCATTTATACTGAGTGTAACTAGTGATAGTCAGGAAAAAAAATTGAGTAATGAGGAGTAATGATCAATATCGAGATAAATCAATGCATAAATTGGAATGTATAGTATGTAAAGATAGAACATGGTTATGTCACTTTGTATGAGATGCCCCTAAGTGGGTGGTGTTGAGGTGTGGTATTCACATTATTAATTTATAATGTAATTATTGTTTAATAAATAATAATACATTAATAGTTGTTTGGTATATTAATTATATTATTTATAATAATAATAAATGAGGTGATTTGTTGGTTATTAGTTTGAGTTATAATAGGGAGATTCAGAGATTGTGGTGGAGATATGATCTCCCCAATTATAGGAAAGACTTTTCATAGAAAAATATATTCCCGTATGGATATTATATAAAATAAATAATATAGGGTATGAGATTATTATTTGTGTAATCATTGTTTGAGAATTATACCTGAGTGTATTCTATTTTGGCATATAAAACAAAATCAATATCTAGTATTAGAGATTCGGGATTTATATGATGGAAAGACTACATTTTTAATAATCTCATGGGGCACTTCAGTCTGTTATTTCCCCATTGATGAAAGTCTTAAATTTGTGTATAGTTTCAAAGTAGTTTCATGGAAGTATGGTGTTTTACGCTCCTACACATGCATTATTTTGGAAGTCCTTGAGATCAATGCTTTGTGTACATATCAAGTACTCTAAAAGTAATTATTTTCCTGTCATTTATGCAATCTAATTTTGAAAGTAGTCATGAAGTAGGTCAAAGGTGTTTGGTATAGGCTAAAGGTGAATATGCAAATAGCTATACTATGTGTATTTCTTTAATGTCTTGTGATGTCAGCTAATAGATCTGATTCTTGAGCTTTACCATTTTGTTTCTCACTAATCTATTACTAGATTTGACCTAGACCATTCTTATAAATGATAGTCATTTTTTTATATATAAATTTCTAGAGATTAGTCCTTGCTTGCAATAGTATTTTAGATTTTTTATTTGGAGTTCCATTACAATTTCAAGGAAAGATGATGGAAACCAGTTTTCAAGTGAAATAAACTACATACTATTTGCATCATATTTGTCCCATTAGATCTACACATCTAGATTTTCACCTAGTAAAAGAAATGCATCAAGCCCCATAACCTATCTCAATCTTGACTTATGTACTCCTTTTGATGACTATAAAAATCAGCATATTCAATTTTGAATATGTATATGATCTTTAACTAACCCCAGATATGTAGTGCATTGCTTTAAAGATTTTTTCAATCATCAACACTCAACTTGTGTTGGATTGAGAATTATATGCTCTATATGTATGAAGGTGGTGTATGAGCACATGATATAAGATACCTATATAATTTATAGACATTGATCTCGACTCTCTACCAATCTTGCACCCATTTTTAAGTCAAGTCTTGGTATGTTATAATATTGAAAAGTTTAATAAGTTTAGTCAATAGTTTTTTATATAAGTTTTGTTTTTTAGATTAATGTTTTTAGGTAAATTTATTCTTAATAAATTTATTAAGTCTTTTATATTATATTTTAATGTCCTATTTTATTGCATATGCGAGCATGATTAATGAGTTTTTCCTTGTATAAAGAAAAAGAGTCATCAAGTCATTTTTTTGTTGTAGTTTAGGATATGTTTGTAATAAGTCTAATGAATCTAGTCTTTAATTATATTTTTTTAAATGTTTTTTTTCTTGATATTAGTGTGTGTTTAAATTAGATAAAGTTGTTAAAAATGTGTCAAGTGTCATTTTTTATGTCGAAAAAGTCATTTTTTCTATAAGAGTGTCAAAATTGTCAAAGTTGTTTTTATGTTGAAAAACTTAAAGTTGATAAGATTTGTCATTTTTATCAAAAGTCCTACATCATATAAAGTCAAAATTGTAAAAATAAAAAAAAATTGCATCATGGATGCATTTTTTCTTGTATGCAACATCTGAATTATGAAGGGGTTTATCCTAAAATCTTTAGACATGATCTTTAAGATCTTATTAGTTGAGTAAGCAACATCACTAACTGAAGGAAGGAGGAAATAAAGGCTGGAGATTTCATATCCTCTCACTAGCCATTAGAAATGGGGCCACTTTTTGATTTATTGGCATATTTATTTTTTAGTTGTGTGAATAAGAATAGAAGTGCATTCATATTCATAGGTGTGGTGTGTTTTCTCATTTTTTTAGTGTGGTGTGTTTTTCACCAAATTGGTTGATGCCAAGGACAATTAATTAGTGGCAATGGAAACTATCTATGCTATTTTTTTTTTGGGTGGAACAAATATTAATAAAGGCTACATAAGATGATAATGAGGATTTATTCCTCATGATATTTTATTTTCCTAGTATTATGTGTTTTCATTCCCCTAATAGTTCGGAAATCCTTTGATATTTAGATAAAAGGGAGAGTGTAGATATAATGTAATGTGGCAAATAGTTTTATAGGAGGGAAGATAACTACAAAAATTATCTGACTATAGAGATCCTCTGACAGCCTTACTTCTTTATGGAGATGACTAGCCAGTGACACATTTGTTGTAGTCACATGGAGTAAATACAAGATGCATTCTTCACATAGTAGTGGTCATGTGAAACAAGATATAGATATCAATATCTAGATAGTAGTATGCAGACCTCAAAGAATACATTGGCATATGATTATATTTGGGCTAGTTATGAAAGATGTATATTCTCCCCATGCTCACATTAAGGGGGTGTAGACCAAGATTAATAATGTTCATAAAGGGGTGAATTTTTGAGGTGTGGTGCTCACATTATTAATTTATATCATAATTATTGTTTAATTAATAATAATATGTTAATAGTTATTTTGTATATTATTGTTATTGGGGTGATTTTTTTGTTATTAGTTTGAGTTATAATAGGGAGATTCAAATATTGTGTTGGAGATATGATCTCGCCAATTATAGGAAAGATTTTTCCTATAAAAATGTATTCCCATATGGATTTGATACAATAGAAGTAATACAAAGTGTGATATTATTATTTGTGTAATCATTGTATGAGAATTGTTCTCAAGTGCATTATATTTTGGCATATAAAATAGAATCAATAGGTGGATGTATCAAATATATAAATTTGGATCCATGTAAATGCACTGAATGGGTAGATGAAAGCTGGTTTGGATTAGTGTAATGGATTGGAGTCCTATCTAGAATCTACAAACACTTAACAAGAATAAGTAAAGCATATGTGTATGATAAAATTGAATATATTAAGATAGATAACAATATGCAATATATAGCAATTATTAGAAATGTAAACATAGTAATGCATATAATTTATAAAAAAGATTGTACTTATGAAATATTTGAAGTTTTTTTTAATTTTGACATATTATATTATTTTATTATTTTTTGAGTATAATCTATGTACAAGCAAATGAAAATAAACTATGTACAATGAGTGAGAGAGAGAAGGAAGTATGTAAAAGTGTAAGAAACATACTAACTAATAAGTCTCATGGGAGACTCACCACTACCATGATCTATGTTGAAAATAAGAATGATAATCTCTCATGTAGTTTGATTAATTTATTGTAGTCGAATATTATTATAGTAGGAATATGAGTATTGTTTTTAATCAAAATCATAATATTGTTCCACATTAGAATCATAATAACTTGGTGTGCTAGATAGAATTGTCTCATGTTGTGGGTTTGAACTTAATGAATTGTGCTTTGGAAGATTGATTGTGATTTTTCCCTTTGAAACTATGTTTGTTGTAGACATATGGTGTTGTGGAGGCTCTTTTGTTAGAAAACCTTGTTTGAGAATACTTGTTGGATGAACATGATTTTAACTTTGTAACCGAATCTCTTTCTCTTTTTGTAATATTTATTGTGTACTTGGATGTTTTGCCTTGATAAATTATATCTGTGAATGATATTCCTTAGGATGTCCGATAAACCCCAAATGCTGTTGACCAATATTATCAACTACTAGAATAGGAGAAGTGATGCCTTAGCCCTATTTCCCCAAAACTTGACCATGATAATCATACTATTGTAGATACTTTTGACCAAACCCATACCATATTGAATGCCGAGCCTCATTTTCGAGAGGTAGATTTGCTTGATTTATCTATGGTTATTGTACTATTTTTTGGTATGATTATTATTTTAAAACTTTTTGTTGGTCTGGGTTATGCTTTGGTAGACATTTTTATACTATTTTTGAATTTGACCTTTTTATGAATTGGTAGTTGTGCCAATGTATGTTGTTTGAATGAAGTGTCACTATGTGAGTAATATGTATCCATGATCTGTTGTATTTTCATTTTTAATGCTAAACATGAATCAGTGTGGTGATCATGCATTTTATGATATACATAAAAATATTTGGATCTCCTCATTGGGTGTAGAGGAGGTAGGTTGATCAACTTATCTTTAATAATTTCCCTAAATGTCTCAATTGAACTCTTATTTAACCTTGAATAATTTTTAAATCGCTATTTATATAAGTAATTTGTTATGATTTTGTGTTCTAATATGTAACATTTTTTTCCACTAATTGACTAGTTGAAGATGTATAAACATGATTTACACTATTGTGCCCTAGAGGCCTTTGTCTTGTAAATTAATTTTCTAATATTGTAATATTTTCATGTAATAATTGACTATGATTTTGTAAACCTATAAATATATTTTTCATATTGATAATTTGATCACATAGAGTTTCACAAGTGCAAACCCTAATTGTTTCTATTTGAACATGTAGGCACACACCCTATAGGGAAGAGGTGTGAATAGCTTAGGTATAGGGAATGGTGATATTGGTATAGGATGATTCATATTGTAAAGGAATCATAACATGGACCTAGTTAGAGGGAAAGTAGTTATCACCCTCATGGAGATTAGGAGGAGAAGGAGAATCTTTCTTGTGCATAAGATATGACATTAAAACTTGAAACATTGTTGTTAGCTTATGTGTTAAATCCTCTATGTGTGTATGGGTCTTCTTGTAAATGGAATTCCACATAGAAAAAATAGAACATGCTATGAGATATTAAATATATTTTAATTGATATAAAACATCATCTATATATGTGTTTATTTATTTTTTGAGTTCATTCTGAATTAAAGGAAACAAGATTGTGAATGAAAGTATTAGAATTTGTAATAAAAAGTGATTGATTTGTTTTATCATTATGATCATGATTAAATTAATTGTAAGATATATGAATCTAAAATATGTGTTTTCAAAATAAAATTTGAGTTTAAATAGAAAATTATATAAATCCTAACTGTGTCTAGGGTTAGGGTTTTGTTGAACTAGGGTTTTACAAAGAATTAAATTATATTAAAATAAATTTAAACCCTAATATGAAATTTATAAAATTATCTAGGTTGTGTAAAAAAAAATAGAAGTATGAAGCCCTAAATTATTACACAAAAATTTGGATTAATGCAAGCTATGGTTTGAATCAATATTCAAAGTAAGTTGGGTTCACCAAATGATTTAACCTTTTAGGCTTTTACACATGTAATTCTTATTTTTGGTTAAGGGGATGAGATGCCAAAATTAGTTAAATAAAAATAAATAAAAATTAAGTACAAATTTATTATAACCTTTTACTTTGTTTGACTTTATAATAATAGTAATAAATAGGGATACATAAAGACTTAACTAAAAATTAACTATCATGGATGATCTGGGTTCTGAAAGTTGAGATATGGATAATAGTTCATGTCATCAACAAGATTATGTTATTCATCTACTCACTAGATAGTAACACCCACTTTGGATAGTAACACCATCTATGTGTAGTGTCCTTAATGTGATGCTAATGTCCCCTTTGTGAGACTATTCCTTTTTTTAGGGAGCACATATGCATGTGTTTATGTGTCCTATTATTGCATGACTAAAAACCTATAGCTCTATGTTATACCTAAAAAACTTGATTTGTTGTGCAAATCCTAATCTCTTTGTAAGTATGACATAAATAATAATTTTGTGTGTTATTAGGATGGACTAGATATCCTCAACACCACACTATGTAGATATTTTCTTACATACCAATACTTTAAAGAGGGATCAAGTTTGATGTAGTTCTCCCACCTAGTGCTTGATGTATGTGTATGGGAATAATAGAATGGGAATGTTCTTAGATGCCTTGAATGTACTTGAGTTTTAAAATTATTTAAAATTGGACTTATGGTTATTCTACATGGTAGTATGAAGAAACTAGGGCATAATAGGAATCAAATACCTTGATTTTTCATAATTGTGTCTTTGGTTTGAATAGATTTTTCTGTTATCTTCCATCTAGTGAATAGAGGTGGATTAGACTTGTATTTATAGAGTTTTGTTGCTTGTGAAGATAAGAAAATGAGATTATTATGACCTTAGGAGGGGCACAAATTTGAAAAACTATCTATTGGGAAAAATTGGAGGTAATGACAATAATGCCCAGTTGGGGACACTAATGCCATGTGGTTGTAGTATCCCAAATGTGGTGTTAATGTCCTTTTGGTAGACTAATGAAAAATTTGGATTTGGGTCTAAGATGATAATTTTGGGACTATGTCTTGACTAGATATAGGTAAATGTGGTTTGCTGAATGATTGAAATTGCAAGTCTAATGCTCAAGGATATGTCTATGGATATTCTAGGGATAAGTTAATTCAAGAGACACTCTTAGCATCTAATTACCATATTTAGGTGATTACAAATATAAGCTTTCCCAAAAATGGCCTAACAATAATATTCATCAACTCTAAAATGTAGATGGTATATGTTTTAGATCAAAATGCATGACCATAAATTCATAATGGCCTTCATGAGTTATAAAATATATTCTAGGGGTGTCCTTATTATGGATGTGAATATGATGATACCTAGAGTGAAGGTATAACTTGGTAAAATAAATAACACCATGTAATTCATCTAACAAATAATCAATTATTAGAATAAGAAACTTATCTTTGATGATGTACTTATTGATTTATTTATAATTTGGGCACATACTCCAACTATCATTCTTATTTTGCACCATGACAACTATGGAGGAATATTCACTTTGACTATGTCGGGTGTTTCTTGCCTCTAACATATCTTATACCATATTTTCAATTTCACTCTTCTAGGCACAGTAATACTTGTAAGGTATGATGTTAGGTGGTGTACTTCCTAGAATGAGCTTGATGGCATGATTATGAGCATGAATCGGAGGAAGTCCTTTTAGCATGTCACCAAAAATAAAAAATTGGTCATCCAACACATTTTGTAAATAAGGATGTGTAGACTCTTTAGTAGGTTTAACCTCTATGGAAAATAAGCGTGCCATAAATCATTTTAATTTTTTTTTGAGAATATTTGTCATTTGATGGGAACTAACTAGCTATGGATATTTAGATCATAATCCATGTAGTTCAAAGGTCCTACCTTATAAATTTAACCTCGTGAATAGTTCTTAGAAATTCATCTCAATAGTTCTCAAAGTGGTGAGCCACTACACTCCCTAAATAATGTTAGCTACTCCCATGGCAATATCAAACATAGGGGAATCTATCAAGTAGTCTCCCATATTAAGTTTAATGCTATGGAATTTTACATAATAATTTATTGTACCAACATCAACAATCGTGACCTAAAATTATAGAGATAGGTAATGAAATAATTCAAAAGGGTAGCCAAATTACCACTAAATTCTCATCATATTTTTCCTCCTCATCAGAACCTTCAATGTAAAATAATTTTATCAATGCCTTTACTCCATTTTATATCACATCTAAAACACAAACCTTTTTCACACTTTTCTTCAACTTTTTGAGGTGTCAATATAATAATTTATGGAAGTGATGGTGTTAATAAGGTACATTCACACATATTAGTGAAAGGAATTTGTTTGATCAACTCTTTTTCCTCAGCTAGACATTCCCTTGGTATGGATTTAGATATATTATTTGGATGAAACATGAAAGCCTCCAATTGGATTCTATATTTGAGGCCACCCTAAAATAATTTAGTTATATTTTCATTAATGATGTCTACCACACATAAAGATAGATTCTAAAATTGATGAATGTAATTATTATCATCC